>CM046664.1:129122701-129445201 GCA_025594165.1 Tamias sibiricus | reverse complement strand
TCTGTCAGGACTCCGTCCGCAGCCTCCCCTCTGCCCTCCCCAGCAAGAGAGGCCACTGCACCCTGTTTGGTTTTGGCACCTGCTTGGCTGAGGGGACACACCCCTGTGTGCATCTAAATGCCCTGTGCACAGCCATGGCCACCAGAGACCCATGCCTGCCCCGCCCAGGCCCTCAGTGTCTGTTTGGGTCACAGTGTGGTGTCCACATGGGACATCGACAGGACATCTGCATCACAGCAAAGCCTGGCGTCCTCAGAGCTGCTGGAGCGGGGCCCAGGCTGGCAGGACTGGTCCCAGGGTCCAGCGTGCTCAGCTTCCTCTCGTTGCCCCCGTGGCCACTGGCCACGACCCTGTGCAGGCCCCAGGCCTCGGCCATGGCTCTCCACACTCCTCCCCAGCTTGTGGAGGCTGGAGGTCTCTTTGTCCTCTGAGCACCCACCACCACTGCACACTGGGGGATTGTCCACTGCAGGCTGGGCAGGAGTCCAGGGACAGTCCTGGTGGACAGGGCGGGTGCCCAGCACTGGGTGTGCAGGACGGAGCCTGGCACCGGGCCTGGGCCAGTCTGGATGCTTGCGGCTCTGCTGCCCCTTCATCCCGTCTTCTGCTGGGATGGGGAGTGGGCGTCACCTCCCTGTCTCCTGGTCCTGCCACCCCTCCAGCCCCGGCCTGGCTGTCCTCGTGTGGGCCTCCGGGCCGGCCTGGAGCTACAGACCCTGAAGCCTCGGCCAAGATCATGCAGCCCTCTCTGAAGGGGAGCGAGGGGCGTGGAGTGTGCTCGGGCCCGGGGGAGCCCTGGGCTGGCGGTCTGCTGGTCTGTGGTGCTGCGGGGGAGCACTCGGTGCAGGGCCGCGCCTGCGCCCACGCTCCCACCCGCGCCGCTCCGGGGCCACGTCAGGGTCCCCAGCCCTGCCTCTCTACTCTGCAAATGGTCAAAGGAACAGAAAGCAAGAACCGTTTGCAAATATTGGCTAGGAGTGCTCGATACCACTCTATATTTCCTTAAAGGAATCTCCATTTAAACAGAAGCCATCTCAAGATCATTTTCATTAAGCAGAGGACAGGGTTGCTGTGGCCCCCAGTAATGTCCCTCAGCCCTGGGGCAGGTCACAGGGCTCTGGCCGCCTGTGGGAGGTGCCTGTGCTTGAGCTGCCCAGGAGGCCACTGAAGTGAAAGCCCTCCCTGGAGGGTCCTGCAGGCCGCGTGCCACAGAGGCCAGAGGGGCACAGCCGGGGGCCAGGGAGCGCCGGGGAGGGCGGCTCTCGGCTCATTGCCCCGGGCTGCCCTGGCTTAGGAGGACTCTCACAGGAGCTCTGGCCTGGCTGCGGGGTCATATCCTGTGGGGCAGGAGAGGGGGGAGGCTGTGGCGGGCCGATGCTGGGGTGGCCGTGCCCCGGGCAGCTCTGGGCCTGGGACAGGCCCGGCCACTGCAGCGGGCAGCGGGAAGGAGAACCCCTCCTCTGCACCTGGCTTCGAGTTGGGGCCCCCTTGTCTCCCTCTGAAGGGGAGCCGCCTGTGTGGCTGCAGGTTCTGGGCAGAGGGGTCCCGTCAACAGTGTGGCCCGTCCCACCCAGGCCCAGGACGCCGTGGGGTCTCGGGGCGCTGCACTGGTGGGCGGAGGAAGCAGCTCGGCCTGCTCTGCAGTGGGGCACGGCTAGAGGACGGACGTCTCGGTCTGCAGGAAGGACTGGGTGCGGGAGCCCCGGTGGGTCTGCAGGGCGCTCTCCGAGCCGTTCCGGGAGATGGACCAGCTGTGCAGCCGGTAGTCCCGGCCACTGGGCTGGGGCGGGCGCAGGCCTAGGCCTGGCCACCTCCTCCTCAGCTCGCACCGCACCTGGGGGACATTCAGCGGGCCTGAGCCTGGGTGCGGGCGCTCCCCAGGCCCTCTGCGGAGCCCACCCGGGGGCACCCCCGTCTCTGACACACAGGGCTGTGGCCCTTTCCCCACGTCCCAGCCAGAGGCACAGGGTGGTGTGGGGAGGGGGTGAAGGAGGCCACAGTCAGCGGAGTCAGAGGACGGTCCCCTCACTCTGCAGGCCTGGGCGGGCTGAGACCCCGGCGCTCAGGCTGCGAGGGGCCCTTGTGGAAGACCCTCCTCGGCTGCGCGGGGCAGGGTCCGCTCCCTTGCTCTGCTCCTGGTGGGAGTCCTGCCCTCAGGAGGTGCTGGGTGGTGAGGAGGGTGGTGGAGGGGACAGGTCAGCTCTGTGGAGGCGAGCCCGTGCGCGGTGGACGCCAGCCCAGGGGACGCCAGCGGCAGCTGAACAGGCTGGGGTGACAGCAGGTGCGGGGCCAGGCTGGGGCCAGCCATGTCCACCCAGGCACAGCCTCTGGGCCCTGTTTGGGTCTCTGCCGACCTCTGTCCCCTCTGGGGCTCTGACGAAGGAGCTGTAGCAGTCTGCAGAGGTGGCACCGAGAGCTGCTGCTCCACACGCAAGTGGGGTGAGAGCTGCCCTCGGTCTGGAAAGGCCACCCCCTCCCCAGGGGAGGAGCGGGTGCCAGGCCCAGAGCCTGGGGGGTCAGCGGGCACTGCCCGGCGTGAGCAGGCCCGTGGAGAGAGGTGCGGGGGCGGGCAGCCTGTGGCAGACCAGGGCCGGGCACCAACTGCGCGCTTCACCCTGGGATCGACACGTGTCCTGGTCAGTCCCTGCCCTTCCCTACTAAGGCCTGGGCTTTCTGGCCTCCAGGTCAAGGAGCAAGCGCTGCCAATGAAGAGGGACACTGGGTTCTGGCGCTGCCCACATGCAGCGGGGAGCCTGGCTCTGGCAGGAAGGGACCCTGCGGCTGCACCAGGGTGGTGTGCAGGCAGGCGGCCTCTGCCCTCAAGGCCCAGCGGGCAGCTGCGGCCATCAGGAGGCCCATGCAGGAGGGGTCGTGGGAGCTGCCCCCAGCCCCACCCTGGGCTGGCGGGAGACTGGGGTCCTGGGTGTCACGGGAGCCGTCCCCAGCCCCACCCTGGGCTGGCGGGAGACTGGGGTCCTGGGTGTCACAGGAGGTGTCCCCCAACCCGACCCTGGGCTGGCGGGAGACTGGGGTCCTGGGTGTCACTGGAGCTGTTCCCCAGCCCCACCCTGGGCTGGCGGGAGACTGGGGTCCTGGGTGTCACGGGAGGTGTCCCCCAACCCGACCCTGGGCTGGCGGGAGACTGGGGTCCTGGGTGTCACGGGAGCCGTCCCCCAACCCCACCCTGGGCTGGCGGGAGACTGGGGCTCGGGAGACTGGGTCCTGGGTCACGGGAGGTGTCCCCCAACCCGACCCTGGGCTGGCGGGAGACTGGGGTCCTGGGTGTCACGGGAGCCGTCACCCAACCCCACCCTGGGCTGGCGGGAGCTGGGGTCCTGGGTGTCACTGGAGCTGTCCCAGCCCCACCCTGGGCTGGCGGGAGACTGGGGTCCTGGGTGTCACGGGAGCCGCCCCCCCCCCCCGCCCCGTGGCGCAGGCCTCACCTCACTGTTCAGGAAGCAGTAGAGGACGGCCACCACCAGGCCCTGCAGGAGAGAGGGCGTCAGGGCGGCCCCGCGAGCCCCGCCCGCGCCTGCCTGCGGCACCCACCTGGAAGGACCCGACGCACAGCTCAAACAGGATCTGGTACTGGGCGGAGATGCCGATGGGGAAGGCGGCAAACACCACGTAGTGGACACCGAAGAGCGGGATGAGCAGCAGCGTGGACTTGGCCAGCCTCCTGGGAGAGGGAGAGGCACGTGGTGGGTCCCCGCCTGCCGCCTGGGGCCGTTTCCCAGGCTGCAGGGCCGGGGTGCTGGGCCCACTCCTCCCGCCTCACGGAGCCCGGAGCCCGCGGGCCTGGCCCTCACCCGCAGCTCTCTGCAGGTCTGGGCAGCATGTGCCAGTGTGCCAGCGACTGCTCACGAGGGCCAGAGCCCTCACAGGGAGGCCGTGGGGCTCACCGGCCGTGTGCGGCCCTCCGGTGTGGCCCTCGGGCTCACAGTCCTTTGTCACTGCCGTCAACGGTGGAGTGACAGCCCTAGACAGGAGGTCTGGTCTCAGACCAAGGTGTGGACCCAGCACAGCGAGGCCCCAGGGGCACACACGGGGCCGTGGACAGGCCGTCACAGCGGCAGGAAGTCCAAGGCCCCCCGGCTACTCTAGGCTCACGCTCCCGTGGAATGGAGTGTCCTGGCTGGAGTGACTGCTCTGCTGGACACAGACCCATGAGTGGTCGCCCTGCCCGGGCAAAACACCAAGTTTTTTTGTGCTTCAGGTTGGAAATGGCATCTTGCACCCAATTCCGCCTTCCTTCCTGCCAGGCAGCGCACACCAGCCTGGCCCGACTGGGCTCACCGGGAAACAGGAGATTCTGGGCCACCCTCAGTGCTGGAACCTCTGGGCTGGGGCCCGAGAAGGGCACTCGCCCCTTCCCAGCGAGACCACCCTCAAGCCCTGCACAGCAGCCCCATGGGAGGGACGGGAGCCTGGCCTGACATCCCAGGTGACTCGGTGCCACCCAGCAGTGGGGGTCCCCGGGGGAACTTGGCTCCTGCCTGCTGCAGGGCTGCCAGCAGCCAAGCCCTCAGACGGCCCCTGTCACCTGGAGACTGAGGCCACTGCTCCTCTGCCCTTCCTCCCTCTGTGGCCTCACCCCACTCAGGGAAAACACCTGTCTCCAAACCCCACCCGCGGGGAATGCAGGTTCCAGAAGGCGCACGTCCCTTGGCACACAACAGGTGTCCTGCAGGGCTTATCAGGAGCAGGATCTCCCCTAACGGACGACCTGCTCAGACCCAGGGTGGTCCCTCCTGAAGTGGCCTGAGTGTGAGGGGCAGGCACTTTACCAGCTGGCCGTCTCCGGCTCCCGCGGCCCGTCAGCACGCACTTCTAACTCCGAGCCCAGGGCCTGCTGCACCCCACGCCTTGCAGAGGGTCAGCAGGCAGGAGGCGTGGGCAGTGTGATGTGGGGAGGGGCGGGGCCTGCCTCCACTCCCGCTGCCCCCAGGCCCCAGTCTGCCACAGGGTCTCGGGAGGAAGTGTGGGTGCGCCTGACGTTGGCCCTTCTCTGCAGACGCAGGCTCAGCGCGGCTCTGCCCTCCTGCCCTCCTGGCAGAGCACAGACTTCACCCCACGCGATCGTGTCTCCAAACTGAAAACATCCGTCTCCAGACAGACTTCACACCATTTCCAGGGAACCCGGAGGAAAGGTCAGCTCAGAGGCGGAATAAGATTTGCAGAAGACCCAAATCCAATTACGGGCGGCCAGGAGTGACCTCATCCCTGCTTCCTGCCTCTGCGGGCCGAGGCCAGGAGCTGAGCTTCCCCAGCACAGGCCGTGGGCTGGCTCTGGCCTGAGCAGGCAGCCTGTGGAGTCTGGCTCCTGCGTGGCCGCACAGAGACTCCTTCCTGCATCTACGCACAGTGCCTCGGTCAGACACAGGTGGCACTGCCCGCTCAGCACTTCGAGCTCTGACTGTGGGTCCTCGGTCTTGCCACGGCGGGTTCACCCCACAGACAAGGACGCTGAGGACTGCGCAGGCGCTTCCTCAGGCCTCAGCGGGGATGTGCCCAGCATGGTGGTCCTGGCCTGCTCCTGACCCGCACTCGCCCAGGGAGGGATGGCGAGGCCGGACACCAGAGGAGCAGGGGCTGGGCTGGGCAGCTGGGCAACTGCAGGGGACGCTGCTCCCGGCCCTCCGGCTGCCTGGGCCCGAGCTCCTCCCGGGGGGCCGCGCGCCTGGCTGGGGCTTCACTTTCTGTGTGGGTCACGGCGGGCACCAACTCACGGCACCTCATGGGTCGCTCCGATCCCCACCGTGTGGCTGTGACTCCCCCTGCTGAGGGGCGTGGGGGCACTGCCTGCCCATCAGTGGTGCCAAGACAGGGCCTGGCATCAGATGCTATGTGGACACCCGGCCATGGGCAGCCTGATGGGGAGACTTAGCATAAGACAAGGGTGACAAGTGGCCAAGCGGAGGGTGGACTGCAGCTGGCCCAGGCAAACCCAAGGCATTCTCACCACAGGGGGCCCCTTGGGGCCGGTCAGCGGCACCATGGAAGCCCCTTCTCTCCGCACCAGACACAGCAGACCTGGCCTCAGCCCCAGCTGCGTCTGTGGGGACCGGCACCTCAGGACCTTCCGGCCAGCGACAGGGCCCTGCCGGCTGAGGGGCCTACTCACTTGTACTGAGACTGGTCATTGCCACCGATGTCTGGGGACATGAGCTTCTGAAGCAGAATCCTCACGATGCTGATGAACAGGATGAAGTTGACCTGCACGGGGAGAGGCCCTGAGCACGGCGGGTCTCGCTGGGCTGCCGCCTGGACTTGTGTAGGAAGGCCGCGTGGAGCCGGGCCACCCCCACGTGGTGAGGACCCCGGGCCGCTGGGCAGAGCAGCGTGTAAATGAGGAGCGACTCACCAGGATGGAGATCAGGATGGGCGTCCGGATCACCCACCAGGGGATGCTGTGCTCATTGGTGTCCCAGCAACTGCGAAGGGAAGGAAGATCCTGCCACACTGGCCGCAGCTGCCGACCAGTCGAGGAAGTGTGTGTGCTTGGAGGGCCTCGGCTGGGCCGTGCATCCGGCTGGCCGCTCGCCCAGCCCAGGTGCCCAGCTGTGCGGCTGAGCACTGAGGCAGGGTCCCCAGGGGTTGGCTGTTGAGGCTGTCCTGCCAGCGTGACCACCTGCTGACTCCAAGGTGAACCACGAGGCCCAGGGCCCTCCCCGAGCCGCGTGGGGCTGGGCTCGCTCGCCCCGTGGACACCACGGGAAGGGGCTGTTCCCTGGAAGCTGACTTCCTCTCCCACTCTGTGGTCTGCATCTGGGATGAAGGTTTGAAACGTCCCCAGGACAGGGCAGCAGGGTGCACCAGGAAGTCCTGTCCACGGCGACTTGGCCTCTGGGGTTCAGCTCCACGGGGGCTCAGCTCACTGCCCCCCAGCACCTGCCGCAGCTCTGGCCCTCACTGAGGCAGAGGCCCTGTCCCTGTCCCAGGCCCCGGCTGGTTTGGCGACGCCATGTGAGGCACTGGGGGCTGGGCCCAAGCTCTAGGGACCGCCAGGACCTGGGGCAGGAGGAGACAGGGCCAGTCGCCCCACAGACCCACAGGTGACCGTGTGAGTGAGCCGGTCTGGAAGACCTGCCGGGAGGCCCCACGCTGGCCATCTGTCTGCGAAGTCACTGAGCACAGGACTCTTCTAGGCCGCCCACCTCCAGGTGGTCTGTCACCGGGGGGAGAAGGGACGCCAGGGCTGGGCGGGAGGCGCACCTGTGGGAGTGCTCTGCCCTCGTGTTGGGGCCAGGGCCTGGCTTTCCACGGACAGAGCAGACGCTCTGGCCTCAGTGGCCGCCTTGGAGCTTGAGCGCCCTCGAGAGACCACAGCCGGCCTCCGCCCGCCACCTCAGCGCTCAGCTGCCTCCGCGTGGTGTCCTTCGGTGGACCGCGCTGCCCAGAAAGCCGCACGTCTCTCACCTGCTCTGTGCCAGTCTCAGCTACAGGCCGGCTCAACCCACCTCTTACTCCCCCTCTCGCGGGAGGGACCCTGGAGACCCCTGCCCACCACAGCGCCTCCGTCCTCCACCGAGGCACATGCCTCTCCAGTCCAGACCCTCGGCCAGCACTGCTGGACCTCACTCCACGGGCCGAGCGTGAGCCTCACCCTGTGTCTTCGAGAGAGAGCCGGGCCGCGGTCCACGCGCCTACGCAGAGGGTGGGGATGCCTGCAGAGAGACGCCCAGTCAGGGGCTCGTGCAGGAGCTGCTGCGCACGCAGACCTGCTCCTGGGTTTGGGGCAGCTTCCCAGCCGGAGGGCCACGGGCAGGTCTAGCTCAAAGTTGGCCTCAACGTCCACACTGAGGCCTTGACAGGGAGCTGCACGAGGAAACGTGTCTGAAAGCTGAGAATCAGGCCGCGGCGGGTCTGTTCACGGAGGCCAGCACGCCACGCGACCCCTGGGTCTGCAGGTCTGCCTCTGCCCCGCCTGGAGGCATCCCTGCCCTGGGCAGAGCCAGCTCCGCTGCTGGCTTGTGAGCCCTGCCCCACTCTGGCCCTCTGCCTGGTGCCCACCCTGTCTTGTGCACTGGGTGGGGGAGGAAAGGTAAATGCAGTTTTGCTACCTGTTTGCAGTTCAGTCTGAACCCGGACGAAAGGGGCCAGAATGGGGTTCAAAGTTCAGACCAGGCTCCTGGTTACCAGAAACACCCCAGTGCGGTCTGCATAGCCTGGCCCTGCAGTGCCCTCTGTGCTGGGGAAGCCCTGTGAATGGTCAGGTGGGAGCCCTTACCCCAGCCGATCAGGAGGTAGGCCAGGAAGCACCTGCTGGGCGGGAGGACGGCCACCAGGAGGGTGTGCAGGTAGAGCCCCTCCACCAGGAGCCAGTAGAAGTTGGCCATGATGCAGTACTGGAAGAAGACCAGGCTGAGCTTGCAGCCGACCTGGAGCAACACAGAGGCAGGAGAATGTGCCCGGGACAAAAATAGCTTGTGGCAGGCAGCGCCGCTCTGTTTGTATAAGGACTGGCCAGGGTGCTGCGTGGGAGGGATGTGATCAGCTCAGGGTGTGGTGTTGACCAAGAATGTGTGCAATGTTGGAGCGAGGCCTTGCACACCCAGCGCCAGGTCTATCTGCTCAGAGCCTCTGGACTCCCGAGAAACACTGGCAGAGGTGAAGGTGAACGGCCTCCCAGGGGTGGCACGGGCTGGGCGGCCGCCCTCAGGCTCAGCACGTGCCTCCCCTGTTCCACCTTCCCGCCTGGTCACAGGGGCTCCTGGGGTTCTCCCCGTGGACTCGACTCTCGCCCCACTGGGACATGGGGTGGAGGAGGAGGAAGGGCAGAAGGAGGGGAAGAAGAAAAAGAGGAGGAGGGGAGGAGGAGGGGGAGGGGGAAGAGGAGGAAGGGGAGGAGGAGGGGTGAGGAGGAGGAAGGGGAGGAGGGGGAGGGGGAAGAGGAGAAAGGGGAGGAGGGGGAGGGAGAAGAGGAGGAAGGGGAGGAGGAAGAGGAGGAGGAGGAAGGGGAGGAGGCGGGGAGGGGAAAAAGGGGAGGAGGATGGGGAGAAGAGGAAAAAATAAGAAGAGGAGGAAGAAGAAGAGAGGAGGAGAGGGAGGAAGAGGAGGAGTGGGAGGGGGAAGAGGAGGGGGGGAGGGGAAGAGGAGGAGGAAGCACGAAGAAGGGGGGGTGAGGAGGAGGAGGAGGAGGAAGGGGAGGAGGAGGGTTCTTGCCAGTGAAGGGCTGGTGGTCCCTCGGACGTCAAGCTCAGCCAGGAGTGTCCCTCACGGACACCTGGTGCTTACTGTCTGTCCCTGTCCCTCAGGGCCTGGGCTCCACCCCACCCTGTGCCCCGTGGCTCAGCCCTGGTGTCACACTGAATCGATGCAGCGCAGGACAAGGGACAGGCCGAGTGGCCGTTTCCTTCCACAGGGCTTGCAGTGGTGGAAGCTGGGAGGAGAAAACAGTGGGCCCAGACTAGGTGTGAGGCTCTCAGAGTCTTGACGACCTTGTGAGTTCCCCATCTGTAAGAGTGTCTTAAGTCTTAGAGACATAAGAGATGAGAAATAAAGAGAAAATGAGAAATCTGGCAAATAAACTATTTTCCCTAGGCGTTCTGAAGAGTTTTCACTGGGAAAAAAGATTACATCAAGTAGTTCTATTTTAATCTCCCAGATTCCCTTCATATAAACCTACCAGGTATTTCAACATTGAGAGCAAATATAAAGTTGCTACTTTTAATCATTTAGTGTATGCAGAGTTTGCTGAAGAAGAACAGCACTTCCAACACCACTGTTCTTTTTCCTGAACGATGCAGATACGCACCTGCAGTTACAGACACACGGATGGACATGCCTACGTATGGAAATGCTCCTGGACGGGCAGATATGCCACATGCACATGGGGTGAATGGACCTCTGTGTGCACCTGTGCACACATGTTTGTGTACACACCTGTGTCTGCACACAGGATGATGAACGCACACAACTGTGCACACACCCTGTGTGCCTGTGGGTGGACACCTGTCTGCACACAGGGTGATGGATGCACACACACCTGTGCACACGCTTGTGGACATACCTGTGTCTGCACACAGGATGATGAATGCACATACCTGTGCACACACCTGTCTGCACACAGGGTGACGGATGCACACACGCCTGTGCACACGTGGGTGGACACACACCTGTGTCTGCACACAGGGCGATGCCTTTGGGCATCTTCATCTTGGCCCCTTTGCGGTGGTCTGCAGGGCTGCCAGGAGCTGACCTGGCATGCACTGAGGACTGAGCCTAAACTGCCTCTGCCTCTGGGCCTCCCGAGGGCCTCACACTGCACTGCCTGCCCTTTCTCCTTGGTCCAGCTGGGTGCAGGAGAACCCTGCTCTGGGGAACACACTGATTCCGACTGCTCCTAACTGCCCCCTCCAGGAGTGCAGAGCCCAGCATCTTCCGACTGGGGTGTCAGGACAGAGCGGAGGGACGCTGCGATAACCAACTACAAAAGCAGGAAATTTGTGACTTGTCACCACCCACTGGAATAGTGGGCGAAAGAAACTGAACCTTAAGGCCCGCGTGAGGGTCCTGGGAGGGGCAGCTGTCTGAGTGTGGCCTGCTTCCTTCCACTCCAGACTCGAGACCCCGCTGTGAAACAGGCAGGAGTGAGGGACAGGGGGAGAGCGCTTGCCTCACACGCGTCAGCCCCGGCTCGTCCTGGCAGCACGAACAACGTGGGACCCAACGCCACGTGTGCCTGCCCCAGGGCCACGCGTCCACACCTCACTCAGGAGATGCTGTCGGAGCGGTCCTGGGCTGGAGGGCAGTTGTGAGGGCACAGCTGGTGGGGGCCAGTGTCCTCGTGAGAGAGGCCTGCGGGATCCCTACTCCCCCACACAGGGCTTCTGACCAGGAGGCCTGTCATGAGCTGGATCTGTGGCGTCCCCAAAGCTCATGTGTGGGGCAAGGCAAGAGAGTTCAGAGGGGAGTGACTGGGTGCAGGTGGGTGTAGCTGGAGCAGCGGGTCCCTGGGTGTGACTCGGGTCTACACTTTGTCCCTGGTGAGCACAGCTGTCTGCTCCCTGGCTGTCGCGTCCTGAGCTGCTTCCCTCCACCATGCCCGTCCACCACGATGTGCCGCCTCACCTCGGCCCAGAGCCAGAGTCGGCCGTCTACGGACTGAGCCTCTGAGACCATGAGCTGCAGAGCAACTTCCTCTTCTGCACTGACCGGTCAGGTCTCTCCGGTCACAGCCACGAACAGCTGACTAAGACAAAGCCCTCATGAGTCAACGGGTCTGCAAGGACTAGACCTGGGCCCCAGCCTCCAGGGCTGTGGGGTCCTGGCTGCGGTGTCCTGTCACGGCAGCCCCAGCTGGCCAACGCCCTCCGACCCGCCAGCCCCACCTGTGAGTCCCTAATGGGAGAAAGGGCACCAGGTGCCAGGGAGGCGCCTGAGATGTCTGCAGGGCAGAACACAGGGGCAGAGGGGCCACTGCTCCCAGGTCCTGGAAGGGGTGCCCGTGGCCCGGGCTTCAGGGGCCTGCTGAATGAGGAGGGAGGTGCAGGCAGTGGTGGAGGGCAGTGCCATCCTCCAGGCCTCATGGGCTGCCTCTGCTCACCCCACACCAGCAGCACCCTCTGTGAGGACAGGACATCTGGGCAGTGCCACACCCTGTCTTCTACAGCCGCGGCTGCAAGCCACAGTCCACAGAACCAGAGGGGCAGGAGGGGCCTGTGGGTGACACAGGGTTCCCCAGGGCTGCCACAGTGGGACGGCAGCTGGAGGCTTGCCAAGGCCCGCTTGCCCGTTGGGCCGCAGCTGCTAACCTGTGCCTTGCCGGATCCGGTGTGAGCACACCTGCTTGTGCACACACTTCGGGGTGCACGTGTGTTCTCATGTGCACACGTTTCTGTGCACATGTGTACGTGTGTGTGCGCTGGTGGTTCACTCTTTGCCCTGCTCTCCTCCCCGGGTTGCGCACCAAGGACCCTGTGCACTGTGGTGCTGTCCCCGGGGACCCAGCCAGGCTCTAGTGCCAACCTCTGGTCTGATCCTTTCCTCACTGCCCTGGGGGACAGGAGGTGGGAGTCCAGCCCCAGCTCCCGCGCCCTGCAGGCAGGACACAGGTGTGGGACCCTGGGGTCGGCTTCTGAGGGTTCAGCAGGCCCCACGTGGAACCTGCTCTGGTGGGCACAGAGGCGCTGCTGCAGGCGGGCAGCCCAGGAGGGAGGCGCCCCTCCTCCAGCCAGGGCAGGGAAGTGCCACAAGCCCCCGCACAGGGGAGAGTTGAACACGCTCCAGGCGCTGCCCTGGCGTCTTGTTCTGGGGATAATGTGGGTCCGGGGAACCGAGGTGGGAACAAAAACGTGCAGAAATAGAGCTGGAGGGAGCTGCTTCCTGCTCCCTGGCTGAGGTCTGGCTGCAGGGCAGCTGGTTGCCCAGATCTTGGCCATTCTCCAGACACACTGCAGCCGCTCCCTTCTCCCGGCTCTCTCTGCCCTCCTCTCCCTGCTCTGCTTCCTCTCTGGTTCAAAATCGTGGGGCACCAGGCACAGGGGCACAGCTGCACCCTCTGCTCTCCAGAGCGCCTGCTGGGAATGGCCTGGCACCTGCGGCTGCTCTTCCAGGCAGGCATCGTGGCCTCTAACACTGGACTTCCCGGTGGACCTGGGTTTGGATCCTGCCACTGAGGGCCAGTTGCCTCACTCATGGTCAGGGTCCTTGTTCTTTCAAGGTGACTGAGCATTGGCCATGTTGTGCCTGCCCCGAGTGACTCCATGGTGTAGAACAGCAGCTCTCAGACTGTGCCTGCCCTGGGGACTCCCTGGTGTGTAGAACAGCAGCTCTCAGGCTGTGCCTGCCCCAAGTGACTCCATGGTGTAGAACAGCAGCTCTCAGGCTGTGCCTGCCCTGGTGACTCCATGGTGTAGAACAGCAGCTCTCAGGCTGTGCCCAGTCTGAGTGACTCCATCGTGTAGAACAGTAGCTCTCAGGCTGTGCCTGCCCTGGTGACTCCATGGTGTAGAACAGCAGCTCTCAGGCTGTGCCTGCCCTAGTGACTCCATGGTGTATAGAACAGCAGCTCTCAGGCTGTGCCTGCCCTGAGTGACTCCATGGTGTAGAACAGTAGCTCTCAGACTGTGCCTGCCCTAGTGACTCCATGGTGTAGAACAGCAGCTCTCAGGCTGCGCCTGCCCTAGTGACTCCATGGTGTGTAGAACAGTAGCTCTCAGACTGTGCCTGCCCTAGTGACTCCATGGTGTAGAACAGCAGCTCTCAGGCTGCGCCTGCCCTAGTGACTCCATGGTGTAGAACAGCAGCTCTCAGGCTGCGCCTGCCCTAGTGACTCCATGGTGTAGAACAGCAGCTCTCAGGCTGCACCTGCCCTGGTGACTCCATGGTTAGAACAGCAGCTTTCAGGCTGTGCCTGCCCTAGTGACTCCATGGTGTAGAACAGCAGCTCTCAGGCTGCACCTGCCCTAGTGACTCCATGGTGTAGAACAGTAGCTCTCAGACTGTGCCTGCCCTGGTGACTCCATGGTGTAGAACAGCAGCTCTCAGGCTGTGCCTGCCCTGGTGACTCCATGGTGTGTAGAACAGCAGCTCTCAGGCTGTGCCTGCCCTGGTGACTCCATGGTGTAGAACAGCAGCTCTCAGGCTGTGCCTGCCCTAGTGACTCCATGGTGTAGAACAGCAGCTCTCAGGCTGCGCCTGCCCTAGTGACTCCATGGTGTAGAACAGCAGCTCTCAGGCTGCGCCTGCCCTGGTGACTCCATGGTGTGTAGAACAGCAGCTCTCAGGCTGCACATGCCCTGAGTGACTCCATGGTGTAGAACAGCAGCTCTCAGGCTGCACATACCCTGAGTGACTCCATGGTGTAGAACAGTAGCTCTCAGGCTGTGCCTGCCCTAGTGACTCCATGGTGTGTAGAACAGCAGCTCTCAGACTGTGCCTGCCCTAGTGACTCCATGGTGTAGAACAGCAGCTCTCAGGCTGCGCCTGACCTGAGTGACTCCATGGTGTGTAGAACAGCAGCTCTCAGACTGTGCCTGCCCTAGTGACTCCATGGTGTGTAGAACAGCAGCTCTCAGGCTGTGCCTGCCCTGGTGACTCCATGGTGTGTAGAACAGTAGCTCTCAGGCTGTGCCTGCCCTAGTGACTCCATGGTGTAGAACAGCAGCTCTCAGGCTGCGCCTGCCCTGCGTGACTCC
This sequence comes from Tamias sibiricus, assembly GCA_025594165.1. Taxonomy (NCBI): domain Eukaryota; kingdom Metazoa; phylum Chordata; class Mammalia; order Rodentia; family Sciuridae; genus Tamias; species Tamias sibiricus. Next base: position 129,431,060 of record CM046664.1, on the reverse strand, counting down.
CTGGTGTAGAACAGCAGCTCTCAGGCTGCACCTGCCCTGGTGACTCCATGGTGTAGAACAGCAGCTCTCAGGCTGCGCCTGCAACTAGTGACTCCATGGTGTGCTCTAGAACAGCAGCTCTCAGGCTGAAGCCTGCACTAGTGACTCCATGGTGTGTAGAACAGCAGCTCTCAGGCTGCGCCTGCCCTAGTGACTCCATGGTGTAGAACAGCAGCTCTCAGGCTGCGCCTGCACTAGTGACTCCATGGTGTGTAGAACAGCAGCTCTCAGGCTGTGCCTGCCCTGAGTGACTCCATGGTGTGCAAGAACCATACAGCAGCTTTCAGGCTGTGCCTCCCTGAGTGACACCATGGTGTGAACAGCAGCTCTCAGGCTGTGCCTGCCCCTGAGTGACTCCATGGTGTAGAACAGTAGCTCTCAGACTGTGCCTGCCCTGGTGACTCCATGGTGTAGAACAGCAGCTCTCAGGCTGTGCCTGCCCTGGTGACTCCATGGTGTGTAGAACAGCAGCTCTCAGGCTGTGCCTGCCCTGGTGACTCCATGGTGTAGAACAGCAGCTCTCAGGCTGCGCCTGCCCTAGTGACTCCATGGTGTAGAACAGCAGCTCTCAGGCTGCGCCTGCCCTGGTGACTCCATGGTGTGTAGAACAGCAGCTCTCAGGCTGCACATGCTGCCCTGAGTGACTCCATGGTGTAGAACAGCAGCTCTCAGGCTGCACATACCCTGAGTGACTCCATGGTGTAGAACAGCAGCTCTCAGTGCCTTAGTGACATGTGTAGAACAGCAGCTTACAGGCTGCCCTGCCCTAGTGACTCCATGGTGTAGAACAGCAGCTCTCAGGCTTGCACCTGCCCTGGTGACTCCATGGTGTAGAACAGCAGCTCTCAGGCTGTGCCTGCCCTAGTGACTCCATGGTGTGTAGAACAGCAGCTCTCAGGCTGTGCCTGCCCTGGTGACTCCATGGTGTAGAGAACAGTAGCTCTCAGGCTGTGCCTGCCCTAGTGACTCCATGGTGTAGAACAGCAGCTCTCAAGCTGCACCTGCCCTGGTGACTCCATGGGGTAGGACAGCAGCTCTCAGGCTGCGCCTGCCCTGGTGACTCCATGGTGTAGAACAGCAGCTCTCAGGCTGTGCCTGCCCTAGTGACTCCATGGTGTAGAACAGCAGCTCTCAGGCTGTGCCTGCCCTAGTGACTCCATGGTGTAGAACAGCAGCTCTCAGGCTGCACCTGCCCTAGTGACTCCATGGTGTGTAGAACAGCAGCTCTCAGGCTGCACCTGCCCTAGTGACTCCATGGTGTGTAGAACAGCAGCTCTCAGGCTGTGCCTGCCCTGGTGACTCCATGGTGTAGAACAGCAGCTCTCAGGCTGTGCCTGCCCTAGTGACTCCATGGTGTGTAGAACAGCAGCTCTCAGGCTGTGCCTGCCCTGAGTGACTCCATGGTGTAGAACAGTAGCTCTCAGGCTGCGCCTGCCCTAGTGACTCCATGGTGTAGAACAGCAGCTCTCAGGCTGCACCTGCCCTGGTGACTCCATGGTTAGAACAGCAGCTCTCAGGCTGTGCCTGCCCTAGTGACTCCATGGTGTGTAGACAGCAGCTCTCAGGCTGTGCCTGCCCTGGTGACTCCATGGTGTAGAACAGTAGCTCTCAGGCTGTGCCTGCCCTAGTGACTCCATGGTGTAGAACAGCAGCTCTCAAGCTGCACCTGCCCTAGTGACTCCATGGTGTAGGACAGCAGCTCTCTCAGGCTGCGCCTGCCCTGGTGACTCCATGGTGTAGGACAGCAGCTCTCAGGCTGTGCCTGCCCTAGTGACTCCATGGTGTAGAACAGCAGCTCTCAGGCTGTGCCTGCCCTAGTGGCTCCATGGTGTAGAACAGCAGCTCTCAGGCTGCACCCTCCTGCCCTAGTGGACTGCCATGACTCCATGGTGTGTCTCAGGCTGCGCCTGCCCTAAACAGCAGCAGCTCTCAGGCTGCACCTGCCCTAGTGACTCCATGGTGTGTAGAACAGCAGCTCTCAGGCTGTGCCTGCCCTGGTGACTCCATGGTGTGTAGAACAGCAGCTCTCAGGCTGTGCCTGCCCTGGTGACTCCATGGGCTGTGCCTAGAGAACAGCAGCTCTCAGGCTGTGCCTGCCCTAGTGACCCATGGTGTAGAACAGCAGCTGGCTGCGGCCTGCCCCTAGTGACTCCATGGTGTAGAACAGCAGCTCTCAGGCTGCACCTGCCCTAGTGACTCCATGGTGTAGAACAGCAGCTCTCAGGCTGCACCTGCCCTAGTGACTCCATGGTGTGTAGAACAGCAGCTCTCAGGCTGTGCCTGCCCTGGTGACTCCATGGTGTGTAGAACAGTAGCTCTCAGGCTGTGCCTGCCCTAGTGACTCCATGGTGTGTAGAACAGTAGCTCTCAGGCTGTGCCTGCCCTAGGTGACTCCATGGTGTAGAACAGCAGCTCTCAGGCTGTGCCTGCCCTAGTGACTCCATGGTGTAGAACAGCAGCTCTCAGGCTGCACCTGCCCTAGTGACTCCATGGTGTAGAACAGCAGCTCTCAGGCTGCACCTGCCCTAGTGACTCCATGGTGTAGAACAGCAGCTCTCAGGCTGTGCCTGCCCTAGTGACTCCATGGTGTAGAACAGTAGCTCTCAGGCTGTGCCCACTCTGAGTGACTCCATGGTGTAGAACAGCAGCTCTCAGGCTGTGCCCACTCTGAGTGACTCCATGGTGTAGAACAGCAGCTCTCAGGCTGTGCCCACTCTGAGTGACTCCATGGTGTGTAGAACAGCAGCTCTCAGGCTGTGCCCACTCTGAGTGACTCCATGGTGTGTAGAACAGCAGCTCTCAGGCTGCGCCTGCCCTGGTGACTCCATGGTGTAGAACAGCAGCTCTCAGGTGTGGCTGCCCTGAGTTACTGCATTTTGTTGATCAGCCATTTGCCACATGCTTCTGCAATTTGAGTACAAATGCCAGGTTGTAGACTGCATACCTTGTTTTACAAGTAAGCAACCACCATCTGCCTGGCACCACCATATGGCACAGATTGATAAATTACTCACACATGCCAACTCACCAAACTAAATCATGACCACATGGATGCGCAGACATCCCAAATCATACCAAGAACACCAGACATGGGAACTTATTAACCCTACCAGATGACAGTCCTTCAGTAGAGACCCTTAAAGGGGGGCAGCTCCCGAGACAACACGGTGTCACTTGACCCCATCACCGTGCGACTCCTCTTGGGCCTCATTCAGGGAAATCACCGTGGTGAGGAACCACTGATCTCCTCTCCCTATTGGGCTTCAGCAGTGTGTAGAACAGCACTGCCTGTGATGGCCACCCCTCTAGCTGACATCTGACACTGAAACTGCAGACGTCCACCTGGTCCTGCCTGGACAGCTGGAGGAACGGGTCCATTAGGCCCTCACCTGCCACCTACGGAGGCTCTGCTTCCTCCTGGCTCAGCATCCTGCAGCCCCATGGCTGCTTTCACCCCTTTCTCAGTCTTCTGTGACTGTTTGTGTAGTGTTGTGTGGTGTGTGACTCCAGTGCTAGTTGTTAGAAGCCGAGAGTGTCCGCCCGTCGGTGACCACCAGGTGACCTGTGTTTTCGGAGCCGCCACTGCTAACAGTGAACTTGTTGCTGCTCTAGGAACTCCGACACTGTGGAGACAGGCGTGTTCTGTGTTGGGGACGGGGGCCTGCCAGGTGGGAATCCTGTTTTTGACTCTGTTCTGACACAGACACCTCTGTTGATCCGGTCCTGCGCCACGAGGCAGGCCATGAGGAAATGGAGTTCCCTGCAGGGCTGCGACGGCCTGAGCTGACGGGCCGTGCAGTTCTGACAGACTTTCTCTAAACGGCACTAGTGAAAAGTCCCGCAGGCCAAGCGACTGCGCCAGAAGACACATCTCGTGTCTGGAGCGTGAGGAGCCCAGTGCCCCAGCCCCCCAGAGCCGGCGCCTCCGAGCGGGGGAGGCACCAGAACCGGAACGCAGAGCCCTGTGCACTAGCAGAGACTCAGGAAGACCTGCGTGTAGCAGGCCCCTGAGCACTTGTTGTGTTAGCTTGACTCAGATTCTGATCGGCCCCTAGCCACCGAATACAGCCACAGCAGAGGCACAGTGCAGGTCGGCTTCCCGCCTCCACGCGCAGTGACTGACGCTGTCTGTGCTGGCATCAAAGAGTCGCGCCACGCACATCCACGGACGTGCCCCGCGTCCCTAGTCCAGCACTGTGTGGGATGGTGGGCTGCGCAGGCTGACCTCCTCGGGCAGTCTGGATGGAAGCGTCTGTTGCTCAGAGACTCAGGCAGGAACAGGCGCTCATTTGTCTGGGATTTTCCGCCCTAGAGCTGCAGCTGCTGGCCCAGCTCCATCCAGAGCTCGGGCTGCGGAGTCAGGGCTCAGGACCCCGGCAGGCCTGGCCCCCACCCCGCCACCGTACCACCCCCCCAGCTGCTGACCTGCGCCCTGGGCTGACCTCCCTCGTCTCTCAGCCTGGCCAGGACTGAGTGCCAGTTCTGAAGCTCATCACAGGACTAGCCTGCCCCTCCCTGGAGAGCCCCTGCCCTCAGGGACAGCCTTACCCATGAGGATGGCTGGTCAGGGCAGTGCAGGGTGCCCGAGCTGGAGTAGAGGACGTTATCCTTGACCAACACGGAGATGGCCCTCAGGATGAAGGACAGGAACAGGTTCAGGTGGATGTAGTTCCTGGTGCAGTGCAGCTTCCTGTGGGAGGGGCGGGAGGGAGGAACAATCAGACACTGGTTTCTCTCAAGCAATCTCCCGGGTGGCTTTCTTTTTATAAAGTTAATTTATTTAACTACTTCATTATCATTGCATATTCATTGTTTCCAGTTTTGTGTTATTATAAACATTTTTTGCACAAAAATCTCTCCCCTTATTTCAGACTGTTTGGTGAGGTCAGAGTTCAAGGCAAAGGCGTGAGCAAAGCCTTGGGAGGCGCTTGCCGCACAGGGTGCAGGTGGGGCAGGCGCTAGCCTGGAGCGGGGGCTGCTGCTTCGTCCTGGCCTCTTCTGCTCAGCCCCAGGATTCAGGCTGATGAGGCCAGCCTTGCCTTGGAGTCTCGTGCACACCTGCTCTTCTGCTTTGAGGGGCTGGCAGCCCTGGGGAGCCCTGCTGTGACTCCGTGGATGTCTGGGTTCCTGCGTCAGCGGGGAAGGTCGCCCTCTGTAAACACCGACTTCCTCCACAACACCAGGACTGAGGATGGTCTGCGCAGCCCCCACCCCTCCATAGACCACCGGGAATTCCGCTGAGGAGCTGACCTCTCCTTCCTGACCCCTCCTGAAGGATGCGTGTGGTAAGTCAGAAGCACAGGTCCAGGCCCATGCACACCAATTCACACATTGCTCCATTAAACTCGACATTAATAAGATCAAGTTAACAGCAAGAGTCAGCAAGTTCACTTGATTTGGACAGAAAGCTTGTAAACAGTATGCTTTTGCTTCAAAGATAAATTGATTCCCAAAAAGATGAGTCGGTTCCGTCAACGTCAGTCTGCATACTGAAGGAAAATGACATTTCATAGCAGATTCCCTTGCTGAAAAGCCTCAGGCGGTCTGGGTGGCTGAGGTGTGTTCAGACAGCGTCTGGCTGTGCGTCACAAAGCCTACATGCAGACCCAGGGCTTCCGGGGCAGGCAGCGCCACACTGAGCTTCCTGCACAAGCAAAATGGACCCAGGACCAGTGGGCACGGGTGTGTGCAACACTCCCGGAGCTCTCCTCCTTGGTCACTGTTGAAACACAGTATTTTGGATCTAATGACTTAAATAAAAGGTTTTATTAAAATTGATTTCACTGACTTATTTTTATTTAGAAATGTAGCTTCTAGAACATTTAAAGTCACACTTTCGGCTCGCTGTCTTCTGCCGGACGCTGCCTGCCTGCTCGGCCCACTGGAGGCCACAGCTCCCCTCTGTCCACAGCCACTGCCCACTCTGTGCAGCCCCTCAGGACTCCCCGAGGCTCTGGGGCTTCCCCAGCTCTCCCGCAGGGCTTGCTGGGGCCACTCGTCCAGGGCACTGATGATCTTCCGCTTGCACTCAGCCTCCCCTGCCCTGTCCCCTGAGGTCCTCTGGGCTCGGGCATCAGAGCCTCCTGGCCTGCTAGTGGTTTCCACCCACACCGCACCCTTTCCTGCACCTGCTCGTGTGCTGCGTGGGCTCTGGTGTCCACGCTGGCCTGCCTGCTGGGCACTGCCATTACGCCCGCCTCTTGGGTCTGCAAGACCCACCAATGTTGGTGCGAGTGCTGCACTGAACTTGACCTTTGACATCTTCTTCCTCCGCCTCTCTCGGGTTCTGCCTGGGGAGGTCCAATTGGGTGCTCCCTTCGACCAGAGCACCTCTAACACGCGTGCTCACCCACTGTCACACCAGCTCATCTCAGGGACCTGGAACAGGTCCTCATCATGCGCCTGATGGCTTTTTCCTTCCCATGACTTAAAAGGTTTTCCAGGTTGTCCTGGGCCTTTAGATCTTGGTGGCAGTCCTTCGGACAACCAGAGTTCTATAGATATTTTGAGGTGTGTGCTGACCCGACAGGTGTGAAGTCCACATTCCCAGGATACAGCCGCTTTTGCCGGGGAACGGCAGGACACAAGCTGCCCCACAAACACTCTTCCTGGGTCACAAGACTTGACGCACAGAGGAGCCGCCCCCAGGACCTCCACCGTTGGCTCTGGGAGCAGCCTGTGATGGCCGGCCGCCCTGAGGCCAGCACTTCCCGGGGCGCCTGAGGGTGCTGCAGCGCACGGGAGTGGGTGCCCTGGAGCTCGGCCTGTCCTCTCCCCCCAGTCCCCAGTGTGTGGAGGCGGGACGGGGCCCTCACGGTAGCAGGCAGCGGGAAGCCGGCCGAGTCGCAGGCGCAGCCCGCGGAGGCTCCTTTTCTTTTCTGCATTTCCAAGCTGTTCACTATGAGGAGAGAGGCCGAGAAGGCGGAATGCCTGGGGGAGGCCGTGGGTCCCTCAGGGCACTGGGGTGAAAGTCGGAATTTGAGCCCAGAGCTGGCCTCTGCCTGCAAGTGTCCACCAGCCAGCGGAGGCCTGCCGAGGGTGCAGTGTGGGGGCAGCGGCCAGGCTCACTCGAGGCGTCCCCCGGGGCGCTGGTGCAGGGCTTCCCACCACCAACACGACTCGTGGCCATCGAGGAGGCTCCGCGGGCATCGCACTGCAGTCGCTCAGAGGGCTGAAGCAACCTGTCCAGGGCCACACAGCGTCTCTTGGTACCCCGAGGGTGAGGACGAGGCCACCGGAGCCTGTGTTTCCACATTGTGTCACGCCTAAGGATTTAATGCCCAGGAGCTGAGCCGCTCACTCCAGGTCAGAAATCAGGCGTCTGGGTAGCACCTGAGTGCTAGCCTCACTCACACCCAGCGAGCCCCCCTGTGGGCACTTCCCAGCTGGGCACGCAGAGGGGGCCAGACTGCCTCCCACCTCCAGCCCTCGGAGGTGCCACGCCCCGCGTGGAGAGGTTGCTGGCCTCGTTTCCTGGCAGCGCTTACCTGAGGAGGCAGAGAATCATGCTTCCCGTGGCGAGAGACACCAGAGAGACGCTGTAGCCCAGGGTGTAGACGGCCTTCACCAGGACGTAGAACGTGATCTACGCAGGAGGAAAAGCACGTCTGTGGCTACAGTGACGGCGGGCACGTCCCAGGTCCCAGGTGCTCCCCTGGACCCAGGGTTCCGCTGCTCCGCCCAGAGGCAGGAGGGGGCCCTGCCGCAGTGCCACTCCATGTGACACCAAAGCAAGCTCCACCCTTTGGACACCTTGCCACATATGGTCGGAAAGGGAGGAAACAGCCAGGTGGACCCCGGAGGCTCGGGCTGAGCAAGGGGACCCCCAGAGCACTGGCTTGGGAAGGAGCAGGAAAAGGGGTGGCTAGAGACAGCTCAGAAGCCACCACCCCTGTGTTCCTGCGTGGGCAGCGTCATGACAGAGGACAGCACCTACGGCGTGGGAGGGCAGCAAGTCAGTGATGTCCCTGAGCTCTCCAGGGAGCCACATGCTGAGCCAGGATGGGAGGCCCACCCCATACCACTGTGCCCGGAGGCACAGGAGCAGAGTCACAACAGAGCCTGGCCAAAGCCACCCTCACCCTGGGGCTTCCTCTGGCCTCTAGCCCTGAGTGAGTCCACCACAGCACAGAGGCAGGCGGAGGAGGGCGTGAAGGACTGGACGGGCACCAGGAGGAGGGCTGGGCAGGCCCTCAGGTGGCTGCACGGGAGGGGCAGGGCTGAGGCCAGAGGGCTGAGCCGCTGTCCCCCTCCCCGGCCTGCAGCGGTCCTTGGGCACTTAGAGCACTCTGAGGAAGGCGGCTCGGCAGCTCTGCTGGGTGTGGAGCCCTGAGGTTCACCCAGCAGAGGCTCTGTGCCCGTCTGCTGGCAAGGCAGGGGCAGTGGGCACACTTGAGCATGGGCCCCGATGGCTTGGGGTACAGGCTAAGCCAGAGTGGGGGCTGCAAGCCAGAATGTCAGGACCGCACAGGGCCCTCCCTGCAGGCATCCTGGGCACTCTGATGTGGCCTTCTGGGGGAACGTAGGACCCCACAGGGCCCTCCCTGCAGGGCACTGGGCTCTCTGATGTGGCCTTCTGGGGGAACGTAGGACCCCACAGGGCCCTCCCTGCAGGGCACCCTGGGCACTCTGATGTGGCCTTCTGGGGGAACGTAGGACCCCACAGGGCCCTCCCTGCAGGGCACCCTGGGCTCTCTGATGTGGCCTTCTGGGGGAACGTAGGACCCCACAGGGCCCTCCCTGCAGGGCACCCTGGGCACTCTGATGTGGCCTTCGGGGGGAACGTAGGACCCCACAGGGCCCTTCCTGCAGGGCACTGGGCACTCTGATGTGGCCTTCGGGGGGAACGTAGGACCCCACAGGGCCCTCCCTGCAGGCACCCTGGGCTCTCTGATGTGGCCTTCGGGGGAACGTAGGACCCCACAGGGCCCTCCCTGCAGGGCACCCTGGGCACTCTCTGATGTGGCCTTCTGGGGGAACGTAGGACCCCACAGGGCCCTCCCTGCAGGGCACCCTGGGCTCTCTGATGTGGCCTTCTGGGGGAACGTAGGACCCCACAGGGCCCTCCCTGCAGGCATCCTGGGCACTCTGATGTGGCCTTCTGGGGGGGAACGTAGGACCCCACAGGGCCTTCCCTGCAGGCACCCTGGGCTCTCTGATGTGGCCTTCGGGGGGAACGTAGGACCCCACAGGGCCCTCCCTGCAGGGCACCCTGGGCACTCTGATGGGGCTCTCCCTGCAGGCACCCTGGGCTCTCTGATGTGGCCTTCTGGGGGAATGTAGGACCCACAGGGCCCTCCCTGCAGGCATCCTGGGGGCTCTCTGATGTGGCCTTCTGGGGGAATGTAGGACCCCACAGGGCTCTCCCTGCAGGCACCCTGGGCACTCTGATGTGGCCTTCTGGGGGAACGTAGGACCCCACAGGGCCCTCCCTGCAGGGCACCCTGGGCTCTCTGATGTGGCCTTCTGGGGGAACATAGGACCCCACAGGGCCCTCCCTGCAGGCATCCTGGGCTCTCTGATGTGGCCTTCTGGGGGGGGCGCTCAGTCTGGAGGCTCCTGGTTCCCAGGTGGTCCAGGGCCTCAGCCGTGCCGTCAGAGCTGCACGCCCACAACTGGGTGCCTCCACATCTCCCTGCCCTGCAGGCCCCTTTTCCTCCAGTGCCACATGGCCCTGGAGCCTCCTTCCTGCCCAGGCTCTTGAGCTCCCTCCCAGCCTGCCTCAGCTCGCACGCGCAGGTGCTGATCCGAGCTGTCTGTGGGGGACCAACAGCCTTCCCCGCACACAGAGCAAGGTTTCTCATGGACTTGATCCACACAGAGACCATGGACTAACCAGGGTGTTCAGCACCCACAGAAGACCAGGGACAGCCAGAAAGCAGATTGGGGATGGGCGTGGCTCCTTCCAGCCTGGGAAGTGCCGCCCCGACTTCCAGAGCCCCTCACCTGCACCCTGGCCCTGCACACCCAGGGCGGCTCTCCAGGGCCACACCACCTGCCACGGAGCACGGGTCAGCGTGGTGCTGCGGCCCTGCGCAGCCTGTTGGGCTATTTAAAGAATGAGGTAAGAACACACTTGGCAGAGCTGAGGGGGAACCTTCAGACCCCAGGCCCTCGTGAAGCAGTCCACCGCAGTCCACCGCCGAGCTGCTGAGGTGGAAACTGACTGTGCGGTGGGCCAGGACACTGTCCATGGTCGGCTCTCAAGAGACCCAGCCGGGCAGAGCACTAGTAGCCAGGGATCTCTTTCAGGGAGGGGGTGAGCAACCTTTGGGGACTCCTGGGTTGTGGGGACATGAACCTGGTCTCCTGGGATAAGAATCAGGCTGAGAGCCAGGCTCTGTGGGAGCTCGGTCGTCAGGCAGGTTTCCGTAGAGGCACTGTCCCCTGCGGCACATGCGAGGGCTGCACTGTGACTCCAGAATCGCTGGGCCCCACCTTTGTCCACAGCCAGGACCCCACCCCAGGGGCCTCTGAGACTGGGCCTGCTTTGAGGGCGCCCTGTCCCTTTCCTGGGCACCCTGCACGCTATCCCAACTCACAGGGGCCTGCCTTCCGACACGGCCACCTCCACTGAAGCCGGCCTCCTGGTCCACAGGGGCCACAGTAGGAAGCAAACCCTGTTGGCAAGAGAGCAGGACTTTGCCCACCAGCATTGCCAGTGTGCAGAACAGCCAGAGGCAGCGGCCCTGGGCTCAGCTTTGCCTCACGCAGACCTCGCACCCAACGAGGGCGACTCAGGGGAGGAAGGGTTTATGTCGCTCAAGGTGCTAGAGGCTCAGTCCACTGCTCTGGGCCTGTGGTGACGCCGGGCATCATGGCTGATGGGCACGGGGAGGAAAGCAGCTCAAAGCAGGGCAGCCAGGAAGCAGAGGGAGACAGAAGAGCCAGCAACAAGATGCAGTCCCCAAGGGCAGCCCCAGTGACCCCTCCCCCAGCCATGCCCGGCCTGTGGACACCACCTGGTAGTCCACTCAGATTATTAGTCTGCCACATAGAGGGGCACTGCTGTCAGGATCCTGTCACTGCTTAGAAGCTCCACCCCTGAACCTGCCCCAGGGACCAGGCCTCAGCACAGGAGCCTCTTGGGGGCATTCTGGTCCAACCTCAACGCCCTGAGACCAGAGGCAAGAGCCACTAAGGACCTGTGGGTGAGTGACTGATTGCCAGGAAGCTCGCATGAACAGAACAGCAAGCGTGGAGAACGCCCAAGTCCCTGGTGTGTTGAACATGATTCATGCAATTATAACACGTGGAGGAGCAGGGCAATCAGTGAAGTCAACTTATTTCCTAAATAAACTCAAAAATGAAATCAAAGCTGAAAAGCAGCAAATTTATTTGAAAGATGAAGAAAACAGTAAGCTCCCCACCTGTGCCCGAAACGCCTTCCTCCCCTCTCCAAGAGCAGCAGGCCAGGCCGGAGGGAGCAGGAGGGAGCCACAGATCAAGCCCCCAGGCAGGGTGGAAGGCCGGCTCCCTCCCAGGACTGGTCCTGAGGGCATGAACGATGGGAGAGCTTGGTGGGTCTGCAGGACAGCTCAGCTGCGCCCAGGTCAATAGAGCAACAGGTGTAAGAACTGCCCGTCAGGTCCCCAGACATCAGTAACTCCGTTTGGTTCTGGGACTCCGCTACCAAGGCCAGGAAAGTAGGAATAACGGGTAAGAGGCCATCTGTGCACGCGCTCACGTTCCAGCTCAGGAAGGCTCAGCTCTGCGCTGACAAGACGAAGCAAAGAAGCAGGAGTGTCCGGGCCGTGGGCGTGGCCAGGCGGACTGGCAAAGACCAAGAGAACGCCTTCAGAAGCTGGTGAACGTCTTGCCAAAGGCCGGCGCCCGGGCGGGCTGCCCAGGAGGGCAAGAAGTCGTGCGGGCCTCAGGGCAGGGAGCAGTGCGAGCGCCTCGCTGAGGAGGCCCATGCTGGCCTGCCGCCAAGGGCGAGACCAGAGACGACGCTGACTCCTCCTGGGAGGGCCAAGGGAGAGCTCGGCTCACGGGCCAGAAGCCCACGTGGGCGGCTTGGGACCTCACAGCAAGCAGGACGCAGGGCCCACGCAGGAGGCGCCTCCAGTTGGACGGCCAGGACTGCCTCTGGGCAGTGTTGAGTGTGGCACCGGCAGCACCGCCCACCCCGGGGATTCTCCCGCGGTTGACCGAGGAGAGCCTGGGACTCTCTTGGAGACTCGCCCACAGGCGCGCGAGCACACAGACCCACCTACCGGAGCCTGAGGTTCTTCCAACAGCCGGACCTGCGCTGCTTCTGCCCGGAAGGGGTTTTCAAATTCTAACCCATAAAATGAAAACGAAGAAAAAAGTGCTTCACACATCGAAAAAGAAAAAAGGAGACTGCTGGTATGGACGAGCGCACGCAGTGTGGATGAATGCACGCAGACCATCGAGAGCAGGCGGCAGAAAGTGACTGCCCAGAGCGTTCCCCAGGCCTCATCCAGGAGACCCACGCGTGGAAGGGCACAGCACCCGGGCGAAGCCAAAGGCCTGCACCTGAAGCCAGGCTGAACGGCGAGAGCCCCGGCCCGCTGGTCCACAAGAGGGTCCAGCCAATGCCAGGTAAGCTGGGGCTTAGGGGACAGATCAGATCCTCAGGCTCCCTGGCTGGAGTGGACAGCTGGGTGGGGCACCAGGGGACGGCTGGGGTGAACGGGTCAGAGCTAGTTCAGGGTGGGTCGTGGGGTGCAGCCCCCACAGCCCCAGGTCACCAGCCTCGGGGTGGGTTCCCTGGAGTGGGGAAGACGGAGCAGTCCATGCGATTCTGGGAGAAACAATCCATTTCTCGGTGAGGAAATTCCTCCATATTTGCCAGTTACTGCAAATACATTCCCCAGACTTAGAAAGTCGGACACTCAGAAGAAGGGGAAGATGCCGGAGCTCAGGCGGCGCTTCCAGAGTGCTGGAGGCGAGAGTGCCAACACCGAGAAGGCGCAGGTTAGGAGAGGCAGGGGACCGGTGCTTGCACTACAGTGGGTCTCAGGCCAGCGCCAGAGACAGCTCCAGAAGTGCATGCCACCCGCAGGAGCTCCTCCTGGAAAGGGCGACTCCCCCACAGGGAGAGCACAGCACAGCGGCCAGGCCACCAAACACAAGTGAGCAGTAAGCCAGCAAGCAATTCGCCCTGCAATAACAGGGGAAGGCAACAAGATAGCAGGATAGCTCTTTTTGTCCATAGAAACAAGTGATAACTGAAGAGATGAACTTTTGTGCTGGTGGGTGCCGAGGCCTGCGTGTCTGAGTCCCTAAGGTGTTGACCCTAGCGCCATCAGTCATGACCCTAAGGTGTTGGATCTCCTGACCCTAAGATACTGGAGCCTGACCCTAAAGTCATGAGTCCCCACCCTAACTGATGGCCGGTGGCGGGCTGGGCAGGCGATAAGCCCATGAGGACGGAGCTGCGAGACGGGCGAGTGTCCTCTAGGGGCCCAGCGAGGTCCCCGCCCCTGGCCATGTGAGGACACAGTGCGAGGTGCCCTCTAGGACCTGGAAGCCCTCACCAGGCAGCATCTGCTGGGCCTTGACCTTGACTCGCAGCCTGAGGGCTTGACCTTCGGTTGTTCATGGGCTCCCTGGTCCTGGCTGTTGTCTCTAGATGTAAGCAGGCCGGGACAACCTCGCGTTGGTAGATGGGGGGTCTGCAGCATGGCCGGTCTCCTTCGGTTGTTCTGCAGCCCGGGCTGCAGAGCGTGGCCACAGCAGTCTGAATGGACCAAGGCGATGTCCTCCCAGCAGACATTCCTACAACCGCATTTCTACGAGAACTGTTTTCCTTAAGCCAACAAAGAGACCAAGGCCATGCAGGACTGCAGGCCATGACTTACTATTTTGTGGACGCTGGGCACCCACCAACCCGAGTGCCCTGGAAAGGCGGAGCTAGGATGGGACGCCCTGTCTGCTGCGAGAGTGAGCACAGTGCTGCTGATTCGGCTGACCCCTAGCTCAGGCTGCAGAGAAGGCTGGCCTAGGGCATGCCAGGCCACGCTCATGGACCACTGACTCCATGCACTGTATTTCTACATGTGGCCGCCCCTTTGTAGAACAGAGAGAAGGGCCTGAACTGCCTGCCTCCAGCCTGCGCCCAGGCCTCTCAGCAAGCTGCACTGAGGCTGTTGGCCAGCTGCTCTCCGAGGGAGCCTGGTGGCTCATCCTCCCATGTGTCCAGGAGTGGGGGGAGGCTACAGCCCTGGGTAGGGACCAGCTGTTGCAGCATAGGAGCCTCCTAGCTAGGATTTCCCTGGGAATTCACAGCAAAGATGGCTCCTGTCTGGTCCACAAGCCTCCGGGGACCATGGTCGAGCACCATTCTGGAAAAATGGATGTGAACGCAGCAGACAGACCCTGGCCCAATGTGCGGAAGGGGTGGAGAAGGAGACCGACCACACTGCAGACCCCCATCTACCAATGCGAGGTTGTCCTGGCCTGCTTACATCTAGAGACAACAGCCAGGACCAGGGAGACCATCACCAAGGTCCCTGCAGTCCTGGTGAGAGGTGCGATATTGGTAACCTTCAGGAACACTACAAGATTATAGGTAGAAACTATAATACCTCAGATCCCCACTGCTAGAGAGGAAGGCACGTGAACAACATGAAAAAAAAAAAAAAAAAAAAAAAAAAACAAGGAAAGAAAATGCCCCAAACAAACCAAGATGCTAAAATAATAGAATCCATTGACAGCACAGTAGATGAAATATCAGAGAAGGAGTTCAGAACCTACATAATTAAAATGATTTGCAAAGCACAGAATAATATAAGAGAGCAATTACAGGCAACAGTTGGTCACTCCAACAAAGAGATAAGAGAGCAAATACAGGTAGCAAAAGATTACTTCAAGAAAGAGAGAGAGACTCTGGAAAAACAAAACAAAACAAAACAAAACAAAAAAAAAACCAGAAATCCTGAAATGAAGGAAATGATAAACCAAATAAAAGTTCAATAGAAAGTATCACCAACAGACTGGATACTTGGAAGACAGAACTTCAGGCAATGAAGACACAAAATATATGACCTTAAAAAATAAAGTTGACCACAAAATGAAAATGCTAAGACACCATGAACCAAACATCCGAGAATTATGGGATAACATGAAAAGACCAAATCTAAGAATTACCAGGATAGAGGAAGACTCAGAGATACAAACCAAAGGAATGCATAATCTCTTCAATGAAATAATATCAGAAAATTTCCCAAACATGAAGAATGAATTGGAAAATCAAATACAAGAGGCTTACAGGACACCAAATGTACAAAACTACAACAGATCCACACCAAGGCACATTATAATGACAATGCCTAGCATACAGAATAAAGATAGAATTTTAAAAGCCTCAAGAGAAAAGTTTCAGGTCATATATAGGGAGAAACCAATTCGAAATTTCAGCTGATTTTGCAATCTAGACCCTTAAAGCCAGGAGATCCTGGAACAACATATACCAAGCTCTGAAAGAAAATGGATGTCAACCAAGAATCTTATATCCAGCAAAATTAAAACTTCATATTTGATGATGAAATAAAAAAACTTCCATGACGAAAGTTAAAAGAACTTACAATGAGAAAGCCTACACTACAGAGCATTCTTGGCAAAATATTCCATGAGGAAGAAATGAAAATCAGCGAAGGGGGGACTACACTAAAGCAAGAAGGAGAAGTCAAGGGGCTGGGGCTGGGGCTCAGCACTAGAGCACTCGCCTTGCATGGATGAGGCACTGGGTTTGATCTCAGCACCACATAAAAATAAAAAAATAAAATAAAGGTATTGTGTCCAACTACAATTTAAAAATGTTAAAAAATGGAGAAACCAAGTCAAGTTAAAAACCAAAAATAAACCAAAATGACTGGGAATACAAGCCATATTTCAGTAATAACCCTGAATATTAATGGCCTAAACTCATCAATTAAAAGACATACTCTGGCAGATTGGAAAAAAAAAAATCCCAAAATATGTTGCCTTCAAGAGACTCAACTCATAGGAAAAGAGACCCACAGACTGAAGGTGAAAGGATGGGATAACACACCACTCACAGGGACCACGTAAACAAGCAGGGTTCCATCAGAGGAAGTAGACGTCAAACCAAATACAGTCAGAAGGGACAAAGAAGGTCATTTCATACTGCTTAAGGGAATAATACATCAACAAGAAATGACAATCATAAATATCTGTACCCCAAACAATGTATATCAAACAAACCCTTCTCATTTTCAAGAATCAAATAGACTACAACACAATAATACTGGGTGATTTCAACACACCTCTCTTACCACTGGATAAATCTTCCAAACAAAAACTAAGCAAAGAAACCATAGAACTCAATAATACAATCAATAATTCAGACTTAATAGACATATTCAGAATATTTCATCCATCAACAAGTGCTTTTTTTTCTCAGCAGCACATGGATTGTTCTCTATAATAGATTGTATGTTATGCCACAAAGCAAGTCTTAGCAAATACAAAAAATAAAGATACTACCCTGCATTCTATCAGACCATAATGGGATGAAATTAGAAATCAATGACAAAATAAAAAATAGAAGCTACTCTAACACCTGGAGACTAAACAATACACTATTAAATGATGCATGGATAACAGAAGACATTAGGGAGGAGATAAAAAAAAAAAATTCTTAGAGGTAAATGAGAACTCCAATACAACTTATCAAAATCTCTGGGACACTATGAAGGCAGTGCTAAAAGGAAAGTTCATTGCATTGACCTCACTCATTAAAAGAATAAAAAGTCAACAAATAAATGACCGGACATTATATCTCAAGGCTCCAGAAAAAGAAGAACAAATCAACACAAAAAGAAGTAGAAAACAGGAAATAAAAAGCTTTTTTTATTGTTTTGTTTTGTTTTTGACAAAACAAAAAGCTGGTTCTTTGAAAAAAAAAAATAATATTGATAAACCCTTAGCCAATCTAACAAAAAGGAGAGAGAAACTCAAATTACTAAATTTCGTGAAGAAAGAGGAAATATCATGACAGACACTATTGAAATACATAAGATAATTAAAAACTATTTTGAAAATTATACTTCAGTAAAACAGAGAATCCAGAAGACACTGACAAATTTCTGGAAGCATATGATCTGCCTAACTGAATCAGGAGGACATACACAATTTAAACAGATCACTTTCAAGCAAGGAAATAGAAGACACCATCAAAAGCTTACCAACTAAGAAAAGCCTGGGACCAGCACAGATTCTCAGCCAAGTTCTACAAGAGCTACAAAGAAATTAACAACAATACTCCTCAAATTATTCCATGAAATAGAAAAGGAGGGTACCCTTCCAAACTCATTCTATGAAGCTAGTGTCACCCTGATTCCAAAATCAGACAAAGACACATCAAAGAATGAAAACTTCAGACCAATATCCCTGATGAACATAGACAAAAATCCTCTATAAAATTTTGGCACATACAGAAACATATAAAAAGATAGTGCTGCACAATCAAATGGGGTTCATCCGAGGGATGCAAGGTTGGTTCATCATACAGAAAACAGTAAACGTATCTCATCACACCAGTAGACTTAAAGACAAGACTCATATGATCATCTCAATAGACGCTGAGAAAGCATTTGACAAAATACAGCACCTCTTCGTGTTCAAAACACTAGAAAAACTAGGGATGTAGGAACAGACCTCAACATTGTAAAAGTTATCTATGCTAAGCCCAAGGCCAACATCATTCTAAATGGAGAAAAATTAAAAACCTTCCCTCTAAAAACTGGAACAAGACAGGGATGCCCTCTTTCACCACTTCTATTTAACATAGTTCTTGAAACTCTAGCCAGAGCAATTAGTAGAAAGAAATTAAAGGGATATGAATAGGAAAAGAACAACTCAAACTATCACTATTTGCTGATGACATGATTCTATATTTTGAAGATCCAAAAAATTTCACCAAAAAAACTTCTAAAACTCGTAAATGAATCGAGCAAAGTAGCACGATATAAAAATCAATACCCATAAATCAAATGCATTTCTATACAGAAACTATGAATCCACTGCAAGAGAAATTAGAAAAACCACACCATTCACAATAGCCTCAAAAAACAAACAAACAAAAAACCTTGGGAATCAATCTAACAAAAAATGTGAAAGACCTTTACAATGAAAATTACAGAATATTAAAGAAAGAAATTGAAGAAGATGTCAGAAGATGGAAAGATCAAAATGGCCATGCTACCAGACTATCTGTTGTGTGCTGGACTCCTGAGTGTCCACTGACCTCCATGATCAGACCACCAAAACCCCATGAAAATGTCTTCCCAACAACCTATGGGGATTTAATGCAATTCCTATAAAAATCCCAATGACATTATTCATAGAAGTAGAAAAAGCAATCATGGAATTCATTTGGAAAAATAAGACACTCAGAAGAGCCAAGGCAGTCCTTAGCAAGAAGAATGAAGCAGGAGGCATCACAATACCTGACCTTAAAGAGCAACAGTAACAAAAACGGCATGGTATTGGTACCAAAACAGACTTGTAGACCAATGGTACAGAAGAGAGGACACAGAGACAAACCCACATAAATATGGTTATCTCATACTAGACAAGGGTGCCAAAAGCATTCAACTGGAGAAAAGATAGCCTGTTCAACAAATGGTGCTGGGAGAACTGGAAATCCATATGTAGCAGCATGAAATTGAACATCTATCTCACTCTGCACAAAAATCAGCTCAAAGCGGATCAAAGACTTAGGCAGTAGAACAGAGACCCTGTACCTAATAGAGGAAAAAGTAGGCAAAATCTTCATCATGTTGGCTTAGGACCTGACTTCCTGAACAAGACTCCTAAAGCACAAGAAGTAAAATCAGGAATCAATGAATGGGTTGAATTCAAACTAAAAAACTTCTTCTCAGCAAAGGAAACAATAATGTGAAGAAAGAGTCTAGAGAATGGGAGAGAATCTTCAACAATCATATGGAAAAATGTTCAACACCTCTAGTAATTAGAGAAATGTAAATTAAAACTACTCTAAGATTTCATCTCACTCCTGTCAGAAGTGCAATTATCAAGAATATGAGTAATAATTAGTGTTGGAGGATAAGGGGGAAAAGGTCCACTCATACATTGTTGGTGGGACTGCAAACTGGTGCAACTACTATGGAAAGCAAGACAGAGATTCCTCAGAAAACTTGGAGTGGATCCGCCAGTTTACCCAGCTGTCCCACTCCTTGGTTTATACCCAAAGGATTTAAAATCAGCATACTACAGGGACGCAACCACATCAATGTTTATAGCAGCTCAATTCACAATAGCTAAACTATGGAACTAACCTAGATGCCCTTCAACAGACGAATGGATAAAGAATATGTGGTTCATATACATAGTGGAATATTACTCAGCCTTAAAAAGAATGAAATTATGGCATTTGTAGATAAATGGATGGAACTAGAGAATATCATGCTAAGTGAATTAAGCCAGTCCCAAAAAAACCAAAAGCCAAATGTTTTCTCTGATAAGTGGATGCTGATCCATAGTGGGGTGGGGGGATAGGGAAGAATGAAAGAATTTTGGATTGTGTGGAGCTGCGGGAGAGGCCCGGGAGAGGCCCAGGAGCGAGGGCCACCAGGCTCCACCTCCGCCCTGGCCTCCTACAGCTTCTGCCTCAGGTTGCTGGCACGTGTCTGGAGGAGGCTCACCAGGAGCAGTGAAGTTAAGGCCTGGGTTCTGCTGCCACACCACAGCTGGAGGCGGCAGCCTGGGGCGCAGCTACCCAGCTCCGGCAATCCTGGGAGGAGGCCTCAGAGGAGACACCACTCTGCTCAGGGACGCGTAGCTTCATCTCCCAACTGCGCGTCACCTTGAAACTTGAGTTAAACATGGTCTCCCTGTGTGTGCAGCCTACTGCCCCTCAGGCCTGTCCCCAGAGGACACCAGGGCCTCCTGCCCCTCAGGCCTATCCCCAGAGGACACCAGGGCCTCCTGCCCCTCAGGCAGATCCCCAGAGGACACCAGGGCCTCCTGCCCCTCAGGCAGATCCCCAGAGGACACCAGGGCCTCCTGCCCCTCAGGCCTATCCCCAGAGGACACGAGGGCCTCCTGCCCCTCAGGCCTATCCCCAGAGGGCACCAGGGCCTCCTGCCCCTCAGGCCTATCCCCAGAGGGCACCAGGGCCTCCTGCCCCTCAGGCCTATCCCCAGAGGGCACCAGGGCCTCCTGCCCCTCAGGCAGATCCTCAGAGGGCACCAGGGCCTCCTGCCCCTCAGGCCTATCCCCAGAGGGCACCAGGGCCTCCTGCCCCTCAGGCCTATCCCCAGAGGGCACCAGGGCCTCCTGCCCCTCAGGCCTATCCCCAGAGGGCACCAGGGCCTCCTGCCCCCTCAGGCAGATCCCCCAGAGGACACCAGGGCCTCCTGCCCCTCAGGCCTATCCCCAGAGGGCACCAGGGCCTCCTGCCCCTCAGGCCTATCCCCAGAGGGCACCAGGGCCTCCTGCCCCTCAGACAGATCCCCAGAGGGCACCAGGGCCTCCTGCCCCTCAGGCCTATCCCCAGAGGGCACCAGGGCCTCCTGCCCCTCAGGCCTATCCCCAGAGGGCACCAGGGCCTCCTGCCCCTCAGGCAGATCCCCAGAGGGCACCAGGGCCTCCATGCCCCTCAGGCCTATCCCCAGAGGGCACCAGGGCCTCCTGCCCCTCAGGCCTATCCCCAGAGGGCACCAGGGCCTCCTGCCCCTCAGGCCTATCCCCAGAGGGCACCAGGGCCTCCTGCCCCTCAGGCCTATCCCCAGAGGGCACCAGGGCCTCCTGCCCCCTCAGGCCTATCCCCAGAGGGCACCAGGGCCTCCTGCCCCTCAGGCAGATCCCCAGAGGGCACCAGGGCCTCCTGCCCCTCAGGCCTATCCCCAGAGGGCACCAGGGCCTCCTGCCCCTCAGGCCTATCCCCAGAGGGCACCAGGGCCTCCTGCCCCTCAGGCCTATCCCCAGAGGGCACCAGGGCCTCCTGCCCCTCAGGCCTATCCCCAGAGGGCACCAGGGCCTCCTGCCCCTCAGGCAGATCCCCAGAGGGCACCAGGGCCTCCTGCCCCTCAGGCCTATCCCCAGAGGGCACCAGGGCCTCCTGCCCCTCAGGCAGATCCCCAGAGGGCACCAGGGCCTCCTGCCCCTCAGGCCTATCCCCAGGGGCCCCTCAGGCAGATCCAGAGGGCTCCAGGGCCCCTCCCCTCAGGCCTATCCCCAGAGGGCACCAGGGCCTCCTGCCCCTCAGGCAGATCCCCAGAGGGCACCAGGGCCTCCTGCCCCTCAGGCCTATCCCCAGAGGGCACCAGGGCCTCCTGCCCCTCAGGCCTATCCCCAGAGGGCACCAGGGCCTCCTGCCCCTCAGGCAGATCCCCAGAGGGCACCAGGGCCTCCTGCCCCTCAGGCCTATCCCCAGAGGGCACCAGGGCCTCCTGCCCCTCAGGCCTATCCCCAGAGGGCACCAGGGCCTCCTGCCCCTCAGGCCTATCCCCAGAGGGCACCAGGGCCTCCTGCCCCTCAGGCCTATCCCCAGAGGGCACCAGGGCCTCCTGCCCCCCTCAGGCAGATCCCCAGAGGGCACCAGGGCCTCCTGCCCCTCAGGCCTATCCCCAGAGGACACCAGGGCCTCCTGCCCCTCAGGCCTATCCCCAGAGGGCACCAGGGCCTCCTGCCCCTCAGGCCTATCCCCAGAGGGCACCAGGGCCTCCTGCCCCTCAGGCCTATCCCCAGAGGGCACCAGGGCCTCCTGCCCCTCAGGCAGATCCCCAGAGGGCACCAGGGCCTCCTGCCCCTCAGGCCTATCCCCAGAGGGCACCAGGGCCTCCTGCCCCTCAGGCCTATCCCCAGAGGGCACCAGGGCCTCCTGCCCCTCAGCCCTATCCCCAGAGGACACCAGGGCCTCCTGCCCCTCAGGCAGATCCCCAGAGGGCACCAGGGCCTCCTGCCCCTCAGGCCTATCCCCAGAGGGCACCAGGGCCTCCTGCCCCTCAGGCCTATCCCCAGAGGACACCAGGCCTCCTGCCCCTCAGGCAGATCCCCAGAGGGCACCAGGGCCTCCTGCCCCTCAGGCCTATCCCCAGAGGGCACCAGGGCCTCCTGCCCCTCAGGCAGATCCCCAGAGGACACCAGGGCCTCCTGCCCCTCAGGCCTATCCCCAGAGGGCACCAGGGCCTCCTGCCCCTCAGGCCTATCCCCAGAGGGCACCAGGGCCTCCTGCCCCTCAGGCAGATCCCCAGAGGGCACCAGGTCCTCATGCCCCTCAGGCCTATCCCCAGAGGGCACCAGGGCCTCCTGCCCCTCAGGCCTATCCCCAGAGGGCACCAGGGCCTCCTGCCCCTCAGGCCTATCCCCAGAGGGCACCAGGGCCTCCTGCCCCTCAGGCCTATCCCCAGAGGGCACCAGGGCCTCCTGCCCCTCAGGCCTATCCCCAGAGGACACCAGGGCCTCCTGCCCCTCAGGCCTATCCCCAGAGGCACCAGGGCCTCCTGCCCCTCAGGCCTATCCCCAGAGGGCACCAGGCCTCCTGCCCCTCAGGCCTATCCCCAGAGGGCACCAGGGCCTCCTGCCCCTCAGGCCTATCCCCAGAGGACACCAGGGCCTCCTGCCCCTCCCTATCCCCAGAGGGCACCAGGGCCTCCTGCCCCTCAGGCCTATCCCCAGAGGGCACCAGGGCCTCCTGCCCCTCAGGCCTATCCCCAGAGGGCACCAGGGCCTCCTGCCCCTCAGGCCTATCCCCAGAGGGCACCAGGGCCTCCTGCCCCTCAGGCCTATCCCCAGAGGGCACCAGGGCCTCCTGCCCCTCAGGCCTATCCCCAGAGGACACCAGGGCCTCCTGCCCCTCAGGCCTATCCCCAGAGGGCACCAGGGCCTCCTGCCCCTCAGGCCTATCCCCAGAGGGCACCAGGGCCTCCTGCCCCTCAGGCCTATCCCCAGAGGGCACCAGGGCCTCCTGCCCCTCAGGCCTATCCCCAGAGGACACCAGGGCCTCCTGCCCCTCAGGCCTATCCCCAGAGGACACCAGGGCCTCCTGCCCCTCAGGCCTATCCCAGAGGGCACCCAGGGCCTCCTGCCCCTCAGGCCTATCCCCAGAGGGCACCAGGGCCTCCTGCCCCTCAGGTAGATCCCCAGAGGGCACCAGGGCCTCCTGCCCCTCAGGCCTATCCCCAGAGGACACCAGGGCCTCCTGCCCCTCAGGCCTATCCCCAGAGGACACCAGGGCCTCCTGCCCCTCAGGTAGATCCCCAGAGGGCACCAGGGCCTCCTGCCCCTCAGGCAGATCCCCAGAGGGCACCAGGGCCTCCTGCCCCTCAGGCCTATCCCCAGAGGGCACCAGGGCCTCCTGCCCTCAGGCCTATCCCCAGAGGACACCAGGGCCTCCTGCCCTCAGGCCTATCCCCAGAGGACACCAGGGCCTCCTGCCCTCAGGCCTATCCCCAGAGGACACCAGGGCCTCCTGCCCCTCAGGCCTATCCCCAGAGGGCACCAGGGCCTCCTGCCCCTCAGGCCTATCCCCAGAGGGCACCAGGGCCTCCTGCCCCTCAGGCCTATCCCCAGAGGACACCAGGGCCTCCTGCCCCTCAGGCCTATCCCCAGAGGGCACCAGGGCCTCCTGCCCCTCAGGCAGATCCCCAGAGGGCACCAGGGCCTCCTGCCCCTCAGGCAGATCCCCAGAGGGCACCAGGGCCTCCTGCCCCTCAGGCCTATCCCCAGAGGACACCAGGGCCTCCTGCCCCTCAGGCCTATCCCCAGAGGACACCAGGGCCTCCTGCCCCTCAGGCCTATCCCCAGAGGGCACCAGGGCCTCCTGCCCCTCAGGCCTATCCCCAGAGGGCACCAGGGCCTCCCTGCCCCTCAGGCCTATCCCCAGAGGGCACCAGGGCCTCCTGCCCCTCAGGCCTATCCCCAGAGGACACCAGGGCCTCCTGCCCCTCAGGCCTATCCCCAGAGGCCAGGGCCTCCTGCCCCTCAGGCCTATCCCCAGAGGGCACCAGGGCCTCCCTGCCCCTCAGGCCTATCCCCAGAGGGCACCAGGGCCTCCTGCCCCTCAGGCCTATCCCCAGAGGGCACCAGGGCCTCCTGCCCCTCAGGCCTATCCCCAGAGGGCACCAGGGCCTCCTGCCCCTCAGGCCTATCCCCAGAGGGCACCAGGGCCTCCTGCCCCTCCTGCCCTGCCCCTCAGGCCTATCCCCAGAGGGCACCAGGGCCTCCTGCCCCTCAGGCCTATCCCCAGAGGGCACCAGGGCCTCCTGCCCCTCAGGCCTATCCCCAGAGGGCACCAGGGCCTCCTGCCCCGCCCCTCAGGCCTATCCCCAGAGGGCACCAGGGCCTCCTGCCCCTCAGGCCTATCCCCAGAGGGCACCAGGGCCTCCTGCCCCTCAGGCCTATCCCCAGAGGGCACCAGGGCCTCCTGCCCCTCAGGCCTATCCCCAGAGGGCACCAGGGCCTCCTGCCCTCAGGCCTATCCCCAGAGGGCACCAGGGCCTCCTGCCCCTCAGGCCTATCCCCAGAGGGCACCAGGGCCTCCTGCCCCTCAGGCCTATCCCCAGAGGGCACCAGGGCCTCCTGCCCCTCAGGCCTATCCCCAGAGGGCACCAGGGCCTCCTGCCCCTCAGGCCTATCCCCAGAGGGCACCAGGGCCTCCTGCCCCTCAGGCCTATCCCCAGAGGGCACCAGGGCCTCCTGCCCTCAGGCCTATCCCCAGAGGGCACCAGGGCCTCCTGCCCCTCAGGCCTATCCCCAGAGGGCACCAGGGCCTCCTGCCCTTCAGGCCTATCCCCAGAGGGCACCAGGGCCCTCCTGCCCCTCAGGCCCCCCAGAGGGGCCTCCTGCCCTTCAGGCATCCCCAGAGGGCATCCCCAGAGAGGGCACCAGGGCCTCCTGCCCCTCAGGCCTATCCCCACACCAGGGCCTCCTGCCCCTCAGGCCTATCCCCAGAGGACACCAGGGCCTCCTGCCCCTCAGGCCTATCCCCAGAGGGCACCACGTCCTCATGCCCCTCAGGCCTATCCCCAGAGGGCACCAGGGCCTCCTGCCCCTCAGGCAGATCCCCAGAGGGCACCAGGGCCTCCTGCCCCTCAGGCCTATCCCCAGAGGGCACCACGTCCTCATGCCCCTCAGGCCTATCCCCAGAGGGCACCAGGGCCTCCTGCCCCTCAGGCCTATCCCCAGAGGGCACCACGTCCTCATGCCCCTCAGGCCTATCCCCAGAGGGCACCAGGGCCTCCTGCCCCTCAGGCAGATCCCCCGAGGGCACTGTGCCTCCAGGGAGGGAGCCTCTACCTGACTGAGGTCACCCCATGAGCCTGCGTCTTCACCACCCAAGTGACCGGGGCCCACTGAGCTGAGCCCGAGTTGCTCTCCCTGCGGCTCAGTGCTGTGTGCCCCCTCCTGGATGGGGCAGAGGGACCAGGGCCTTGTCCTCAGGCTCTGAGGGAGACCAACTCAGGGACACTAGCAGCAGTGTTCCGTGGCTCAGGCGGGACCAGTGGAGACACACGGCGCAGCCCAAGTGGGATGACCACACTGTGAGGTGGTGTGTGTCCGACATCCCACATCAGAGGTCGCCGTGTCCCAAGACAGGCCGCTCACACTCCCTAGTGGATGGCGGGATGTGGGGCCTGTGGGCACAGGGCTGGCCAGTGCTGTCCCTGAGGCTCGTGGCTCACCCCAGGAGGGTGAGGGGTGTCACGGGAAAAGGCCCCTACTGTGCACTGGGCAGCTTCCCTTGGGCTGCTCCCTGACCTCTGAGGCCAGCTGTCAGACCAGGGCCCCCGGGCCCAGCCTTGTCTCTGCAGGGGCAGGACCTCCCAGTGCTGCAGCCAGTGGTGGGGCCACTTGCAAGGACACCTGGGCCACACCAGCACGCTGCACACCAGTCTCACCCAGGGTATGTGGCCTGGTGCAGGCCTGCTGTCCTGGGATTGACAGCAGCCCCTGTCCCTGCAAGCAAGGCTGTGTGACGTGCCCTGTCCACACCCAGCAGTGGCTCTGACATCTCCTCAGTGGGTGACAACCAACATTTCTAAAGAGGAAGCCTGGCTCTGCCTTCTCACTGGACTCTTGAGCTGCTGGCAAACTGGAGGGGTGGACGCTCCGCCTGCCATCTGTCACCTGCGTCCCTGTTTGGGAAGCTGATTTCTTCCAGAACCTTCTAGAACTGATCTGCTTATCCACCAACCAACACACTTTGCTGGCTGCCCTGGGTGCAAAAGAAAACCCTCACTGATCCTCACGTGGGTCTGTCCAGCCCTGAGGTAGACAGGGCCCTCAGGAGGACGCCGAGAATGGGACTGGATTCCGCAGCAGCAGGGGTGGAGAGGAGACCAGCGCCCAGGCCCGAGAGCGCGGACTCAGAGCAGGGACCTCGTGGTGGCGGGAAAGGGACAGGCAGGCGGCAGGGGGGCCTGGAGGGTAGTTCTGGGCAGGCAAAGTCCTGGAGGGAGGGCAGCTGGGGCTCCCTCTGCCCGGCCACGGCCCTCGGCCTCCCCGGGCAGCACAGAGCTCTCGTTCCTCTGCCAGGTCCTCAGGCTCCTGAGGGAAGGTGGGCAGGGGCTGTGTGGTCACCCTGTGGGCATGCCAGGCCTGGTCCTGTTCGAGGGGCCCTACTGTGATCATCTCACGTTGCAGAAAATGCCGACGATGTTTGCCTTCCTGGGGGGCCTTGGGGCATCCTGGCCTGTCCAGTGGCCCTGCCTGGTGCTAGCTCCAGGGCAGAGGCAGGAGGGACAGGAGCTGGAGCTCAAACATCAGCCCTGGGCCCCTGACCACCTGTGTCCTGGGGGCAGGGAGGTCCTCGAGGGCAGGAGGCCACAGCTTCCTTCAGCCCCTCGGACATCTCAGACCTCAGGGATGGCCACCTGATGGGAATGTCCATGGTTCCATTACCTCCCGAGGATGCCTGGGGCCTGCACAGCCTTTCCTGAAGCATGGGCACCTTATCGGGACCTGCGAGGACCCAACTGCACGCTGGGTGACGGAGGGAGAAGTCATCTCAGCAAAGCGCCTTCTCAAACCCCGCTCCACCACACCTGCTCAGGAGATGGCCGAGTGGCTGCAGTGTTCTGTGACTCCCAGAACATAACCAACTCTGGTTTCCCAGGGCCACGTGAAGGCGGCAGCAGGAGATCACACCACACAGCTGAGACGCTCAGCACCGCGAGGGCAGCTGGGAGCTCAAGCACAAGGGCCTCTGGGCTGCAGGGCCTCGGAGGGCCCCGGGGCCACAGCACCCCAGACGCTCTCTCAGCCCCCCTGGGTTCCGGGATTGTCCTTCAGGCGGGAGGAGCTGGCGACCTGGTCTAGATGGTCACACACACAGGGCCCCTGGAGGGTGGCTGTGGACAGTCCCGAGGAGCTGCTGCGGGGCTGGGGAGGCGGGGAGGCCCAGAGGGTGTCCAACAGTGCACGTCCCTGCGGTGCTGCCTGGTGAACGCCCTCCTCACCTACATGTCCAAAAGTGGCCACCAGGAGTGAGCCCTAGGTGGACCAAGGGCTCCAGTGGGCAGTGTCATCAGACCAAGGCCATCCGAACGACAGGGAGCTGGGCACGGGAGGGAGCGGCCAGCTCCGAGCGTGGGCGCGTTTGTGTGGAACCATTCCGAACCTCACCACCCAACGTGGAGGACGCGCGAGCCAGGGTCTCGGCCACTAGGAGGGCTCGTCCTTCCTGGAGCTGAAGGACGCAGAGCACCCTCAGGAGGACGTGGAACTGCGGACGTCCCCGTGAGGTGGCCATCCCTGAGGTCTGAGATGTCCGAGGGGCAGGTTAGGGAGAACCTGGGACTCCCGGGTTGTGGGGTGAGCGCGTGTTGGTGTGTGCCCGGGAGAGCCCCGAGAGCTCCTCCAGCACACACCGGCACACCTCGCGGGGCGGGGCTTGACCCGCAGGGGCCAGGGAGAAGCCACGGGGCTGCGGTCAGCCAGTGGGAACTGGGCGTGTGGACGTACACAAGCCCCACCTCTCGACCCGCGTCCTGCCCGCAGGCCCGCGGCCTCTGGTGCGGCCTGGCCATCGCACAGCACTGGGTGTGCACAGTGAGGAGCTCGTTTCCCAGGAGCTGCCCTCCATGGCCGTCTGCACACCGACCCTCTGATGCAGGCTGCCCAGGCCCTGCAGCCCTGCCCAGGCTCTGACGTCGCTGTGCTCTCCCAGCAGGACCCAACCCTCCCTCATCCTTCTTCAGACCCACGGGGTACCTGGCAGTGCCGGGCCGCAAGTAACCAAGGCAGAAGTCACCAGGGTGTCTGGAATAGCAAGCAAGGTGCAGGTAGGCCAGGCCACCGATGCTGTCTTTGGCTCTGGTCTAAAATGGTCGGGAGACAAGGCATGTGTCTCAGGTGGAAGAAACAGCTCTGTCAGGATCCGACTGCAAGATGGTTTCTGGAAAAAATGGCAAAGACGCAACCAGAATGCACTGGTGTCTCCCTCCTGTGCCAGGGGTCAGGCTGCGAGTCCCAGAGGCGTCCGGTGGGAGTGCAGTGGCCGAGGGCTGGGATGCAGCTGAGGGTGTGGCCCGGCTCCTGTCGGCAGAGCTGGAAGAGCAGGTGCTGTTCTTCAGGGACCTCGGGCGGGGTGTGTGGTGTCCCTCATCCTGGACGTCCAAAGAGATCTGGCTGACGCCCCCAGCCACTCCTGCCCTGCAGCGATTCCCGTTGGCGACAGTGCCTTCTGCGTGGGGAATGCTGGGTGCTCCTGTCCAGGCTCATGGTCACTGCTTGAAGCATGGAGGCAGCAAGTGGCCTGAGCGTGGGCCCCAGGAGGGGGAGGCAGGTGCACGCCGGGGCCCTTTCAAGTCAGCTGAGGACACGGAGCTTCGACCACCTGCTGCAGGGTTCCTCCAGTGCTCACCCAGCGTCGGACTTGTGAACAGTCAGTCCTGGCCATGATCACTGGCCATGTGTCTGGGGCTGGTGCTGTCCTCCTAGTGGCCGAGACCCAGCTGTGCCCTGCCCGTCCCCCATGTGGTAGCTGCACTTGGCCGCAGGGGCTTGCTGGGGTTGAATGAGGTGGTCCAGCAGGCTGTCTCCACCACTTGACCGCAGGGGCTTGCTGGGGTTGAATGAGGTGGTCCAGCAGGCTGTCTCCACCACTTGGCCAGCAGGCTGCAGGGGCTTGCTGGGGGGGCAGCTGGGGCTGCCACAGGGCTGGCCGCAATGAGGTGGTCCAGCAGGCTGTCTCCACCACTTGGCCGCAGGGGCTTGCTGGGGTTGAATGAGGTGGTCCAGCAGGCTGTCTCCACCACTTGGCCGCAGGGGCTTGCTGGGGTTGAATGAGGTGGTCCAGCAGGCTGTCTCCACCACTTGGCCGCAGGGGCTTGCTGGGGCTGAATGAGGTGGTCCAGCAGGCTGTCTCCACCACTTGCCGCAGGGGCTTGGGGGCTGAATGAGGTGGTCAGCAGGCTGTCTCCCACCACTGTGACCACTGGCCGCAGGGGCTTGCTGGGGTTGAATGAGGTGGTCCAGCAGGCTGTCTCCACCACTTGGCCGCAGGGGCTTTGCTGGGGCTGAATGAGGTGGTCCCAGGCTGTCTCCACCACTCTCCAGCAGGCACCACTTGGCCGCAGGGGCTTGCTGGGGTTGGGGCTGGATGAGGTGGTCCAGCAGGCTGTCTCCACCACTTGGCCGCAGGGGCGCAGGGTGGTCCAGCAGGCTTGTCTCCACCACTTGGGCAGGGGCTTGCTGGGGCTGAATGAGGTGGTCCAGCAGGCTGTCTCCACCACTTGGCCGCAGGGGCTTGCTGGGGTTGGATGAGGTGGTCCAGCAGGCTGTCTCCACCACTTGGCCGCAGGGGCTTGCTGGGGTTGGATGAGGTGGTCCAGCAGGCTGTCCAGCAGGCTGTCTCCACCACTTGGCCGCAGGGGCTTGCTGGGGTTGAATGAGGTGGTCCAGCAGGCTGTCTCCACCACTTGGCCGCAGGGGCTTGCTGGGGTGAATGAGGTGGTCCAGCATGTCCCCCACCACTTGGCCGCAGGGGCTTGCTGGGGCTGAATGAGGTGGTCCAGCAGGCTGTCTCCACCACTTGGCCGCAGGGGCTTGCTGGGGTTGGATGAGGTGGTCCAGCAGGCTGTCATCCACCACTTGGCCGCAGGGGGGCTTGCTGGGGTGAATGAGGTGGTCCAGCAGGCTGTCTCCACCACTTGGCCGCAGGGGCTTGCTGGGGCTGAATGAGGTGGTCCAGCAGGCTGTCCAGCAGGCGTCCACCACTTGGCCGCAGGGGCTTGCTGCTGGGGCTGAATGAGGTGGTCCAGCAGGCTGTCTCCACCACTTGGCCGCAGGGGCTTGTGGGGTTGATGAGGTGGTCCAGCAGGCTGTCTCCACCACTTGGCCGCAGGGGCTTGCTGGGGGGGCTTGAATGAGGTGGTCCAGCAGGCTGTCTCCACCACTTGGCCGCAGGGGCTTGCTGGGGCTGAATGAGGTGGTCCAGCAGGCTGTCTCCACCACTTGGCGCAGGGGCTTGCTGGGGTTGAATGAGGTGGTCCAGCAGGCTGTCTCCACCACCACTTGGCCGCAGGGGCTTGCTGGGGCTGAATGAGGTGGTCCAGCAGTCTCCACCACTTGGCCGCAGGGGCTTGCTGGGGGCTTGAATGAGGTGGTCCAGCAGGCTGTCTCCACCACTTGGCCGCAGGGGCTTGCTGGGGGGGCTGCTGAATGAGGTGGTCCAGGGCTGGTCCAGCAGGGCTGTCTCCACCACTTGGCCGCAGGGGCTTGCTGGGGCTGAATGAGGTGGTCCAGCAGGCTGTCTCCACCACTTGGCCGCAGGGGCTTGCTGGGGCTGAATGAGGTGGTCCAGCAGGCTGTCTCCACCACTTGGCCGCAGGGGCTTGCTGGGGCTGAATGAGGTGGTCCAGCAGGCTGTCTCCACCACTTGGCCGCAGGGGCTTGCTGGGGCTGAATGAGGTGGTCCAGCAGGCTGTCTCCACAGGTCGGCTCCGCTCTGAGAGGGGAGCGTTCTCATGCTGCAGGCCGCCTGGCCTGGCGGGCCCTCCCCGCCTGCGCTGGACCCGCCTCCGCTTCCTGCACACACGCCACCTCCCCAGACACGGGACCCGCGCTCTGCACATGCCGTGGATCCTGGTGGGGTCTCCCACCCCCCTGCGGGAGTGTGGGCAGCACAGGCAAGGGGCCCGCAGACAGAGCAAGCCTGTACAGACCCCACCCCATCTGCGCAGGCCATGCCCAGGACACGGCTCAGGAGGGGCCAGATGCCAGCCAGCAGTCTGCGGGAGTCCTGCTGCCCAGCCAAGGGTGCTGGCCCTCCAATCTCTCCCTCCCTGCCTGCCCGGCACAAGGGTGCTCTCCTCAGACCTCTCTCCCACTGCGGGACTGGGCCTGTTGCTGAGTCCAGGTGGGCTCCATGGGGACACTAAACAGACACGGGTCAGAGGATGCCAGGGACACAGCCACTGGCCAAGCTCAGCTCCACGAGCCTGGAGCTGCTGCAACGGGAGGTGATGGAGGGCCCCAGGCCCGCCAGGACCTGGCCTCTCCTGGAGGGGCCTGCAGACAGCCTGCTGTGGACGAGGCGGATCTCCCCTGGCAGTGCTGCTGCCCAGAAGGGACACGGGAGCGCCACGCTGCGGGCCCAGAAGGGACACGGGAGCGCCACGCCTGCGGGGCCCAGAAGGGACACGGGAGCGCCACGCCTGCGGGGCCCAGAAGGGACACGGGAGCGCCACGCCTGCGGGGCCCAGAAGGGACACGGGAGCGCCACGCCTGCGGGGCCCAGAAGGGACACGGGAACGCCACGCCTGCGGGGCCCAGAAGGGACACGGGAGCGCCACGCCTGCGGAGCCCAGAAGGGACACGGGAGCGCCACGCCTGCGGAGCCCAGAAGGGACACGGGAGCGCCACGCCTGCGGGGCCCAGAAGGGACATGGGAGTGCCACGCCTGCGGGCGATCGCAGGGAACCTGCAGTCCCGCGTCTCCGGAGCTGGCGCGGGCGTGAGCAGGGGCTGCCCGGTTGGTGAGCACACGGTCACCGCGACCCCCCCGCCTGTCTCCTGCTCCTTACATTAAGTAGCCACGCTGAGTGTTCTTTCTGGTGGGGGCTGAGGGCAGAGGGGATTTTATTTTTAAATCTATGCATGACATTTCAGAGGTAAAGAAACAGCCACAGAAATTTTGTAGACTTTTATCCCACTGAGGCCTATATTTGTGTATAGAGTTTACAATTTAAGAAAAAAAAGGAAAAATTAACTGGCTGAAATTGGAGCCTTCACTTTACTATGAAATATTCTGACCTTTGCTTTAAAGGATGCACCTGGAAGATCACCTGGATCTAATCCCAGACAAACCACAGACGGTCACTTAACACCATCACTGGCTGACACCACTGAACATCAGTATCATGACAGGGGACAGGGGTGCTCTGGCTGGGGCCCAAGGAGCCGTGGTGCGGTGGGACACAATGTCTCATCGTCCTAGAAACAGTGGGAGAGCGGACGGAGCTGAAGGAGGGGTGAGAGCACAGTCGTGTTCGCCAGAGGACTCCCTACTCCTGCGGGCCCTCTCACCTGGAGTGACCTGCATGGCCACAGGAGCCCTGACTCCTGAGGGCCCTCTCACCTGGAGTGACCTGCATGGCCACAGGAGCCCTGACTCCTGAGGGGCCTCTCACCTGGAGTGACCTGCATGGCCACAGGAGCCCTGACTCCTGAGGATCCTCTCACCTGGAGTGACCTGCATGGCCACAGGAGCCCTGACTCCTGAGGGGACTCTCACCTGGAGTGACCTGCATGGCCACAGGAGCCCTGACTCCTGAGGGGCCTCTCACCTGGAGTGACCTGCATGGCCACAGGAGCCCTGACTCCTGAGGGGACTCTCACCTGGAGTGACCTGCATGGCCACAGGAGCCCTGACTCCTGAGGATCCTCTCACCTGGAGTGACCTGCATGACCACAGGAGCCCTGACTCCTGAGGGGCCTCTCACCTGGAGTGACCTGCATGGCCACAGGAGCCCTGACTCCTGGCAGGACGGCCTCTCACTGGGGGTGGACCTGCATGGCCACAGTGAGGGTTTAGGGAGCAGCATACCAGGACTAGGAAAATGCTGAGGACAGGGAGTCAGCTCCACACCCTGTGCCCCTGCAGCATTCTGGCAACAAAATTCCAAACTATGTTTTAAGAGACCCTTCAAAGGGGCTGGGGTTGTGGCTCAGTGGCAGAGTACCTGCTTAGTATGTGTGAGGAACTGAGTTCAATCCTTAGCACCACATATAAATAAAAACAAGTAAAATAAAGATATTGTGACCATCTACAAATAAAAAATATTAAAAAAAAAAAAAAAAAAAAAAAAAAAGAAGAAGGGCCCACGAGGCCCAACCTGACAATTTCCCCCACCAACCTAAGTCCAGGGCTAAAGGACAAACTTGGCATAGATGTAAGTGTTGTTTTTTGAGATCTTAAAATTTTATTTTATTTAAATACAAAAGTAATATGTGCTCATTTTTTTTTTAAAATAAAGAAAATACAGCAGAAGGGCTTTTAAAAGGGGACACCAGTATCAAAATGCCTGGTGTTTCTGCCCTTCACCAGCAGTGTCCTTGTCACTTGCTGGCATCCCTGTTCATGCCCTCTGGTCCCAGATCCCAGGATGTGACACAGTGATAGACCCCTAGAGCCCTTCCTTCTTCTCTTTCCTAGGCCTTCAACAGACCACCCAGCACCTAGAGGGACAAGATGCATCTCTGCACTGTCCTCATTCCTTCTCGGGACGCTGACACCTGTGCTCCACACTGAGCGAGAGGCCCTGGAGGCCAGAAACACCTGCTGTCTCTCCAGTTTGGCTCCATGCCCAGCACACCTCCAGGCCTCCTTCCACCATTCTCGGCCCCCACCGCACACCCTGAGGATCCCTGGGAGGGTGGCCGGTGTTCCAGCACTGTTTCCCATGGGCTGGCCATAGAGCCATGCCGCTGGCTGCTCTATGGGAGGTCACTCACACATAAGCCTGGAGGGGCACAGCAGGGGACAGCACCCCGGAGCACTGCACAGCCACACCCTGTCCGTGCAGAGCCAGGGCTGCATCCTGATCCACACTGCCCGTGATGGTCACATACGGCCAGAACTCTAGTGCCAGGAGCACCTGGCCTCCGTTTCCTGTAGGCCAAGTTCCCTCAGCGCCCGTGGCTGCCTGCACCTCCAGGCTGATTGTCACTCTATGGCTGTGACTTCACCAGTCCCTAGCATGTGGTGCCTGCAGGTTCCCTAGCTTCCCTGCCACCCTGTCCTCTGGCCTTGAGGTGACTCACCCACTGCGTGCAAGTGTTAAGTGCCAGATGCCCAGGACCAGTCAACACCAGCACCACCCAGCCCCTGGTCTGTCCGGTCCTGGGCCCTCCCTGTTTGTGAACACAGGTCAGCCTCACTTTCCACTCTCTGCCCCAGCCACCCCAAGTCCCTGGCCCGGATCTCCATGCCCTCTTGTCCCTGGCTGGTGTGCCATCCCCTCCTAGCCTCTTCATCTCCTGCCACTGGCCACGTGGAACATGGCTTGCACCTCACGGAGGAGGCAGACACTGCCGCTGGAGCCCTGGAAGCTGGGAACTGCCTGCTGTGGAACAGTGCCACACTCGGGTGCGTCCCCGGGGCTGCTTGGCCACCTCAGGACGCCTGTCCTGTCTGCACATCCTGGGGTCAGAGCCCTGGGCAGCGGCTCACAGGGCCTCTGCTGGATGCCTCCTGACAGGCTGGGACCACGGTGTGCCCCCAGGGCTGCTCCCGGGTGGTGCCTGCACAGGGTGCCAGCAGCGTCAGTCACTGAGCCGAGCCCTCAGTGACCAGGCGCCTCAGGGGCGCGAAGGCGGCGCCAGAGGAGAGCTCCCGGCGGGGAGCTGGGAGGAGAGGGCACGCATATTTTTAGGAATATGGCATAATATGGAAGAAATGTATCCACTTGACACGTGGAGGCCTCAAGTGCCAAACACTGCGTGGCCAAATTTAGCAGAAGCGCTCTTCCTTGAAGAACTGCACAGGCAAGGCCCAGGTGGAGGCCCGTGGGCAGAGCCCTGGAAGGCCAGCGTGCTGCAGCCACGTGGCCGGCCCTGTGCGGAGACCGGTGGTGAGGGGGTGCACAGTGGGGCCTCGGGCTCAGCTGCTGCACCCCTCTCGTGTGTGTGCCCACGAGGAACCCCAGTACCAAGGAGGCTGCTGTCCCCTGGGTTGGGGAGCAGGGCTCAGCCCCGCCTGCACACCACCAGCAGGGCCCTGCCGTGCGCAGGCCTGGAGGGTGCCTGAGCAGGGCTCGCCAGACTCCCTCCAGACCCAGCGGAGGCCGCTGAGGCCCAGGGAGCTGGCTGCACCACTCCGCCTGGGACCCCCTTGGCTGGATGAGGCCCAGGCAGGGAGGCGCCCGCCGGTTCTTGTGTGCCAGAGGCTGGGGCCCACATCTGGCTCCTGGCGGGGACGCTCAGCGTGACTCCCCTTTGTTTTCTCAATCTTCTGCACACAGTGAAGCCTGTGGTTTCTATAGAGGTTAATCTTTTCTTGAATCAGTTATTTTGAAACCTGTAACAATAGCACACTGACACTCACGGCTGATCTTGGCTGGGGGAGTGGGAATCCAAGGAAAATACGAATCTGGGAAGAGACTGAAAGTCTGAAGAGAAGAGCAGGAGCTGGGGGGTCAGCGGGCCGTCACCTGGGGACACTGCCTTGCGCTCACCTGCTGGGGACCTGATATGGGTAGCACACACTGCCTGGCCCCCTGGCCTTTTGCTCGGGTGTCTGAGCCATTGATATCCCCCCAAAACTCCAAGTATGCAAAGCATTCAAAGATCATGAACTGCCACCAGGAAGAAAGCTGCCGCTGGTCTTGTGTCATTTTTATTGCTTTCTCATATCGAAATGTTTTGACTCTGTAATCCCTTACCAGGAAACAGGCATTTATGGCACTTGCAGAGTCTCTGAAGTGTTAGTGAAGAGCGAGTTCCTCAAACTAGACAGATGCACGGGGAGCAAACGCTGGGCCACACACAGGCGGCTTCAGCTTTGAGCCCTACACACAGGACCAAGGGACCAGGAGGTGTCTTGCAGATGGTGTCCCCAGAAATGCCCCCCTGGTGCCACCCAGGGGAAGTCAGGAAACCAGGGGGCTGGCCTGCAATGAGCTGATACTGCTGTGGAGAGTGCCCTCCCTTGTCCCTGTCATTCTTTATGACCTGGGGACAAGCTCAGGAGGTTCCTAGGGGATCTTCATGCGCACGAGTACATGTCTGAGGCTCGGGCCACATCCCCTGGGACCAGTGCCCAGCTCTGGATGGACGTTGCTGGCAAGGTCTCAGGACAGTGCTCGACGAGGGCAGCTGTGCACTAGGCTCAGATTTGGTGCTGTGCCTGGCAGGTGACCCACCTGGCCACAGGTCGTCCCCACACTGCCTCTCCCTTCAGCAACCCTGGGACTCCTCGTCACTGGGATGTCTCCAGCCCTACTACATCTGGCTGAATCTCAGGGTTGGACCCAGCTAGGAAGGTCACCACCAACGTCACCCCACCCCATAGCCATCGCCCCTGCTCTGGGTCAGAATTCAGGTCCTCAGCAAAGATCCCTTCTCTCCACAGAACAGCCCCTTTCCTGGGGTAGAAGCCTTGTTCTCAGAGCCCATGGGTGGCTCCTGGCGAGACCGTGTTCCACTACTCCCTGGCCATCTGGGATCAGCGGGGAGCCGAGGCCACCTTCCCCCCAAACGCTGTGAATTCACAGGCAGCATGCACAGGGCTGACCCTGGCTCTCTGCTGGGACAACTGCAGTGGAGTCCCTCAGCGGCTGGAGTTAGAGGCTGAGGAGCAAGGCCTGTGCCCTGCTCTCTGCTCCTGCCAAACACACACAGAGGCCTGCTCCGCCTTCCCGTGTGGGACCATGCATTCTCTGACCCGGCTTTTCCTCTAGGACCCAGAGAGGCCACAGTGGTCATATGCTCACCCACTGTCCCTTCATCCCCTTGGGGCAGGTGGTATCTCCCAACCCCAGGGTCAGTGCTGACAGAGATGCTTCTTTTCCTAGTGTTGCTTTTAATTCAGTGGGAAGAGAATCGGCTTTGGATTGAAACCCTAAGGAAGAGGAAGGGATAACCCCAGAGGAGCCAGGAGGTGGAGAGCAGCCCTGCGGGGCCTTGGGGAGAGCCCCCAGTGGGAGGGGGCCAGCCCCTGCTCCCCCAAGTTCTCAGGCAAGCACCCCTCTGTGCAGGCCAGGTGGTCTGAACAGGGGCCCGCAGGGTTACAAGGTGCTCGCCCACTGGGGCAGCAAAGAGGGGATGGGGGCTGAGGGCTGGGACAGGGAATGGTCTGGGGAGGAAGTGTGCCACAGCTGTGTGCCTGGGCACGACAGGGCTGGGCAGATGTTGGGGTGAGGTGGATTCCCTCCACACAGGAATGGCCTCAGCTACCCTGGAACACAGCGCCCCGGCCCCCTTGGAAATGCAGCCGAATGCGCACCACGCCAACTGGAGCGTCACTGCCACCAGGCCCAGGCCCAACGTGACCAAGATAAACCAGCCAATGCCCAACGTCTGGCTCGGCAGATGAGCCTGGGGCTTCGGAAGGGCTGGTGTGTGAAGAAGCCCTAATCAGGGAGATGGCTATTGTGGTTACCTGGGAGCCATAAAAGATGTTCTAGTTTCCACCTGATATCAATATATCAATACAGTATTCAAAGTATGCACGTGATGCACCTGTAAAGCTAAAGATATATAACCAGGTGAGGTCGGTTAGAAAGAGAAGAAGGTTAGACGTCGTCAGAAGAAGAAAAGAGTCAGAGCGGTTAGACGTCAGAAGAAAAAAGAGTCAGAGCGGTTAAGAGTTTGGTCAGAAGGAGCTAGAGAGAAGATATAAGGAAAAGAGTTTAGTTTAAAAGCCAAAGAGAAAAAGAGAATAAAGATTCCTGCCACCGAATTTTACTCCCGCGGTGTTGTGGCTGCAAACAGCATCAGGCAGCTACAGGTGTGGTCACACCTGGCAGGCTTAGGGCTAAACTGGGGGGGGGGGGGGGGGCAGACGGGAGCTGGGCTGGCCAGAGGGCACAAGAGAAGCAGGCTGAGCTCAGCTGCAGGGCCCACCCTCCCCACCCGCCACGCCCCACGCCTCCTTGTGGGAGCCCCACCCTCCCCGCAGGCCACGCCTCCACAGGGAGCCCCACCCTCCCCACCGGCCACGCCTCCGCGCTGGGAGCCCCACCCTCCCCACTGGCCACGCCTCCACGTGGGAGCCCCACCCGTCCCCACCC
This sequence comes from Tamias sibiricus, assembly GCA_025594165.1. Lineage (NCBI taxonomy): Eukaryota > Metazoa > Chordata > Mammalia > Rodentia > Sciuridae > Tamias > Tamias sibiricus. The sequence goes on along the minus strand of CM046664.1, from coordinate 129,392,832 downwards.
ACGCCTCCACAGGGAGCCACACCCTCCCCACCGCCACGCCTCTGCGCGGGAGCCCCACCCTCCCCACTGGCCACACGCCTCCGCGTGGGAGCCACACCCTCCCCACAGGCCACACCTCTTGCAGGCCAGTGGCCGGGCCGCTTCTGCTCTGTGCGGCTAGGAGGAGGAGCCTACCTTGCCCTCGTCCTCCGGGTCGCTGTAGCCACAGGCCTCCATGAAGTCAGGAAACGCCTCTGACCACCCCTCACGCGTGCAGTTTTTGCTTATGTTTCCTGAAAAGCGAAGTTCAGATGTTTTACCCACGGGTCCACGAAAATGGCCCTCGTGTGCTCCTCTCCATGGGCAGACTCCACGGAGGCCCTTCCTCGGCCTCTCCAACCACGCCGCTGGCAGCGACCTGCCACAGACTAGGCGGGGCCCAAGAGATGCAAGTGGACACTCCGTGACATAAAGCGGGAAAAACAGAAGTAACATCGCAGTTACTCTGGGTGCTGCCACCCTGGAGCAGAATGAAACTCTTAGCAAATTCCATGTTCTGCCACCTCAAGAGGCAGTTGTAGCCAGGCCCGGTCCTTCTGGAGCCCACCGCCATGTCCTGCCAGTCCTGCCCAGTCCCCTCTGCTCCTGGCCTGCCCCCAGTCTGCACTGTCAAGAAGAGCACTGGGGCTCCATGGGCGGAGGTGGCTGAGATTAAACTGCAAGGAAAAAGGCAGCTGTGATCTTAAAATTCCACTGCTCCTCCCAGACAGTCCACCCAGAATTGCAGTGTCCCCTACCCCTGCCGACAAAGCTGGTGTCCTTGGAAAAGACCACCCAGAGAGTAGGAGGCCCCTGCCAGGTGTGGGCTGGGAAAATGAGCACCCCCAGCCAACGGGCAGAGCAGGTGCTCACCCCAAGCACACCCTGCACTCTGCAGAGCTGCTGTCCTCCTGGGCTGCGGGAGCCAGGGGCCCAGGGCCTTCGGGTTTGGCAACATTGCCTCATTCATTTCCAGAGAAAATGGGGGCAGGTGGGTGGGCACTGCTGTTCAGGTGGGAAGGCAAGGTCCCAGAGGTCAGATGGCCACTGAGGGAGAGACAGGCTTTGTGGCTCAGAAGCCCCTGACTTCTGCATCCACCTGCTCACTGGCTTAGAGAAATCAGACACAGCCACAAGCAGGTTCCTTCCTTCCTGGAGCCCAGCATAGCAGCTCCTCCCAGGCAGGGAGGCAGAGCGGCCCAGCCTGCCTGGCCCGACTCTGCAGGTTTGAGAGAGCATGGCCTCCGGACCTGCTGGTCCTCCTAAGGTCCCTCTCTCTCTCTCAGGGCTGCCCCGGGCCCAGGGGCTTGTGGGGGTCAGACTTCTTCCTGGCTCTGTGAATGCACTTGGGATTTCCAGGACAACATTCAGCATGGAGGTTACCGACTGGATGGAAGTTTTAAAAGGCCAGATTATCTAGAATGATCAGGTCCTCTAATTGGAGGTGCCGTGCAGGGTGACCTCAGCCTGGACTGCTGCCTGTGAGCCAGCTCCTTCCGGGCTCCCTCTCCTCCTCCAACCATGCCCAACTCTCTGTTCCCAAGGGTCAGCCCCCAGCACCTGCCAGATGAGATCAGATCTCCCACCTCCCTGTTTGCAGATGTGTCTTCCACTCTGCTTTCCAGATGGGTTTCCCATGTTAAGAAGATCTGCTCAGGCCAGGCACGGTGGCACACGCCTGTGATCCCAGCACTTGGGAGGCTGAGGCAGGAGGATCACGAGTTCAAAGCCAGCCTCAGCAATGGTGAGGCACTGAGCAACTCTCAGTGAGACCCTGTCTCTAATAAAATACAAAAAGGGCTGGGGATGTGGCCCAGAGGTCCAGTGCCCCAGGGGTCCAGTGCCCCGAGTTCAATCCCAGGTACCAAAAAAAAAAAAAGATCCGCTCACTTATGAAAACAAAGCCCTCCTTTGGGCACCCGTTGGGCAGAGTCACCAGGTGCAGAGCAAGCCCCAGTATAGGGCCCGGGGCGGCTTTCAAGGCTCTACAGAGACATTGCAAACTTCAGGGGATGTCAGACTGGTCAGCACGGTGGGGGCCCAGGGCCGAGCCACCAGAGGTCTCCTGGCAACGAGAGGCTGCCCTCTTGCCAGGATCACAGCCCCACTGGGCCACCTGGCTCCGCGCCCTCCGCACTCAGGCCTGTGGGAGCCCAGCCTCGCGGGCTCGCAGGGAGCCACCCGCCTTCTTCACTCTCCACTCCTGGCCCCTTCCCTTAGGCACTGTCCCCATGCTCTGGCTCTCCTGTGTCTGCCGGGCCTGGCCTCTCCCTGCTACCTGCCCTGCTGCCCACGTAGGCTGGGGTGGATGACTCTGGGCTTGTTGCTTCCTGGCAGCAGGAGGAGCCAGAAGTTACCAAAGGAAGAGGAGACACCAGTTCTCAGACAGACACTGTGGGGAGCACAGGACAAGCGCACACAGCCCACCTGGTTTACTGTAGAAGTGGTTGAACACCTGGGGACAGGGCACGTGACCGTCTCCCCCACATCTGCAGGGCGCCAGCAGGTGATGTTGTCCCAGACACCAGGGCAGGCTGGAAGGAGAGGCAGAGAGTGAGGAAGCCAGCCCCAGGAGGGGCAGGGCGGCCACAGGCTGGACATGGCCCGGCAGGCCCTTCTCCTCCGGTGTCGCACTGCCGTGCCCACTCTAGTGAGCTCTGGAGAGACCACCAGGAATGTGGGAGGAAGCACTTGGGTAATGTGCACTGTGTGATTGTCAAGTTTTATTTCATTTTTAATTGACAAGCGATGCCTATGTTTATGGGATGAAAGTATCCTCTGAACCTGTGCACGCTGAGGGTTCATCAACCAGGCTGACCAGCACATCCGTCGCCTCAGACACGTACTTCTGTGTGGTGACAGCATCTTAAATCCATTCTTTTGGCATTAAACAACGCAACACATTACTATTAGGCACGTTCTCTCGCTGCATGAGAGGGCGCTAAGACACACTCCTGTCCAACAGCATGGCCAGCGTCCCCAGCCTCTGGCAGCAGCCTTGCACTCTGTGGCTTCCAGGAGTGAGGCCTGCAGTGCCTTCTGTGCCTGGCACTGCCCAGCTTGGCCGGGGTCATCCTCAGTACACTCAGCAGGCACAGCCCAGGCCAGAGGGTACAAGACGCCCTCATTCCATGGGGCTCCCACGTGGCTCTGGGTGCTCTCATGTGAGTGGGCTGGCCCTTGAGGACTGACCTCTCCAACTCACTCTCACCCCCAGGACTGGCCCCCAGGACCAGCCGTCCAATGTGGACTCGGCCACTCCAGCTACGGGGGTGGGGGTGTGCATCCTCCACCGCCCGTCACTCCTGCCCCATCGCAGTGCCAGGTTCCTCCTGCAGAGGCCCTGATGAGAGCCGCAGAGGCATTCCAGTGGCTCGGAAGCTCCCTCGCTGCAGCCCAGCCCTGTGCTTCCCCTGCTGCAGTGGCCCTCCAGGTCATCTGCTGGGCAGCATCTGTGGCAGCGCAGGTGGGCTCCCTCCAAAGGGCTTGTGTGGAGGTCTTTGTGGCCCTCTCTGCCCAGGTTGCCGGATGGCTGCCGGGATCTCGGACTCTCCGCTCTCCCAGGGACCGTCCCTGGTGCTTACCCCTCCACAGTGGAGAGCACAGTCCCACAACACACTCCATCTTGGAACCTGCAGAGGTAACCCTCAGACCCACTGTGAGACCTGTCAGGGTGCTGGCCCTTGGGAAGGGGGCCTGCCCTGTGTCCTGGTGAGCCCAGACTCCAGGATCCACCTGTCACTCCACAGTTCAACAAACGGGACACTGCATGTCGATGCCTTCCTGTCTCCCCATTCACGTCTCTTACCACCCTCTGGTTCACAAGGAGCCATCTCCCCCCAGTCATGCCGTACTCCACAGACTGACCACATCAGGAAGACCCAACTGTAAGCCCTCGACAGCCATATGTCCATGAAGAAGCAGGATGAGAGACCATCTGACAGGAAGTCCAGGTACAAAGTACTGACCTGGCTAGGAATGCTGGATTCCATCTTGTCTTTTGGAAGGAATCCTAGTTCCTCCCCAGTTGATGAGAAAACTCAAAAAGTGTAAAGAATGATTAAAAGTGGGAATTCAACATATTTTAGCTCCAAACACAACTGATTCAGTACAAATCAGCAGCAGCTAATAAGACCTGCAAGGTATTGCCTGAGTTCCTGCTATTATGATAAAAACCCAGGGAGTCATAGGCAGGTGCAGGAACAGCGGGAGCTTAACTATGGAAGCACAGCCGTCAATTGTGGGGTTTGCGCACCTGCACAAGGCTCGCCTGTGCAGGGTTCACCTGTGCAGGGCTCACCTGGGCCAGGCTGCACCTGTTCAACCTTGTGTCTCTTCTCTGTAAGGTGACTGCTGAGCAAGGAGATACTGATTCCTCTTAACGCTACAATTCTAAAGCAACACCTTTTAGAAAAGATGCTTACCTTCACCTTACCCATCAAAGCTGTCAACCCTGGGTGCCTGCCATTAACTTAAACCTGGATGGCATTGTGAGATGACTTGGGGGAACAATTGTTTATTCAAGTGCCTTGTTCTCTTCTGATCTGCAGCCCTTGGTTCTGACCTGAATTGTCCCAGATGAGCAAAGCTGCTGGCCTCACAAAGCCACTGTGTCCCACATGCTCACAGGAAGTTGTCTCCTCTGCACTGATTCACAGCAAAGGACACAAGAGAGACCAGGAGCTGGCCTGCAGGGCCAGGTGAGGAGGAGGCGGTGGCCAGGCTCTTCCTCGAGGGAGACTGCAGGCTGGCCCACAGAAGTCTGGTCCTCTGGCTCACAGAGCCTGCAAGCAGCCCTTCTTGCACAGCCATCCTACCCAGTGCCAGTTCACCAGAAGATCCTCCCTCAAGTGCTGGGGCAGAAACCTGGCTCTGAGTCATTTCCACCCTCAGCCCTTGTACTGCTTCCTGGAGCCTTGCCGGAGCTGAGATGTGGCTGGCAGCAATTCAGCAGTTTTCCACCTCCACCTTGCTTTGACTTTCTGCTCACAGACCCCTCAAAATAACAGTATTTGGGGGCTGGGGTTGTGGCTCAGCAGTAGAGCACTCGCCTAGCACGTGCAAGGTACTGTGTTCGATCCTCAGCACCACGTAAAAATAAATAAAATAAATATTAAAAAAAAAATACAACAGTATTCTTGGAGACCTGCTGTCACCTGGACACTCAGGGACTACCTAGTTGACCACACAGAGCAAGAAGGACCAATGGGGTCTGTTTCCTGAGCTTGGGGGCATGTGCAGAGACATGGACACTGTGCTCTGAGCAGCTGCCCTGTCAGGAAAGCCCTGTCCTAGCAGCTTAGTTCCAGGACTCTCTTGTCTTGGTGTTTATTGCAAAAGAGGATCCAGAGAGCAGCCAACAGAATCATGCAGGAATCAAGTCCAGCTTTTGCGGCCCCACGGAAAGTGGACTGATTCAGACAGACAGATCTGCTGGCACCTGGAGATTCAGAAACGCTGGCCACACTGCCAGGCTCCCTCAGACTCCATTCCTCCGTGCACCCCGAACGCTGCCCGTTCGGATGGCCAAGGGTTAGGAACCTGTTACTGAGTCCCACAGAACCCCAGTCCCTCGGGGGCAAACAGCACATGTGAATTCTACTGAATGAGGGTTCTGTGTCATCCGTGGGAGGGTGCGAATTCATGTCATTTGTTCTTAAAGTAGTTTCCGGTGAGATGAGGAGAGCTGCACCTATGCATTTGCTAGGCGGGGTCTGGTGCCAAGTGCCATCTAGAAGTTGTGATTAGGAATGGTGACAGTACTTGCTATTGGAGAAGCGGGGAGGTGGGGGCAGGGGACCTGAGGGAAGATCCACAGCACCCCCCATCCGTGAGACAGGAACGTGCTCGAAGGCCAGAGCACAACAGCACAGCATAAGACCATGAGTTGGGAGGCCACAGGATGATCTGAGGGACGTTAGTGACTAGGCATGGGGTGACAGTGCCCTAAACTGTTCACAGAGACAGAGGCTAAATAGTCAATTGCTCTTTCCTACTGATTTAGCACGCATTGAGATGAGCTGCCACCAAGCTTCTGATAATTTGCAGTAACAAATACCCACATCTCCAGCAGATGTTCAGTGAGCAACTACAGTGCTCCCCGTGCTACACTGTGGATGAAAGCCTGGTCACCTGCTGGAGCACTTCCTGCCAAAAAGGATGGCAGATGCCTAACTGGCCACCATGGCCCAGATCCACTTGGAGTTTGCTTGGGAGCCCACTCGTGACCCCTGAAAGAAACTGGAGAAGCAGATCAGGATAGGCGGGGGTCTGCCTGTAGGTGTGTGCAGCTCACTCCTCTTCTTGGTGCAATCCCCACCAGAGAGAGCCCCCCCAAGGGAGCGTCAGAGCCCAGCGGTCAGGAATGCCAAGCAGTGCCCTGGCCGCAAGGGAGCTGGGGCCCACAAGAGGGCATGCTGACGGCTGTGCCTGGACACAGAGGCAGGTGTTCACCATCTGGACGGAAGCAGCTCAAGCCCCAGCAGGGGCCGGGGAGGGCAGCAGGGGCCGTCGGTTCCGCTGCTCACTTCAGCACAGGGCGGGCTGGGGGAGCAGACAGAAGACTCGCAAACAAACCCAGGCACCAGGCGCTCAGACTGCACAAAAGGTTAGAGTGAATGACCGGTGCCCGCTGCAGCCTGGAGGGTTCACAGACGGTGACACAGAAGCCAGCTGTGATCAAAACGTTTCCTGGTCTTATCAGCGGCTTTCCCACCCTTTCTGCCTGGACTCTGAGCGAGGACGCAGTGGTCCTGGCCACTCCCTCACTGTGGTTGCTTCTTCCTCATAGGCTGCTGCTGCTGCGGTTCACTCTCAGGTCTCCCCCAGAAATCCATGCCCCTTGGTCCTCTGACCCAGGCCCTGTTTCCTGCCATTGGAGGGACATTTGCCATTGGCACTACAGACCCCAACATATTGCCCCAGCACTCACTTGGGGCTCCCTGGGTGGCACGTCCTGCTCACTTCCCATCACACCTCCCGCCTGGCATATGCTCAATGAAAACAGCGAAGAGCAAGAGGGTCAGCTGAGGCTCTGGCAGTGAGGACAGCGGGGCTCACTTCTGCTGGGTCCAGGGCACAAGGCGACCTGTGGGACACAGCCCCTGGCTGCGGGAACTTTGAGGCAGTCCCTGGAGCTGGTCCTCCAGCACATGCTGCAGACAAAGCCTCACAAGTGGAGAGGCTCAAATGCAAGTCCTCTGGGAGGAGCGGCACTCGGCCCCACAACCGGAACCATGCAAAGCCAGAGGCCACAGAAAACCTGTGAAGGCCACACGCTACCATCAACCAAGGTAGTGACCATGGCCCCACAGCCTCTGCTGGCCACGTGGAGCAGAGCCGTGCACTGCCGGGCCTGGTGTGGAGATGGTCCTTCAGAGGCTATGCAGGCCTGTGAGCCCCAGAGCCCCCTCCACATGCTCTCTGGGAAGAGAAGGGACCCCCAGACCAGGGCTGCCACAGTTGTGGCTGGACGCAAGGACGTGAGGTGGCACGCACAAGGAAACCATGAAGTCGGCCGGCTGGAGTCTCACTGGTCACCTAGCAAAGGCACTGGATACCATTGCCTGCAACAGGGAAAGGGTGGGCTGCTGAGGATGGAGGCCGGGCTGGTGTGAGAAGAGCCAGGCAAGCCCAGGCCCAAGGGCTGGAGGAGCCTGGCGCATCCAGGAGCAAGGAAGCTGAGGCGTGGAGGGTGGGCCTCAGCCGGGGGCTGTCAGCAGGGAGCCCTGTCTTGGGAGGGCTGAGGAGGCTGCCGGACCCAGTCAGCACCAGGGTCACCCAGGCCCTCTCCTGGAGCCCCTCAGATCCACAGCTCCATCCCTCCAGGCTTGGCCATGGCCACCAGCTCCCAGGCCTCACCCCAACTAGCTCCTGCACAGACTCCTGGGGTGAGCCCATACAGAAACCTTATTCAGGGTGGAATCTATTTCAGGCGGATTTTCTTTTTCCTATGACAAGTACATTTAACGGCAGGTTCAGAAATCCAAACCATTAAATAGTCATTGATCATTTAAACATACAAGTCTAGGTACGGATCTGCAAAAGTATAGAAAAGAGAACGCATTTGTTGAAAACAACACAGAGAGCAGACCAGCTGTGCGCCTCTGCAGACTCACCAAGGAGCCTGTGCCAGATGGAACACGGAGGAAAGGGACGGACGGCCCAGCCGCCACATCTCCAGGAGGCAGCGGCTAGATCCTCATTCCACCGGCCCCGCCCTGCACAGGCACAGGCCATGGTACCCACCCACTGGTTCATACCGGTCAGACCGTGGTGTCTCCAAGGACCAGGAATGGCCAGCCCACACCATGGCCCAGCTCCGGAGCACCTCCTCCACAGGGGGACCCCATCACCCTGCTGGGCAGGGCTCAGGAAGCACCCCGGGGAGGCACCATCCATCAGGACTTTTGAAGGAGAAGCATTCAAGGACACTGATGAGCATCTACTGTGACAGTGAGACACAGGAAGGGCCAGAAGAAAAGTGGGTGTCACTGAGTGTGCACCACGGGTACCACTATCACAGCCATGAGAGTGGGGCTTAAGGTGAGGCTACAGGGCCACAAGAAGCAGTGCCAACTTCCTCCTTGGCTTGGAGTCACCCCCAAGTGCTGGGATATTGTATTCCAATGAAAATCCAGTCCCTGAGACATTGTTTGTAGGAGCAAAATAGCATCAGCTGGCTAAGAGCTCAGGAGCCTGGTGGCAACCAGCGAATGCCGTAGAATATTACACAGCTCCAAGCAGAGCTCATGGAGAAGCCTGGTCAGTCTGTAAATGCACTGTTCAAACTGAAAACTAAAACAGCAAAAGAAGAGCAGGAGGCTGACTAGAGGAAACGGACTTCCACGTGGTCGGATGACCCCGGGATGTTGTCTGCGGGCCTGAGCTCTGGCGCTGTATGCATGTTCTAGCAGTATTTTTCTATATGCATGTATCACTTAATTGCTTTATTTTCTTCTCTTCCTTCTCCTCCTCCTTTCTCTCTTTTTCCTTCTCTTTCTTTCTTCATGATGCTGGGGATCAAACCTAGAACCTCATGCACATGAGGCAATTGCTTTACTACTGAGCTACACCCCCGCTGCACACTTGATTTCTAATGTGACAATTTTCACTAATTCCTCAGCAAAAGCTTTTGAACTGTCTTTAAAGGCTGTATCAGATTTTGAAGCTACAACAGGAAACAAGACACCATCTCTTCCTCAATGACAATGTGGTGGAAGGACCAGCGACCACAATGAGCCATGGTCACTGAGGTAACCCCCCGGGCATCCCTGGATAGTAAAAGCAGGACATTTGAGGCCAACTGGGAAGTGGTAGTCCTGGCTTGTGGCGAGTCCTTCATGGTGTCCTGAGGAGAGGCACTGCTGCCTGTGTTCCAAGCCATTCTCTGAGGGTGTCCTGTAGCCAGCAGCCTTGGAAGACAGACAGTGTCCCTCTGGTCTCCCTGGTGGCCAAGGCCCTCTCTCTCTGAGCCGCAGCTGGCAGGCTGGCCAGCTGCCTCCTGTGGACGATGGGCTTCCCTGGGCTCCTTGTGTGTGGCATGTCTGTGGACCCCTGGGCTGCGTGCCAGGAAGGCCATCTCTCCTCTGGCCCTGTGTCTCATCTCCTGTCCCTGTCTGTGGAGCTGTGGCTGCAACCTTGTCAGCTTGCAGTTGGGAGCAATCTCAAACCCCGTGCGGTTCCTGACAGACAGATCAACCTTTATTTTGTGCATTTTGATTTGAACCACCTTCCTCGTTGGTCCCAAGCAGATGCTGACCATCATGGGTCAGCTGTGGCCTCCACCCATGGCGCAGGGGATGGCCACAGGGACCAAAAGTACAGGCACCTGCTCTGCCTACCCCACCCCGCCCAGATGCAGGGAGCGGGCAGGAGGCCACAGCACAGGACACCTGTCTGCCTGCTGGGGGTGCCCCTCAGTCACAGGGCTCGCGTCTATGGCCTGGTGTGCCTGGTCCTCTGGTGGCAAGATCAAGTTGGGCTCAGTGATGAATCAGTATGAGGTCACACAGCTCTTCAGCTCAGAGTCCTTTTAAAGAGCTTAGAACTGAAACTGGGTTTTGCCTCTATTTGGTACATGCTTTTTCATGTAACAAAGAGGAAGATTTCCACATCGGAATTACAGAATTCCCTCACCAGCATCGGAAACGCCTTCCCTCACTCTGTGTTTTCGCACCAATTCCTCAATCCCAAGGCTGTAACAACTGCTCCCACAGGCCCCCGGAACCTCAGTGTCACCTTGACCCTGAGCGTGCTCTTGTCCTGTGGCCCGGTCCCTTGAGGACGCCTCCCCCAGCTCTGGCTGCTCCAGCTCTGGCTCCCATCACCTGCGGTATCTTCATCTTGGTAACTTACTACTATTTATATCCCTGGCATTTGAGCCATGCATAGTTCTAAGAGTAAAATGAAGCACTGTGGACATGGGCCTCTCTGCAGAGAGCTGCAGGGCAGCCGGGGCCGATGGTCAGCTCCGCTTTGCTCCCAGGGCGGCTGGCGGAAGTACTTGTGAGTCAGAAAGGTGGGACGGAACAGGAGCCTTCGGTCCCAGCAGATGCTCAGGCAGGCACCTGCCACTGACGGAGAGCTGCGTGCAGTCCCCACCACGCCTGGTGGACCCTGCCCTGTTCCTCTGCCAAGACGCTGCCCAGGCGGGCCCAGGACACACACGGCGCTCTGAGGAGGACCCCTGTGAGTAATCTCCAGGGTGCTGACTTAGCTTTCAGAGGGGGTGTCAGCAGGGGCTGCAGCCACCAAGCTGGGAGCCACTGCTGGCTCCTGGGCAGCACTGGCCACGGAGGTCTGCTCTGTTCCCATAACTTTTATTTAATGTACTGTTGCCAAACTTTTAAAAAACAAAATATTTTAGATGAAGTTTGCATTTCTGAAAACCCCTAAAAAAAAAATCTGGGCAAATTGGATGCACATTTCTTCGGAGAAAGCCAGACCCCAATAACGTGCGATGCTAAGGGCCGTCTCGAAAGCTCTCTGGGACCCTCCAAGCCCTGGAGCTCTCACTGAGAAGACAGGCCCACAGCTGGGGCTTGCCACGGCGTCCAGCCTGTTGACCAGACAGCTTGTGGCTCTCCACGGAGCTGGGCCTCAGCAGGAGCTGTGGGGCTCTGGATGGAGTCCAGCCACACGTCCTGGAGGATGTGGCCAGCAGAAGTGCAGGGCACCTTGAAATCACAGGTCTTTGATGCCAGAGAGCTGGGAGCGGGGTCCTTTCCAGTGTGGATGCAGAGGCCCAGGGCAAGAGGGCAAAGGTGCCTGCTTTAACAATCAGAACGGCACTGCCCAGCATGGGGGCTGTCAGCTGCCTGGGGCTCCGACCTTGAAATGTGACCCAAGTGGTGACGTGCTGCTGAATACACGGAGCACCCTGGGTGTCGAAGACTCGCGCAGAGAAGAATGTGAACACGACAGTCCCGTGTGGATCATGAGTCCAGATCACAAGTGGAAATTTCAGGCAAATAAAATATATATTCAAATTAATATCATATGCTTCTTTTTATTTATTCTAATGTTGCTATTGAAAAATTCAAATTACCCATGTGGCTGCACCCCATTCTACTGGGCAGTGCTGGTCTAGAAGAGAGCCCAGCACTGCCCAGAGTCTGATCCTCTGTGGGACACCAGGCTGTTTTAATAGAATCTTACTTTGATTTTCTTTCTCGAGGAGGGTGAAGCCATGACATGGAGTGGAGAACAAGAAAGTGCAAGGACAAAGGGCTTGCTACTGTTGGCAAACAGGTATCATCACAGAGCCCTGATACAGGCACGAGCAGGGCATCTAGGCTGAGTGTTTGGAATCCAGCAGCTTCTGCCCATCAGGGGGACTAGCAGGCCCACCACATTTGCAATAGCTCTGTTTGTAAGAGAACAAAAGCCCCATTTTCCTGTTTGTTCTCTGGTAAGATTGCACCACCCTTAACTGGACTAAAATCATTGTGATTAAGATCTTAAAAGTCAAGGAGTCAGATAAATGCTCACTCCATGGAAAGATGGAGATGTTTGCAGAGCATGACAAAGCCCACCAGAAGTTGGTAACCATTGCTATAATCTCAGACCCTGAAAGCTCATGCCATTGAGAATAAAGGTTTGTGTGGAGACCTCACCAACCTGGTCCCCAGGAGCCTGCCAGAGGCTCACAAGAAAGTGCACAGTGGACCTGCCTTCCAGACACAGGCAGCCTTCAGCACCAAAGAAGCCAGAGGGCCAAGCAAACCCTCTCCTGCTGTTCCTACCTGCATGCTTGTCTGTCTGAGTGCTGAGAAGCGCTGCACATTTTGTTTCTTCCTCCTGTATTTCCAGATGAAATCGGCACTCTGGGTGAATGCTGTTCACCTGTTCAAGATTAAAAGAGACAGAAGTAACTTAAATTGCACAAGAGGAAGGCTGGGCAAAAGCACTGCAAAAATGACCCAGAATCTTACAGTTCCAAACTACTTTCAAAGTGAAATTCATTTAGAAGTAGTGACCCTCGTTTTCCTGGCAATGTTGTTAGGAAAAAACCTTTACTGTTTACTTTGTAACGGGTTTATAAAACAAACATAAAACCTAACACAATTTTTTTTTTTGAGCAGAAAAATAAATTAGCATACTACATTGTATGTTTAGACCAACAACATCTCAACATCAGGAGTCTTCCATTTTGTAGCCCCGCAGCTAGTTCAAGCCAGTGTGTGTTTGTTTATAAGACTACTCAGGGGCCATGCACCTGTGACCCAGGCACTGTGCGCTATCTGTGTGATCACCCTGAAGACCCCTGATATGGTCACATCAAACAATCCTATGGATACAGATAAAATTGTAATAATTTTGATCTTAGAATTTGGTGTGAAGAGGCTTTCAGAAAGTTTGGAAGAAGAGAGGCAGGGGTGAGAGTCACACTGCTGTGGCCGTGTGGCTCCTTGGGGACATGGGCAGCTTTATCCAGGACCCATGGTGGGGTCCACAGATGCTACCTAAGTGGTCATTTGTGCTGTCCACCCAGAGGCCAAGGACAGGACCACACGGGGTTCTCAGTTCAGAACATGCTTGGTCGCTATTTTACAAAGGGTCAACATTCTTTTCCTCTGCCTCTGCCAGACTTCAGCAGGTGCCCACGTTGCCAGCTGAGCTGAGCTGCTGGCTGCCATGGCGGTCTGTCTTTCTGCCTCTCTCTCTCTCTCTCTCTCTCTCTCCCCTACTGATGCAGGCCAACTAGAATTCTAGCCAGGAACAGGATTTCCTAACAGAATTAAAAGGAGAAACTTGTGCTGGACACTGCTGCCAAGTCCACCTGGTTCACAGAACACCTGAGCCTCTCGGGTTCAAATTATCACCAAGCACCCAATGCATCAAGCCCTGGCTTCAAGCATGCTGGGTTTTCATTGAACAAGTCAATGGTCTAAATTTCAGAATTAAGGATGTTACATCCACTTAAAAGAAGAAATTTTAAAGCACTGAAAGCACTACATCTAACACTCCTGGCATATGAAGAGCAATGGCTTATTTGGAGAAGTCCTAGAGGTTAAAGCAGCATTCACCACAATAATCCCTGGTGCTTTCCACCCAAGCCTGGCCTTGGGGTTGCTGGGTTGTTTGTTTCTGGTCCCTCGGTTGTGCCTTCTCTGGGGACCATGGATTTTAGAGCCCCAGCCCAGGCAGAACTAAACGCCATCAGCAGTTCAGCTCTCCCTAATGCAAGCCAGTCCCGGCCGCCACAAGCTTGGAGGGAGGTGGCTGTGCAGGCAGGTCTCTAGCCGAGTGTGCCACGCACTCCTCGGCCTAGGAGAGTAAGCAGGAAAAGGGTCAAACCTCAAAGGAAAAAAAAGTTCTCAAATAAAGGAAAGAATTCTTGGGAGCCACATAACGTAATGCTTCACTCATCTAGCAGACTTCTCCGCGGTTTATCTTTTCGCACAGCGGCCTTTCTTTCTTTCTTTTTAAAAAAGCATAATATTTCCAAAAGGAAACTTTCGTAGTCACGCCACATCTCTTCCGACACACACTAAAATAAATACGCGCCGCAGCGAGGGCCAGGGAGGTGGACGGGAGGATCAAGCAACTCCAGGTTCCTCGGAACGCGAGGCCCACGCAGGTGGCCGGGCAGCTCCCCGCACAGGGCGCTCGGGACCCTGGCGCCCGGTGGCACGGCCAGGCCGCAGACCCCTCGTCCGCTGGGGTCGCAGGGGGCCTGGACCGCTTCCAGCAGACACTGGACGTGGTGGGAAGGGGAAGGGGCCAGCGCATCTCCCAGCCGAGCCGGACCGCCACGCGCTGACAGGAGACGTTGGGGCTGCCTAGGGAACCGGTCCCGGCCCGGCCCGCGGCGGCCCCCACTCGGGACCCGAGTTGCGCGCAGCCGGCCGCAGGACCCGCCTCGGCAGGAGGGACCCGGTCGGGAGGGGTGGGCGGGGTCGCGGGCGGGCGCACTCACAGGGACCAGCAGCCAGCAGCAGCAGGTCAGCAGCGCGGGCGCCCTCATCCCGGGCTCAGCGCGCCGCCTCCGTCCCGAGCGCCCGGGCTGCGCTGGCCCCACCAGGGCTCCGAGACCGCTCCGAGCGCGGCGCCGACCTCCGTCCCCGCGGGGAGCGCCGCCCGCCCCGGCCGGCCGCGCCCCGCCCAGCGCCCGGGCCCGCCCCCGGCCCGCCCCGGCCCCCGCCCCCCGCCTGTCCCCGCTCCTCCGCGCCCCCCTCGCGGCCCCCGGGTCCCCCCACGCGCTCCCTCCCGCCGTTCCCCTCTCCCCGCCGGGCCCCTGCGCCCCTCCGCGCCTCCAGGCCATGAGCAAAGGGATGCTCACCCGGGGCGAAGGACAACCGCGCCAGCCCGACCCCCAGGGCGAGAACCTGGACCGGGGAAGCGGCGCCTCGTGCACCCTCCGCGAGAACCGCGAGGGCTGTGCCGCCACCTGCGCCCTCCTTCCTAGAACCCCGAGGGCGCCCAGAAGCCGGCCCGGAAGACCGCTGGGGGTGAGCTGCCGCAGGAGCCGTGGAGTCGCGTTGGGTCACCGCAGAGCAGAGCTCCGGTGCGCTTTGGAGGGGAGCAGACAGCCTCAAAGAGGAAATCGGGCTGGGAAGCTGCAAAACGGCGTGGTGAACAGCGGCCCCGGTGCCCAGCGGCAGCTGGTGAGACCGGGAGGCGGTTTCCCCAAACCGCGGCCACGAGGTGCGGTGGGGTACGGCTCCCGGGCGCCGCCTGCAGAAGTCCCGCCACTCCCGCCGCTCGGGCCGCCAGGACCGCGGGTCTAGGGAAAGAGCTAGCTGTGACCCTGAGAGTGGAAATGCACTAGCAATGAGAAATAAAACAGGTAACATTTTGTTGTTGTTGTTTAAATTTTGTTCAGAAACAATTCAAACACAAAAATTACAATAATAAGAACAGTACAAAACACACTCTTGTACCTTTTACCTGGGTTCAGCCCTTAACTTCTCACCTCATTGAGGTCATGGTTTTCATTTGACCACTCCTATCCCCTCAATAAATCTACCGACACCTGTCCCTTATCTGTCTGTCCTCTTTCCATCGATCGGTGTCTTTCCGGTGGGAACCATATGAGAACACAAGATCTGGGCCTCAGGCGTGCAGCTTAGGATCTGGAAGCCTGAACTCTGGTCCCGTTGGCAAACTCTTCTGGGCAGACCAATGAACTTGGAGCATTTCTAAGTGGCAGCCCTTGCTCTTCCACCTTTGAGGATCACTACAGTGTCAGAATGGTGATGCCATAAATATCGCTGAGAGCCTGTAAACCAAAAATACTGCCCTGGGTGGGTCGTGGAATGATGGGTTCATCCTGGGTGGTGGGTATATCTAGAGAAGTAGTGTAATGATGATGAGATACTGGCAGACAGGAGTGAAGAAGGTCCATCTTTTCTGGGGGATCTCAGAGGGAAAACTCTCTGAGACTAGTGAAGGGGCAAGGTAAAGAACCGGAGGAAGGGTGTCCAACAGATGGAACCCCTTGGGAGGGGTGTTCTGAGGAGCACTGGGCCCCAGAGCAGAGGGTGGGAATGTGGCTGCCCAGGAGGAGGCTGACAGCAGAGGAACCTTGATGGAGGGAAGCAGGGCCAGTGGTGCCCACCAGCAGGTGTGGCACACCTCAGGAAGGATGCCCAGCAGAGGGTCCATCCACCCTTTTCCCTTCTCTACTCTCAGGCCTCTCCATGGGCCCCTCCAGAGCCACAGCACTCTGGGGTGCAGCAGTGGAGAAGCGGCAACCGATGCTGGTGGGTGGGGGCCCCATGCACTGGCCCTGCCAGGCCTGGTTCCAGCAGAGGCCTGCCTCCTGCCCCCAGGTCATCTCTGACCACTTCCCCTCAGTGCCTTCACCTGCAGGTGTCTGGAGGCTCCCGGGCCCCCACCTAATGCAGGGTCCCCCGTAGGACCTCCACCTGTGGCTGCGGAGGCTTCGGAGGTTGAGCACTGAGCTGGCCGAATCAGATCTGCTGAGACTCCTGTGAGCAGAAGCCAGATACCTGCTGGTTCATCTGGGAACCCCTGGGGTCGGTGGGTAGGCCAGAGTGGAAGATGGTCCTCCCCTCACTGGAAAGTGGGTGCTGTGCCCACCCGTGCAACTCCAAGGCAAGAAGCACCTCCACGGAAGTGTGACTCTGAGGTCCTCCTCATGGGCTCCTGGCAGGACCACAGGGTCTTCACTGTGCCCACGCCTCCAAGGCCATCTGCAACATGCAACTTTGAAGAGATTTACCCTCTGCCTTTCTTTTTGTCTTTTAAAAGCCTGGATATTAAAGTTACATCTTCCCCCAAACCCCCCATGAAAAACCTGGACTGTTGAGAACCTTGTCAGTCCTTTTCCATCCCAGCCATGGAATTCCGTGGCAACAGCAAGAGGCCAGGGAGTGGTTGGCAGTGCTGTTCTGATTTGCAGTCCTCTGAGGGCATGTGATACAGAGGTGCTCTTCTCCTATGCTCATCTAACATTTTGAATCTTCCTTGTGGGGTGCCTGTTGAGTTTTAAGAGTTTTTTGTTGTTTTATCAGACACATGGTTTGTGAAGATTTGTCACAGTCTGTGGCTTGTCTTTTTATACTCCCAACAGAGCAAAAGCTTAATTTTAATGAAGTACAATTTAACAGTTTTTTTTTTTTTTTTTTTTTTTTTTTTCTGATCATGCTTTTGGTGAAGCTAAAAAGTCACTGACAAGGACTGGGGTTGTGGCTCAGCGGTAGAGGGCTCGCCTAGCTCGTGTGAGGAGCTGGGTTCAATCCTCAGCACCACATAAAAATAAATAAATAAAATAAAGGTATTGTGTCCAACTACAACTAAAAAAAGTCATTGACAAGCCCAAGGCCACCTATATTTTCTCCTACGTTATCTTCTAGTAGTTTTATAGTTTTGCAGTTTACACTTAGGTCTTGGACCCATTTTAAGTTAATTTTGGGAAGAGGTTGCGTTTGGATGTGGGTTTGCAGGCTGTGCCAACATCACTGTTGGAGGCTGTTTGCTCTGTTGAATCGCCTCGACCCCTGTCCCGGGTGGGCTGACCGTATACTTCTTGGTGTTTCTGTGCTCTCTACTCTGTCCTGCTCATCTGCCCATCTGTTCTTTGCCAGTGTCACACTGTTTCCACTACTGCAGCTTTAAATTAAGTCTTGAAGTCAGGTAATGTCAGTGTTTCGGTTTCATTCTTCTCCCTCAATATTATGTTGGCTACTCTGAATCTTTCGCTTTTTTCTACTTAACTTTTAGAATAAGTTCATCAGTGCCCACAAAATAACTTGCTGAGATTTTGATTTGGATTGTGTTGAGTCTGTAGATCACTTTGAGAAGAACTGACATCTTGACAAATTTTGTTTTCTTGTCCATGAACATGGAATATCTACCAATTGTGTAGATCTTCTTTGATTTCTTTCATCATGTTTTCCTGTGCATTTAATTTTTTTGATGCTATTGCATATGGTATTATGTTTTTAATTTGAAATTCTAATTGTTTCTAGGGTTTAAGAAAGCTGTTGACTTTTGTCTTTTGTGTATTACTCTTATGTAATTTTGCTATACTCACCTATTGGGTTGAAAAGTTATTTTTATTGATTCTTTGATATTTACTACATGGATAATCATGCCTTCTATAAACAAAGGCAAATTTATTCCTCTATTCTAATTCTGTATATCTTTATGTCCAGTTTTTTTTTTTTTGGTCTTATTGTATTATCAAGGACTTCTAGTACAAAACTGAATAGGAACAGGGAAAAGGGACCTCCCCACTTTGTCACAGTCTTAGTGGAAAGCATCTAGTTCCTCACCATCAGTTATAAGATTGATTGTAGTTCCTTTTTGCAGATGTTCTTTAGCAAGTCAAGGAAATTCCTTTTTGTTTCCCAGTTTGCTCAGAGGTTTTTTTTTTTTTTTTTTTTTTTTTTTTTTTTTTTTTTTAACTTATTATGAGTAGGTGTTAAATTTGTCAGAGTTTTTGTGTCTATATTTGGTATGACAATATGATTTGTCTTCTTTAGCCTATTGATATGATGGAAAAATGCTGATTTTCAAATGTCAGTTTGTATACTTAGTATAACACCCACATGGTTGTGTTTAATTTTTTTTTTAAACATATTGTTGGATTTGATTTGCCATTTTGTTGAGTATTTTTGCATCTATGTTCATGAGACATATTGTTCTATGGTTTTATTTTATGTGATGTCTTTACTTGATTATTGTGTTAGGGTAATCCTGACCTCGCAGAATGTGTTAAGAAGTACTCCCTCTGCTTCTGTTTTCTGGAAGAGATTGTAGAGAACCAGCGTGAGTTCTCCTTTAAAGGTTTGGAGGAATGCACCAGTGAACCCATCTGTGCCTGGTGCTTTCTGGACTGGGAGGTTACTAATTACTGATTCAATTTATCTAATAGACATGGCCTGTTTGGATCACCCGTTTTTCTTGTGTGGTTTAGTGGGTGGTGTTTTTCAAGGAATTGGTTCATGTTTTGTGGGTTGTCAGATGAGTGGTTCCTTGTGTTCCTTTGCTATCCTGTCAACATCCCTAGGACCAGTAGTGGTGGTCCCTTGCATCTTGGATATCAATAATTTGTATCTTCTCTGTTTTATTTTTAGTCTTGTGAGAGGTTATCAGATTTGTGGATCTTTGTGAAGAATTAATGTTTAGTTTCATAGATTTTCTGCTTTTGATGTTTTCACTTTTTGCTGTTTTTATGCTTCCTTTCTCTTGCTACTTTGGATTTAGTTTGCTCTTCTTTCCTGGTTTACTAAGGCAGAAGATTAGAGGACTGATTCTAGGTATTTTTTTGCTTTCTGATGAATGTGTCCAATGCTACTGATTTCTCTCTAAGCACTGTTTTCCTTGCATCCTGCAAATTTTGCTATTTGTATTTTTGTGTTCTTTTAGTTAAAAATATTTTTAAAATTCATCTTAAGACTTTTTCTTTGATCATGTTTTATTTAGAATTGTTATTTAATCTAGTATTTTAAAGGGTTCTAATTATCTTTCTGTTATATACTCTAGTTTAATTCTGAGAGTATATATTATAGAACTTCTTCTAAAATTGGTTGATGTGTGTTTTATAGCCCTAATGTGATCTATCTGTCCCATGTGAGATTGAGAGGAATGTGTATTCTGTTCCTATTGAATTGAATACTGATTGCTGGTGCTGCTCTTCTGTCTGAGGATCTGTCCATTTCCAATAGAGGGGTGCAGGCATCCTGCTAGGCGTGGGTTCCTCTAAGTCCTGTTGGCTTCTGCCTGCTGTGTGTGGTGTTCTGTTGTTAGGCACACACGCGTAAGGACTGTCATGTCTGCTGTGAATCGCTGCACAGTGCCCCTCTCCTGCTCTGATGGCTTCCCTGCCTGGAAGTCTGTCTGGTCTGAAGTTGGTGTGACTACTCTGTCCTCTTTTGCTTACTGTAGCGTGGTATCCATTTCCCAACAACCTTACCTTCAGTAAAGATGAGTCTGATACTGTTGCTTACTGGTGATGAGTTCTGCTCCCCCAAATGTTGAAGTTTGAACATTAGAGAAGCACTCCGAGGCAAGCATATAAAGCAGGGTTTACTTAAAAGGGGTAACATAGACTTCTTCTGGGAGGGAGAAGGGGGCCATTGCTGGTATCTTGAAGATCTCCCAATGGGTACTTATATACTTTGTATACAAGCAGTTGTATGTAAAAAAGATACTATACTTGTGCATGATGAATAAGTAAATAAATAATAAAAAAATTAAAAAAAAAAAAAAAAAAAAAAAAGAAGCAAGGCAGGTCTGCCTTTTTTATATGTCCCAGGCTTCCTTTTGTTCTCCTTCTCTCTTCCCCTTATCTCTCTCCTTCCTGTGTAGGTGACCAGGCTGGGTGGGATGGCCAAAAGGTGAGAAGCTGATGGGCTGAAGGGGGAAGGGCAGGATGGTGCAGCCCAGGACACATGAATTAATAACTTTAGAGCTCCCTGTAGGGAGGGGCAATCCCCCCCCCCCCCCCAGGTTACCTTGGCAACAGGTTGGCACAGGGGCAGGTTCGTGATAAGGGTAGAGGAAGGGCTCTGAAGGAATTAACATTTCAATCCCTCAGGGGACAGTCTCCCAACAGTCTCCAACTTCCCCTGACTCACTCAAAATTGACTTTCTTGATCTGACCTGATTCAATTTACCTATCTACACTGACTGCTTACCAGATTCTGGCTTCAAGTCTTTATGTTTAAGATTGGTTTCTGAAGACACCACATAGCCAGAGTCATTTCTTATTCACTTGGACAGCATTTAGACCCTTCCTACGTAAATGGTTGCTGACACAGTTGGATTGACATCTTCCTAACCTGTGCTGCTGTGTTCTACCCACTGCCCACTTCTTGGCTTCTTTTCTTCTGTCCTGCACCTGTCCCACACACCTGCCCTCTCTGGTTGTAATGGGATGCTGCGTATGACTCTGTTTTCTTCTTTCTTAGCCTATTGATTGCACTTTTGCCTTTTCACTCTTCAGTGGAACGATTGTACTTGAGTCCACAGCGTGTAATAACGGCAGATCCAGGTCCACTGTGAGGGCCACTCCCTGCTCCACCGACAGCGCCAGCAGGACACAGCATTTAGCCCTCCTCCACCCACGGAAACTCCCCCCCACTTGCTTACTTGTAAGCTTCATCATCAAATTTGGTTGCTATTTTCATTTGCTCTTTATTCCTAATTCATAGTAGGAATAAGCAGGAAAGTATCTTACTTCTGTTTATTTCTTTCTTAACATTTCCTTTCTTTTTTAGGTCTGAGTTTCTACCTATGTCGTTTTCCTTCTCTCTGAATGACTTTTTCAAACACTTCTTGCATGGCAAGGCTACTGGCAGTGAATTCTGTCTTTGTCTGAGAAAGTCCTTTTTTTCATTTTCACTTTGAAGATTGATTTTGCTGGATACAGAATTCTGTTAGTGGATTTTCTCTCAATATTTTGAATGTTTCATTCCACTCTTTCTTGCTAGCCTGGCTTCGAGAGATGAATCTGACGTGGTTCTTGACTTCGGTTTTTTATTTAAAGTTACGATTCTTTCCCTTTCTCGGTGTCCTCAGTGTCTGCAGTCCGAGCGTGATGTGGCAGGTGCAGGCTTTCGTGTTCGTTCATCTGGTGTTCTCTGTGCTCCTCGGGTCAGGTGCCTGCCATTGCTCATGATAGATCGTCTGCCATGGTTGCTTCAAGTGTTTTTCCTCCTCCTCTCTCTTCTTCTGGTCTTCCCACTATGTGTGCCTTGCGCCTTCTGGAACTGACCCACAGCTCTTGGAGTTTATGTTGCGACTCCTCATTATTTTCTAACTTTGGGTGCCATTTGTGGGGTCCCACTTCCCATCTCTTCAAGATCACTACCTTTTCACTGGTCACGTCGAGTCTGCACTTGAGCCTACTGAGGGTCTTGCTGGCCTCTGTCCACCAGGCCCAACTCCTCTGTGTCTCCCTTGCAGCTGCCACCTGTCCTGGGCTCCTGCTCTGATGATTAATTCAACATCCCTCTGCATCTGGCTTTTCAGACATCTTGGGTCTGGGACGTGCAGCTCCTCCAGCTGTATCCCCTGTTACACAGAAGCCCTGGGGGCACTGGTGTGCTGAGGCTGGTGGGCTGGGGCTTCTGCAGCTCCGGGCTGTGGCCTTCACAACTGTGCTCAGTTTCCACCACTCTCAGGTGGGTTGGGAAGGCTGGAGGGGCTGGGGTTCGGGTTTCCTCCCCAGGTCTCTCAGGCACTGATGAATCCCAGCAGGCTGGACGCTGGTTGACCATTTCTGTTCATTTCAGAAGTCTTACTTTCCCCCTTTCTCTCGAAATGCCAGGGGTTTCTCTGTGAAAATCACTGTGAGAACCCTTTGTGGCCCTGGGTATAGAACTCACAAAAGCCGCCCCCAGGCCTGGCCCATGGAGTCAGCTCAGCTGGCCACCCCCCAGGCCTCCAACACTCTATCACCCAGCCCGGCTCCTCCTGGGCTGGGATTCGCTGCAGCAAAGGGGTTCCCAGGCGCGTCCCCTGTCCAGTGGGGGCTGTAGCTGCCTCTCACCTCAGCTCTCTAATGGGTCCAGGAGCAGCTGCTGGCTTTGGGTTGCTCTCCTTGTTTCTTGTGAAGATGGTGCCACAGCTTCCAGGCTCCTCCCTGACAGTCTGAGAGCTGGAAGAGCACTGAAAGCCCTTTTTAAGGAAAAATGCAAGCTGGATGTGGGGTGGAATGTCGAATGATGAATGACTGGGAAAATCTGCTGGACGACTTTTCAAAGTGTTTTCCAGAGCAGAGATCAGGTGTCCTCCAACCTTTACTCGGTATTGGTAGATTTAGGGAAGGTAGACCGACTGACCCGTCGACCAGGAGCTCAACCATGGAGCAGTGGTGAGGTCTCTGGGCTCGCTGAGGCCCTGGAACCTTGGCAGTGACAGCTCTGCTCTTCCGTGTGGCCGCTGACTCCACAGAGCTGACAAATGGACACCAGGGTTCTGCCTCTCTGCAGACTGACGTTCCAGCACACAGAAGGCAGGACAGGCCCCCTCTGGCCTCCACAGCCAGCTCTGGCTCCTCCTGTCATCTTGCTGTGGAGGCCATCAAAGCAGCGTCTTTGCAGGCGAAACATCTGGGACAGGAGCAGCCTCACTCCCCACCCCGCGTGCACCAGCCCTGCTCCCTGGGGTTCCAGGTCAGGACCTGACTGAGCTGTGGGGTCCTAACAGGCCTGAGAGCTTGACCCGCTCAGACAGGCACTGCCCCTCCATGGCCGTGTGGTATGCTGAGGAGGGCCCAGCCGCCAGTGCTGGATGTGGTGTGCTGTGGGGACGGGTTGGTGAGGCCATCCCTCCCTGCCAAAGGTGACAGAAGACAAGGTGACAGACATGGCCTGTACCAAGCTTGGAAAGGTGAAATCTAACTCCCGGGGGACTTGCTCAGTGCCTCTGCAAGGTGACAAAGGATGCACCCCCAGATGTGGGGGCTTGGGGCTCACTTGTGCTGGGACCAAGCCTGGGGAATGGGATGATCTTGGGGCTCACTGGAGGACAAGGGCCCCTGGTGGCAGCAAGGTGGGGGTGGAGAGCTGTGCCTGAACCCACGGGTCTCTTGCTAAGGCACTCGATGGTGGGCATCCTCCCGGGACTCCCACTGCCCTTTCGTACAAGTGCTCCATGTGCCTTTGAACCAGGGCCATCCCAGGTCCTGAGCCACCTGCTGGTTCTGCCCTGTGTCACTGTTGCGAATGTCCCTGGACCAGAGGGTCCCGGGTTGGACGTATTGTCTGAAGCACCGAGGCTGGCACCTGCCTCCCCTCCCGTGTGACACCTCCCTCTGCACAACATGCAGCTGCTGCTGCAGCATGGAGTCGCAGTCAGGGTTCTTGGCCTCCCAGATACAATGATGAGGCCCACAGACAAGTACGGGAGAGGGGTAAGACCTCTTTACAGTAGGGAAAGGCTCGCAGCGGGTTGTCTGTTCTTTGCCTGGGGGTTTTATGGGCTTGTCTGCTGGCTCAGCAGGCGTGACTGGTGGGGTCTGTGCTAATTAGGGATGCTGATGTGGACCGGTCAAACTCTTTAAGCTTTGGATTTAATAAGCCAATCAGAAGTGCACAATTTCGATCCCTTATTTACATAATTAGAAGACAGCTCTCCCCTGGTGGTTTCTGATGCGTCTGTTAGAAAGAGGAAGCATTTCAGGAGGGGTCTGCTTGTGGTCAGCTGTTGCTAGGGTAAGGCAGGGCAGCTGAGGAAGGGTGGCTGTGGCCGCAGCGGGGAGGGGTGGAGCAGGGCTTCTAGCTCAGAGAGAGGCTGTTGTCCACCTGGCAGAGGGCGGCCACTCCCAGGAAGTTCTCCAGACCTCCCTTCAGATGGGCATAGTGACCCTCCCCTCTTGTCCTCCAAGGCCCTTATCCTGGCTGCCTAGGGGGGTCTCTCTTCCCACCTCACTGTCCCCCTGACTGGGCCCCCCAGGGATGCCCAGCCCCTCCAGAACTCTCCCTGTCCAGGTCAGGCGTCCTGCCTGGGGAGAGCCTGCCACGTGCCGGCAGAGGGAAGCAGGGCGCCCTTCCTTCCTGGAGAACGGTGAAGACTTGGATCTGTTGAGCAGGGTTTAGGCCAAGCAGGAGACCCCCAGGGAGGCTCCAGGATTGGCTCAAGTGCTGAGCATGGGCCCTCTCCCGCCCAAGGCAGGTGGGACTAGAAAAGTCCTCTGGCCTCTTCTCTGGGCCCAGCTATGGCCTCGCTTCTTGCACCCACAGTCATGGCGGTTTTGCCCCTTTTTGGAGAACAGCCGCTCGCAGTTCAGCTTGGCCGGTGGCCCAGAGCAGGCATGCTTTATAAGAGTAGTGAACAGGCTCAGACCCACCGTCGTCCCCATGTCCCAGGTCTGACCTTCTGACCCCTCTGGCCTCCGTTCTCATGTCCTGGCCCTTCACCTGGCCCTCTGCCCAGCTCTGCAGTGTCCCTGGGTCACACGTGCCCTCGTGCTGTTCCTCTACCCACCGAGGAGTGGGCCTGGCGCCTGCGTGTGCCCCACACACCAGCCCCTCCTCCCTGCCCTGGGTGTCCCTGTCCTTGCTGGTAACCGGCAGCTTAGGGCTGCAGCTCCTGCGATTCCGGAAGCATTTTCTGTGTATCACCTCTGTCCTCTCAACTCTTGGGAAGCAGGTGCGGATTTCGTCATCCTTTTTCCTGCAGCGTGAGGGAGGTTCTGGGTTTGCCAGGTCTCTGGTCAGTGACAACAGAGGCCCCATTCGGATTCCACTGCCTCTCGGCACCCTGCGCTCTCTGCTCACGCTCCTATTTCAAAATCTTGGAATCGTGGAACTGATCAGCAGCGCTGGAACATCGTGAGGCACAGACACGTGGAAGGAGGCAGGGTCAGGAAGTGACGCCCACCACACTCCTGGAGGCGGCTCCTTTCCGTGTACAGCGAGTGTTTTATGTTAATCACAGAATCTTCAACAGGAAGAAGGGATGATCTTGATTGCTCCTGCTCTCTGCCTTGTGTTTTGAAAATGGAGATTTCTCCCTCAGGGCTCCTGACACCACCCTGTAACGAGGGCAGCAATTCCGGGAAGTGGATGAGGGGGTTGTTTGCCATGCCAAGCGATGGTTATGAAGGGGAGGCTCCATTAGGGGCCTCAGGCCGCCCCCGAGCCGCACCTCGAGCTGCGGGAGAGGGGAGCTGTGCTCACCCCGTCTTCCTGAGGGGCTGAGTCTGGCTGCAGGTGTCGTCCTGGCCTGCGTGCTAGTGGGCAGACACTCGCAGGGGTCTCCAGGAGCCCTGGCAGTCCCCAGGAGTCTGGTGAGAGCAAGGCCTCTGCTCCTGAGCGGCTGGCCGCAGACAGGGCCAGTGCTGGAGCCCACCCAGTCTTCCCTTTGTGGAGACCAGATATTTTCTGTCTTAGGCTACCCACCGCAGTTTTTCTTCAATCGGGTGATGTGTCCAGGAGAAGCAAAAGGTGTTTCAGTGGCTGCCATTTCAGCATGGGTTGGGAAATCAGGACTTTCCATTTTGCAAGGAGAAGTCTGGGTGGAAAGAGCCCCGTGTGGCTGGTGTGGAGGATGGACAGTGTCCATGGTCAGCAGAGCCTTGTGCCTGCTGGTGGTCACCCTACAGGGTTGGTCATGCATTTGTCCAGTGACCACTGTATGTGCAGCTTAGTGGAGAATCTGAGGGTGCAGGAGACCCAAGGGGCCTTCGGAAAGGTGTCCACAAAAAGGGTGAGGAGGTGACAGCCCTCGCTGGGCAGCAGCTCTGAAGGGCGGGTCCAGGGCTGCCTGGGCCACGAGGCAGGGGGCACAGGCACCAGCTGGGGGCATGGTTAATAGTGCGCTGCCATTCGCCTGGCTGAAGTCTGCGGGAGGAGCACCGTGGAGAAGCTTTAGCTGCATCTTAGCAGAAACGAGAATCTGGTGGAGGAGTGAATTGGAAAGTTGGACTAAGCTGTAGAATCTGCTCTAAGATAAACAGGAAGAGGCAGTGGATTGCTGCAGTGCCTTTGTGACCCACACTGCTCTCCTGGGGCTGTGGCGAGGAGTTCCAGGCCACACTGCCCATGAGCAGCAGCTCGCTGGGGAACCCCGCTTCTGAAGCTCAGGCTTGAACACCTGCGCCCGCCCTGTTCTTGTATCCTTCTTCCTGCTCTCTGATCCCTCCCTAATTCTAGATGTACTTTCTAAGCAGATGAGGGGGCGGGTCTCGAGAATCGGCCTGGATGCAGGATTTCCAGAGAGTTGCTTCCTCTTAGCGCCTGGCCGGTGCTTTCAAGAGCAACATCACGCAGGTGGTAATATCTACCTTCTGGCCTTCTGTATACCCAGTGACCAGCTCACAGGCCCTCTGATTTTAACCCCATGGTAGCCAAGTCAGAACACATGGAATCCGGGACCTGGCTTGTCTGGCTCTGCCACTTGACCCTGGCCATCACCTCTAGTACACAGTGCTTAGTTGCAAAGGGGACCAAGACAGCAGGTGGACCATCCTGACCTCCTCCAGGAGATCAGGCCAAGCTGGTGCTTAAAGCCAGACTCATGCATTTTCATAGCAACCTGGAGTCTTTAAGAGAACAATGTGAACTTAACATCACATGAATCTTTGCCTGAGATGCTGTCAGAGCTGGGAAAATGCCCTTAAGTCTATTGTATTATGCAAGCTCAGAGGACAGACACTCAGGCCTGGTCTTACACCTGGAGTCAGAGAATTTGGCCTGCAGGTGGCTGTGTGTTACCCACACCCCGGAGTGTCCTCTTTGTCTGAGGGAGGAAGGTCGGCAGGACTGTGCTTCCCGGTGCAGCTTCTCCACAGGGTTGCTGTGGAGAAGATGCCAGGGCTGGGAGCAGGAGCAAATGCCTCTGAGCCGCAGGCCAGGTGCATCTCCAGATAGCAGCTCCACACCCTTCCATCACCGTAGCTGAGGATGCTGCAGCAGGTACTTGCTAGACGCCTTCTGCATCCAGATTTGAGTGTGCTCCAGAGGCTGCCACAGGGAGGCCTCTGTGGGAGGATTCCATGGGCTCTGGAGGCTGCTTCACAGTGGGCTGTCTGCTCCGTCAGTCCAGGTAGGACACATGTTCTCAGCACAGTTCTGCAGTCATGAGGAGCATGGGTGGTGGTCTAGCCTCTGCCTCAGGCCCCCTCCTCATTCAGAGGCGCCTGGTGTGTGGGCGAAGAGAGGCAGGCCTGGCTGTGTAGCTGCATGTCAGTGAGTCTGCCTCCAGCCAGAGGGGAGCTCTGGGCTCCAGGACGAACTGAGCTGGCACTCAGCCCCAGGTGGACACAAGGTGCAGTGCGGGAGCTGCCACTGTGCCCGCCTGTGCCCACCCCGATCTTCCTGCCAGGCCGTAACATTCTTGTCTGTCATGGAAGAGAGAGAGAGAGAGAGAGAGAGAGAGAGAGAGAGAGAGAGAGAACACGAGCACACTTGAGATCTCTAGGACCCTAGGATCCCAAGTCAAGTCCTTATTTATTCATTGAAGAGGACAGCATCATCCACAGGGATGCTCATTATGCTGTGACACAATGTGACTTGTTCAGTTAGAGAGAAGGTCCAGCCCAGCGCTGGTCCAGTTCATTAGGACAGATTAGAGAGACCAGAGAAGACCATTGAAAAGAGGCCAACATGACCTAATTCTTCTTGCAATGTTGCTGTTTCACATTCTCCTTGAAAAAGAAAATATTTCTTTTAAAACTTTCTTTTCCTTATGGTCTGCTTATGAAATTCTCTTCTGGAAACATTGTCTTAGTGCAATCTTCTAGGAATTTAATTCCTGAGAAAATGTAAGAGAAAAGAGCTCTGAGTCACCAGCCAGAGGGCACATGGGGCCCTGGGGCGTCATCCAGAGGACAGTGGGCCCTGGGGCATCATCCAGAGGACAGTGGGACCTGGGGCATCCGTGAGGTGGAGGAGGCCCCTGGGAGCAGAGCTCAGGCCCCCTCCCCAGCGTCCCAGCCATCTTCCTTGGTGGCATTGCACCGCTGCTCCTGCGGGTGGGCCCAGCTGCTCCCAGGGCCCACTCGGCTCTGTCCTTGCTACCTGCAGAGGCTTCTCAGGTCCTTGCCGCTCAGCACCCCTGCCCGCCTCGAGCGCCCTGCCTCTCCCAAGCTGGTGTGAAGCCACCACCCAACTGGGTGGAAGGGAGGAAGCAAAGTTACAGAAATCTAACAAGGACACTGAAATTGCTACTTAATTTGAAGTTAAAGTTGACAAGCTAATTTTGATTTTTAAATTTATTTTATTAGTTTTATTTTTAAAGTGTCTGCTAATTTTTCCTCAAAAATCAACTCTGAATTTTTCATTGGTTGCACACAAGGCCATCACGGGCTCTGCCTGGTTTTCTGGGCACATTCCCAGAGCAGGGCAGAGAGGAGCTGGCTTTCCTGAGGGCACATGGGGCCACCCCACTCAGGCCACTGTGGCCCTGGTCGCCACCCACTGTGGCCAGCGTGGACTCCAGCTGGGGCGCAGCGCCTCACAGGCAGGCAGTCTGCTCTTGGTGGCAACCACATGGAAGGCCCTGTGGTGGCTGGTTTCTGGGGTTGCTGGGCTGGGCCAAGGGGTGCCACGAGTGATGGTCACTTCTGGTGTCTCTCAGGAGGCTTCTGGAAGAGACGGGTGTTTGAACCAGGGGACCCAGTGACACAGATCTGCCCCCAATTGGGGGCACTGTTCCATTGGTGGAGCCTTAGGTGACAGACAGACAGAGGAGCTGGGACACCTGTCTTCTCCGCTATCAGCGCCGGAACCTGCCCTTTTTCCCTGGCTCCGGTTTGCAGACGGGCTGTCAGCCTGCGTGGGAACTCTTGGCCCTGCATCGCCCAGGGCAGGCCTGAAGGAGCCCCAATTAGGAAGGGCTATTGCGGCTAGCTGGAAGCCATAAGTTCCACCTGATATGTATGTGACGCACCTGTAAATGCACATGAGGCACCCGCAGAGCTGAAGGTATATAACCGGGTGAAAGCAGTCGGAGTGAGGAGAACGAAGAATGAATTCATTCAGTCAGTCGTGCAGTCGCTCGGTCGGTCAGAAGAAGAGTTCGGGTCGGAGAAAAGAATCAGAGCGGCCAGAACGTAGGCAGAGCGGTTACAGAAGAGAAACCAGATAGAAGAAGTAATTGCTGGTCAGAGTCAGGCAGAGGCTCCCGAGGAAGAAAGAAGAAAGAAGCTCTAAAAAATGATCTATCTTTAAGCTAAGCTCTCTCTATCTTTCTTTCTCTCTCAGAAGAAAAGAAGAAAGAAGAAAGAACAAAGCTCTCTCTAATATTTCTCTCTAATCTTTCTCTCTAAGCTCTTCCTAAGAAGAAGAAAAATCTTTCTTTCTCTCTCTCAGCTCTCTCTCTAAGAAAGTAGAAGTAAAAGTAGTAATAGCTTTACTCTGCCTCCGAGTTTTTCTCCCGCGGGCGCTGTGGCTGGCCATGACAGGCAGCTTACACAGGCCAGTAGGCCCTCTCATACTTGGGTTCTGCACCTGCAGATTCAACCACCAGCAGCCAGAAATACAAGGGAAAAAGACTCAGCTGTGCATTGAGCACCTATAGCCACTTTCCTCGTCACTGTTCCCTAAACAATATGACATGGCAACTGTGTACTGTGTATTGGGCACTGCAGGTAACCCAGGGGTGGCTGAAGCCAGGAAGATGTGCCTGTGGTCCCCACGAACACTGCAGAATTGTACAACCGGGACGTGAGCCAGGGGACCCTGTTGTTCATGGGGTCCTGGGACCAACCCCATGAATGCTGAGGGATGGCCATGTAGCCCCTGCTCCACACAGACTCCAACTGGGAGCTGCCAGCAGAGCCCTTGCCAAGCTCCTGGCCCCCCAGGATACTGCGACCAAACAAGACGAAACAGTCCTCCCAAATGCTTGTTTGATGCTGCGAAGGTCTGGGTGACGTGCTGGGCAGCAGTGTCAGGGAGGACAGGCTGCGAAGGTCTGGGTGACGTGCTGGGCAGCAGCAGTAGAGAGGACAGGCCCTGAGCACGTGGGGCATCTTGCAGCTGCAAATAAAGGAGTGACTCAAAGTAAAGAACTCCATGAGTAATAGTACCTGTTCCTCAGCTGAGTCTCAAACCAAACCTGGACAATCCCAGGACACAGCCCCAGGTGTGGGAGCAGCCAGGGGGCCTGAGCCTGAGACCTACGCCCCGCTGGGGTCCAGGTCAGCCTGCAAGGTGAGCGGTACTTTGGGGCCTCCAGGAAGACCTCGTCACCCTCGGATGGAGCTGGCCTGTTGGAGAGGACCGGCGTGCTTGCCACTGAGACCTGGTGGGTCTCGGTCACTGGCAGGAGGGAGTCACCTCCTTCCCTGTGCGGGAGAGGAGAGGCACCCTGGGAGCTGCACGGCCTGCAGGCCCAGAGCAGGCTCCCCGATGCCCTGGGGCCAGTGGGAGCCTTCTGCTGGCGTCTTCCAGCCGAGAGCGCAGGGACGCCCTCCGGCCGGCCGGGGACTGTGCAGCGGGCTCGCTGGCGACTGTCCCGCTCCTCTCCTTCCTGGCCCGCCCCTGGGCCCACCCCGTTTCCCGCCTCACTGCCAGCCTGCCTCGTCCAGCGCAGCCTCCTCTGAGAAGCGAATGGTCAGCTGGGCAGGACTGACGCCAGGTTTCTGGCTGGACACAGTGTCCTACACTCCCCTGGCTTCACAGGACAGGGCTGGACGGCAGCATGAAGGGGACTGCGCCAGGGGTGGCTCGTGCTCTGCAGCTCGGGCCCATCTGGGCAGGTCACTTGCCCTCTCTGGGCCTTGTCAGTAGAGTCAGAGGCTCGGGCCACTGCTCCTCCCTCCTCGTGAGCAATGAGGGTCCCAGAAAAACACTGTTTTCCTGCACCCTCTGACAAGCTGGAGGTCCCACGTACCAAGCCAAGGACACAGTCCCAGGTTTCCTGTGGGTGGACCGACCTGGAAACCAAGATTCATGACTTCATTCTCCAGACAGAAGAAATTCCAGTGTCTTGGTGTTGGCAGCAGTTTAGTCCAGGGATGGCTGAGTGGGGAGGGCCTGGACTTGTTCCAGAATCAGCCGTGGGGCAGCGCTGGAGTGGGCCGTTGTGACCCCCAGCTCTTTTTCTTTTCTGCAGCCCCAGGGCCCTTGCTGTAGGAGTGCTGTCCCCAGCAGGAGCCATTGCCCATCCTTCACAGGCTCCTTCTCTGGGCGTTCTGTTGAAACTGACCTTCCCACGTCTCGCTTCCTAGTAGTTGGGCCTCATTCAGGAAGTCTGCTGAAGCAGTCGTCACTGAAACCCAAGCACCTCAGAGCGACATAGCCTGCAGAGTCTGGTGCCCCTCAGTTGGGCTGGGTCGTGTCCAGGGTGAGGCCCATGCTGGCTGGCCTCACGTGACGAGGAAGAGGCTCACGCTCATCCTGGACCATGAGGCTGCAGGCTGGAAAGAAGCCCTGAGGACCTGGTCAGCTGGCCCCCTGACACTGGGCTCCCACTGCCACCTGGGAGGGATGAGTGTGTGGTGCCCCAGCCACAGGAGCCAGCCGCTACCAGCCACGCTCCTGTTACCACAGTGAAGTGCCCCAGGCAGCTGATCTGATAAGGAGAGAAGCCCTGTTTTGGCACTTGGTTCTGGAGGCTCAAGCCCAAGGCTGGGCGGCCTCATTGGTCGGGGCCTGTGGAGGCAGGCAGGCCACAGAGCCTGTGTGTGGAGTGAGAGCTCACACCTCCAGCCAGGGACAGAAGCCCGAGTCCCACGGTCCCCTGCAAGGGCAGCCCTGTGCCCTGAGGCCCCCCACTAGGCACACCCCTGAGGGCTCCCCCAGGGCACCATGCTGGGACCGGCTGTGACACAGGGCCTTTGGGGACACTCATCCAAGTCACAGCATGGCCCAAACCAACTGAGACAGTTTGCAGAAATGTTAGGCTGCGCTTCCTGCGCTGGGCTGCTGAGAACAGCGTGGACGAGGGTGCTCTGTGTGACAAGTGTGCACAGGACTGTGGCGCCAGGCAAGCGCTGGCCCAGCTGTGGCGTGCGCTCCTTGACAGGCTTCATCTGGGCCCTCCAAAGCCCTAGAGTGTCCACTCGTCCTCCTAGAGTGAGCTGCTGGGTTCTGCCTGGCAGCCCCTGCCCGCCAGGCTTCAGAGACGTGTGGTGACGTAGCCACTTCCCTGACGGAGGTTCTGTCGCGGCTGACCTCGACTCAGGACTAGTGCGCCCGCTGCAGGCACGCCTTGGGCAGGACACGCTGCCTCCTGCACACAGTGCTGCTCTGGTCCTGCAAGTTCTACATGGTCTGACTCCACCACGGGCAATCCACTATGTGATTAATGGGAAATCTCAGTGTAGACCACACTGCCCACGTGAGAGTCGTCTCAAAACAGAACCCGCAGTCTGTGTTTTCCTGACGAGTACTCGGGAGGGTTCAGAAGAAGTCCAGCCTCCCCAGCTCCTCTTTGTGCCTCCTTTGGGTCTCCCAGCAGCTCGCTCGTACCTCCGTCACCTAGTGATTCCCACCTGCCACTCAGCATGCCACCACATGGCCACCCTCCTTCTTCAAGAAAAGTGGGCGGAGCTGAGGGCATTTGAAACTCAAAGTGGCCAAAGCACCTGACGCTTGGACTTCCTTGGACATCACCTTTGACTTCTCCCACACTCAGTGCCCCATGAAACCTGAGTGAGCAGGGCGGCAGGTGAAGTCCTGCCGGGCAGGCGGTGCCTCCCTCCCTCCCCCCCGGCTGCAGGCAGCTCCCACCCACGCCCGCTCCACCTGCCCCCGCCCAGAGGCTTCTCCAGTTTTCATGCAGAGCAGCTGAGCTCTGCTCTGTCCTCTGCAGCCCCTATGGGCACACAGGACTCACCCCTCGCTAGAACTCGATGGGTGGGTCCTTGTGAGGGGCTCTGTCTTGTCTGGCGTAAGTTGCTAGGCTTTATGTCATTCACCAACAGTTAATAAGTACCACTGAGATGGTTTGGCCATGATAGATGTTCTCCCAGCCCTCAGACACCTCTGTGGTCCAGAGGAGAAGACTATTGTTTTAGTTAGCTTTTTCGCTGCTGTGATTAAAATATCCAGCCAGAACAATTGTAGAGGAGAAAAAGTTTACTTGGGGGCTCATGGTTTCAGAGGCCTCAGTACTTAGCCAACCCCATTCCTTGGGGGTTGGGGTAGGGCTGAACATCATGGCGGAAGAATGTGGCAGAAGGAAGAAGCTCACATGATGATCAGGAAGCAGAAAGAAGCTCTACTTGCCAAATACAAACCTAGACACCAAGGCCATGCCCCAACGCCCCACTTCCTCCCGCCACAGCCCACCCACCTAATCCCATCAGGGATCACTTCACCGATTGGCTCGAGTCTCTCACTCAATAGCTGTCCTTCTGAACCTTCCGGCACTGTCTTACGTGTGAGCTTTGGGAGGACACCTCACATCCAAGCCAGCAACTGTCTTTTTTGCAGGTCTGTGATTCGGGAGCAGCCCATGTGCCGGGCGCAGGGAGCAGCAGACTGACTGGGCCGTGTGTGGCCACCCCTCCAGGCAGGGACAGCGGGCGCCTGGCCACATGTGGAGCTCGTGGAGAACAAGGCTGAGCGGGGGGCTGGGCCAGGAAGCAGGTGAAGGCACTCGGGGAGCTCCGCTCCTGCCACACGGAACCCTCGTGAGTCTGGCTCACCCTGGGAGCTTCCTGTGGCCCCCATTCGGGCAAGCAGGTGTGCAAATGGGCGTGCACGTGGAGATCATGGGGGATGATGCCGTGTGCTTCCTAACTAGAGATCGCCACATTGAAGTATTCTGCATTTCACTGTGATAGTGGGTTCATGGTTAGAACCACACTGAAAAAGAACAATGCTAGACTCATGTAATCGTCTTTCTTCAGTGTACTTTGAGAAATTTTAAAGGCTGAGAAGGGGGAAGTTCTGCTGGTTTGAAAGAAAAACACTTTCGCAGAATGGAAAACTCTGGCTGAGTCAGAAAACACAGGCACAGCCGACATACATTCGACGTCCCGAGATTTTGTTTCATCAACAAAATTGTGGACATCGTGTGCTCCAGTTGTTTAAAAGGAATCCCCAGTAACATCTGCAGGGCTCAGACTTCCCCACCTCGGGGTTGGAGGGGACCTCAGGAGGGACCTCAGGAGGAGGTGCAGTCACCAGGACTCCAGCAGGGAACTCCTCCTTCAGAACTGGGGCTCCAAGCCCTGGAACAAAAGCAGAATTATGGTGAGATGGAAAGGAGAAGAAAAGCAGGAGTCTGTCTATATTTAAACCCTGTGGTCTGCAGTGAAGTGGGAACACAGCTCCCCACAGAGTCACGTTGGAAAACTGAGCACAAGACAGCGGTTTTCCTGCTGATTGAGGCTGGCCGGAGGTGAGCCAGCGCAGACCTGCAGGCTGCCTCCTCCGCGGGGCGCTGACTGGCCCGTGGCCTCCTTCCCGGCCAGCAACACTCTCACCCCTGCATCCCAGCGCTTCCAGGTCTCTCCCAGCATCTCCAGTTGTTGACACAGAGCAGGCCCCATCCCTGTGTCCCCAAACGGTTCCAAGAACACATTGAGCAGGGACAGAATGTTTCTGAACTGGGTTTTCATGAAGGTCGCATTCGCTTTAAATTTTCAATAAAACCCATTCACAGGTAAGGTCTTTCCACCAGCTACACAAACACGCTACCTCTGAGCAGCGGGAAGCCTGAAAGGCCACAGGTCTCACCTTGATGGCGTCTGTTTTCATGGTTCCTTTCGCCTTTTGAAGCATTCGTGTTCTTGAAGGGTCATAAGCTCACAGGGCTTGTGGATGCTTCCTGGAGGCCCTCAGGCCGGGAGAACGTCACTGAATCTTGACTTACCTGGGAGCCCGCTTCTGGGCCTCTCAGGAGATTCCTGGTTGTCTCTGGACCTCAGGCTGCTTGCACTCCAGGGGAAGGACTCAGGGGCTCTGCAGCTTGCCGTCAGGCCAGCCTGGCCGAGACCCAGGAATGGGCTCAGCGCCCCTCCTCTCACTCTGCTTCCCGCCCACACCCCTGCCTGTTATGGGCCAGGCTATGTGGACAATGGCCAAACAAACTCCATTTTGCCCTGACTCCACATCACGTAAGAAATGCTTTTCCCGGGGAAAGCCCCACCTCTGTCCCCATCAACAGTATGTTTGGCAACACAAAATGGCAATTCTTATACAATGTAAAAGTTCTCTCTTTGGTTTCCATTTTTCTTGGACAATGTACCCTGTCAGAGATTGATTGTCTAGATATTAGTAACCATTCTTTAACTTGTACGTAACTGGGGACGTTTTGGCCCACTCTCTTTTCTGCTTATGATTTTAGATCTCATGACATTTGTTTTTGGTTTTGAATCATAGCAACAGCCACTTATGCTTTAATATGGTTTTGGACTATAAAAGGTGTGCTCAAACCCTGGGACAGGGTCAAAGGGTATAGACTTGCAGCCTGCCCCTTGGCCGGTCAGCTGGTGAATAAAGTTTCCGTCTCCTGCTGTAAGATCAACTCAGTGATTTATTGCAATCTCGCCTTAACATGCTGACCTGTCAACATGGCCTCGCCTGTCCTGGGCTCCCAGGCCACCTCAGCAGTCCTCGGAGTGCACTGGTCCTTGGGGCATTTGGTGGACTCAGGACTGCGTGAAGTGCCTGGCGCCTCCCTTGCCATTCCCTCCTGTGCCCTGGGTCTGAGGCCAGGGCTCCTTTCCACTGATGCCCCCAGGGCCAGTACGCTGGGCTTTCCTCTGCTGCTCCCTTCTCATTCTGAATGGTGAGCTATGGCCCGTCCACCTGTGTGTGTCTTCACACTGTGCGCAGAGTGCCTTATGGTCTTTGTACAACGCTGGTCTTCCCGAACCTGTACATCCACACCCTGGTGCCCTCAGGCCCACCCCCAAACCCCCTTGACCCTCAGGCCCATCCCACACCCCTCAAGCCACCGTCCACTCCGTGCTCCACATGCCGTGGGGCCCACCCCTGGCCACCATGTTCTCAGGTCCACCCTGCACCCCTCATGCCCTCACCTTCCCCATGCCCCACGTGCTGTTGGCCCACCCCTGGCCACCATGTTCTCAGGCCCACCCTGCACCCCTCATGCCCTCCCCTTCCCCATGCCCCATGTGCTGTTGGCCCACCCCTGGCCACCATGTTCTCAGGCCCACCCTGCACCCCTCATGCCCTCCCCTTCCCCATGACTCATGTGCTGTTGGGCCACCCCTGGCCACCATGTTCCCAGGCCCACCCTGCACCCCTCATGCCCTCCCCTTCCCCATGCCCCACGTGCTGTTGGCCCACCCCTGGCCACCATGTTCTCAGGCCCACCCTGCACCCCTCATGCCCTCCCCTTCCCCATGCCCCACGTGCTGTTGGGCCACCCCTGGCCACCATGTTCTCAGGTCCACCCTGCACCCCTCATGCCCTCCCCCTTCCCCATGCCCCACGTGCTGTTGGGCCACCCTGGCCACCATGTTCCCAGGCCCACCCTGCACCCTCACGCCCTCACCTTCTCATGCCCCATGTGCTGTTGGGCCACCCCTGGCCACCATGTTCTCATGTCCACCCTGCACCCCTCACGCCCTCACCTTCCCATGCCCCACGTGCTGTTGGCCCACCCCTGGCCACCATGTTCTCAGGCCCACCCTGCACCCCTCATGCCCTCCCCTTCCCATGCCCCACGTGCTGTTGGCCCACCCCCTGGCCACCATGTTCCCAGGCCCACCCTGCACCCCTCATGCCCTCACCTTCCCCATGCCCCACATGCTGGTGGGCCACCCCTGGCCACCATGTTCTCAGGCCCACCCTGCACCCCTCATGCCCTCACCTTCCCCATGCCCCACGTGCTGGTGGGCCACCCCTGGCCACCATGTTCTCAGGCCCACCCTGCACCCCTCATGCCCTCACCTTCCCCATGCCCCACGTGCTGGTGGGCCACCCCTGGCCACCATGTTCTCAGGCCCACCCTGCACCCCTCATGCCTGTTGCTTCCTGACTTGGAGCAACTACGCCGCGGGAGAAAAAACTCGGAGGCAGAATGAAGATGAAAGAAGGTTTTTTATTCTTCGCTTTAACTATCTCTCACAACTCTAACACTGGCTCTTTTCAGCAACTTCTCTGACTCTTACTTCTTCTGACTTCATGACTTCACTGACTCTTCACTGACTCTTCACTGACTCTTTACTTTTGCTTTCTTAGAGAGAGCTTAGAGAGAGAGAAAGAGAGAGAGAGAGAGAGAGAGAGCTTCTTTCTTCTTTCTTCTTTCTTCTTCACTTTCGTTTACTTTTGCTTTCTTAGAGAGAGCTGAGAGAGAGAGAGAGAGAGAGAGATGGAGCTTCTTCTTTCTTCTTTCTTCTTCAGCAGCCTCGGCCTGACTCTGACCAGCAACAATTTCTTCTCTATCTATATCTCTTTGGTTTTCTTCTTCTGACTACGTTCTAGCTGCTCTCTTTTCTTCTTCTCTGACCCAAACTCTTCTTCCGACCGACTGATTGACTGAACGACTGAATGAATACTGCTTCTGACCGCTTTTCACCCGGTTATATACCTTTAGCTTTGCGGGTGCGTCACGTGCATTTACAGGTGCGTCACATACATACTTATTATCAGGTGGAACTTATGGCTTCCAGCTAGCCGCAATAGCCATCTCCTTGATTGGGGCTGCTTCACTTCCTCCCTTTCAGTTTACAAGGTGCTTTAATTCTATTTTCTATATTTTATTTTCTCTATTTTCTATCTTTTATTTTCTTGTCCCAACCTGGCTTTTCACCTTTTGTTTTAAAAGAGTGGATGTTTGAGAGCCCCTTTTGAGGAGATGCTGTGGCTTTAAGGCGGCAAGCCTACTGCTTAAGCACAACTGCATGAGTGGGCTTTGACTTTATTGAATTTTCATTTTCGCCAAGCTGCAGTTTGATGGCTTTTGCAGCTGTCTGTAAGCTCATGGCTTTTTTAAGCTCATGGCTTTTTCTTTTTACTTTTATGGCTTTTTGCCAAAGCTCATGGCTTTTCTCTCCATGGCTTTCGCCATGTTTTTTTCTTTATGGCTTTTCGCCAGCTACTCACTTCGGCTTCTCGCTGGCTACTCGCTTAACTGGCTTAGTGGAGGAGAACTTCCTCTCTGATCTCTCTTCTTGCTGGTCTCAACTGAGTCAGAGGCTATGCTATCTTCTTCACTCTCCTCACTATCTTTTACTTTTGTTGTTATTTCTTATTTGACCTCTTTCATCCGGTTGTATACCTTTACCTTTGTGGGTACTTCACGGGCATATGATTATGATCAGGTGGAACTTATGGCTTCCAGATAGCCGCAATAGCCATCTCCCTGATTGGGGCTGCTTCACACGCTCTCACCCTTCCCCATGCCCCACATGCTGCTGGGCCACCCTGGCCACCATGTTCTCAGGCCCACCCTGCACCCCTCACACCCTCACCTTCCCCATGCCCCACGTGCTATTGGCCCACCTCTGGCGACCATGTTCTCAGGCCCACCCTGCACCCCTCATGCCCTCCCCTTCCCCATGCCCCACGTGCTATTGGCCCACCTCTGGCCACCATGTTCTCAGGCCCACCCTGCACCCCTCATGTCCTCACCTTCCCCATGCCCCACGTGCTGTTGGCCCACCCCTGGCCACCATGTTCTCGGGCCCACCCTGCACCCCTCATGCCCTCCCCTTCCCCATTGCCCATGTGCTGTTGCCCTCCCCTTCCCCATGCCCCATGTGCTGTTGAGCCACCCCTGGCCACCATGTTCTCCAGCCTACCCTGCACCCCTCATGCCCTCCCCTTCCCCATGCCCCACGTGCTATTGGCCCACCTCTGGCCACCATGTTCTCAGGCCCACCCTGCACCCCTCATGTCCTCACCTTCCCCATGCCCCACGTGCTATTGGCCCACCTCTGGCCACCATGTTCTCAGGCCCACCCTGCACCCCTCATGTCCTCCCCTTCCCCATGTCCTCCCCTTCCCCATGCCCCATGTGCTGTTGCCCAAGCCCACCCCTGGCCACCATGTTCTCCAGCCTACCCTGCACCCCTCATGCCCTCCCCTTCCCCATGCCCCACGTGCTATTGGCCCACCTCTGGCCACCATGTTCTCCAGCCTACCCTGCACCCCTCATTGCCCTCCCCTTCCCCATGCCCCACGTGCTGTTGGGCCACCCCAGGCCACCATGTTCTCAGGCCCACCCTGCACCCCTCATGCCCTCCCCTTCCCCATGCCCCACGTGCTGTTGGGCCACCCCTGGCCACCATGTTATCAGGCCCACCCTGCACCCCTCACGCCCTCACCTTCTCATGCCCCATGTGCTGTTGGGCCACCCCTGGCCACCATGTTATCAGGCCCACCCTGCACCCCTCACGCCCTCACCTTCTCATGCCCCATGTGCTGTTGGGCCACCCCTGGCCACCATGTTATCAGGCCCACCCTGCACCCCTCACGCCCTCACCTTCTCATGCCCCACGTGCTATTGGCCCACCCCTGGCCACCATGTTATCAGGCCCACCCTGCACCCCTCACGCCCTCACCTTCTCATGCCCCACGTGCTGTTGGCCCACCCCTGGCCACCATGTTCTCAGGCCCACCCTGCACCCCTCATGCCCTCCCCTTCCCCATGCCCCACGTGCTGTTGGCCCACTCCTGGCCACCATGTTCTCAGGCCTGCTCTGCACCCCTCGAGTTCTTGGGCCCAGGTGCATAGTGGGCAAGGGAGAGGAAGCTTGCTGAAGCAGGATCGCCATGTTTGGAAGTGATGATTCCCAACAGGCCTTCCTGCAACAGGCCGGCCTTCCTGCACGTCCCGAGCCAAGCAAGCATCCCGCTTCTTCCCAGAGGTGAGATCACACTGAGCATCGTGGAGCTGAGCATGGGTGCCCCTCACTGCCTCTCCCACAGGGAACCACTTCCTTCCACCCCATTCCATTGTGCTCCTGGGGTTGGAGATCAGGACTCAAAGTAAATTTATAAGCAGAGCTTTTCCTCCTGCCTTCTCTCATGCCAAGCTGCCTACAAGATATTCCCTTCTTTAAAGAGTTGTACTTTGGCCAGGCATGGTGGCGCATGCCTGTAATCCCAGCACTTGGGAGGCTGTGGCAGGAGGATTGCGAGTTCAAAGACAACCTCGGCAATGGTGAGGCACTTATCAACTCAGTGAGACCCTGTCTCTAATAAAAATACAAAAAAGGGCTGGGGATGTGGCCCAGTGGACGAGTGCCTCTGAGTTCAATCCCCAGTACCAAAAAAAAAAAAAAAAAAAAAAAAAAAAGAGTTGTACCTTGTACCGATTAGTCTTTCCATCTGAGGATGTGACAAGACAGCCAGTGAGAGGGATGGAAACAAAGCTGAGGTCACTATGACTTTCTCTTTATGGATACTATGACCTTTCCCTGATGGACACTATGACCTTCCCTTGATGGACTCTACGACCTTCCCTTGATGGACACTTTGACCTTCCCTGATGGACACTATGACCTTCCCCTGATGGACACTATGACCTTCCCCTGATGGACACTATGACCTTCCCTTGATGGACACTATGACCGTCCCTTTATGGACATTGCACTCCTGCTAAGGCAGGAGGCTCCTCTGGGAAGTGGTCCTCTATATTGGGGTCTAAACCACTCCCATGAGCCATTTCCCATGACTTGGATTCCCCTTCCTGATCCTCAAGCCCTAAGAGACCGCAGGTTCAAATGGCATTGCAGAGACTGAGGCTGTTATTCTCAGTCCTGGGTGACCTCAGTTCAGAGCACCAGGTCTGTGGATTGTGTCCACACCTTCTCAGCAAGAAGAGTCTCGGTGCTCTGGTTTGCTTCCAAGGGCCTCTGTAGTCACACCTGCCCAGGCTTGGGCTGCATTTCCCATCTCCTCAGGGAGCCTTTCTGTCTGCCTGGGCCCTGAATATGTGTAATTGTTTGTCCTTTGAAGGAGCCCTAATTAGGAAGGGCTGTTGCAGCTAGCTGGAAGCCATAAGTTCCACCTGATATGTATGTGACGCACCTGTAGGCACCCGAAAAGCTGAAGGTATATAACCGGGTGAAAGCGGTCCGAGTTAGGAGAACGGAGAATTCAGTCAGCCGGGCAGTCACATCGGTCGGTCAGAAGAATCAGAGCGGCCAGAACGTAGGCAGAGCGGTTACAGAAGAGAAACCAGATAGAAGACAGAAGAGAAACCAGATAGAAGAAGTAATGACTGGTCAGAGTTAGGCCGAGGCTCCTGAGGAAGACAGAAAAGCTTAACTCTGCCTCCGAGAGTTTTCCTCCCGGTTTTCGGTACCAGGCAGCTTACAGTCCTTCTCCTTGCTCGGTCCATTCACTTTTTGCATGTGTGGATCCTGTCCCTCTTTCAAGGTGAAAATCAAATGCTTCCTCTGGTTAAACCTCTGGATCACTCTTGGGACTCCACCTGTCTCTTGTGGGTTTTATTGTTGTTGTTGTTTGTTTGTTGCTGA
The DNA here is from genome assembly GCA_025594165.1 of Tamias sibiricus. NCBI lineage: Eukaryota > Metazoa > Chordata > Mammalia > Rodentia > Sciuridae > Tamias > Tamias sibiricus. The sequence continues at coordinate 129,351,035 of CM046664.1, read as the reverse complement.
AAAAAGCTTTATTTTCATTTGGTTAAAAAGCTGCCTAGGGGTTAGAGGGAGAGGCTCAGGCCAAAGCCCTGACGCCAGGAGACGCAGAGAGGCCCCATCAGAGGCTACTGTGCTCCAGGGCTCCTAGTCACTTTTGAGGGTGAGCCTTTCAAGATACTCACCCAAGCCAGCCTGAGGGCCTGCCAGACGGCAAAGGTTAGTCAAGTGGTCCCCCATCTTCTTGATAAGCTTCACCTCCTCATCAAGGAAGTGGTTCTACAGAAAGTCACAGAGATGTGGTTCTGTGTGAGTAGAACCCCGGGCATGGAGATCCAAAGGGCTTGGTTTGGGATCTTCTCCAGGGCCAAGGCAGCTTCCACGACATCCAGGGTGTTGGCCCACTCATCTGAGAAGGTTCGGCTTCTTCTGAAAGAGGATGTGGCCGCCACACTGGTTTTTCATCATCAGGAGACACTCAGAGGTCTCGCACTTTTCCTCAGCCAACTCATGGAAGAAGTGGCCCAGGCCCTCCAGAACTGCATGGTCACAGTAGAAACAGTAGCCCAGAGAGAGGCAGGTATAAGAGGTGTACAGATGCAAACTGACCAGGAGGGTGAAGGCAGCCTCCACCTGTAGTAGCCCATAGAGAGGCAGGTGTAGGAGGTGTGCAGATGGAACCTCACCAGGTGGGTGACGACACCTTCCACCTCTAGTAGGCCAGAGACAGGCAGGTGTAGGAGGTGTGCAGATGGAAACTGACCAGGAGGGTGAAAGCAGCCTCCACCTCTAGTAGGCCAGAGACAGGCAGGTGTAGGAGGTGTGCAGATGGAAACTGACCAGGTGGGTGATGGCACCCTCCACCTCTAATAGGCCAGAGACAGGCAGGTGTAGGAGGTGTGCAGATGGAAACTGACCAGGTGGGTAAAGGCAACCTCCACCTCTAATAGCCTACATAGAGGCAGGTGTAGGAGGTGTGCAGATGCAAACTGACCAGGAGGGTGACGGCACCCTCCACCTCTAGTAGGCCAGAGACAGGCAGGTGTAGGAGGTGTGCAGATGGAAACTGACCAGGTGGGTGAAAGCAGCCTCCACCTTGGTGGAATGATTTTGATGTATCTGGGAGTTCATGGTTGGTCATCAATAAGGAGCTAAGCACAGAAGATGGTGTTGGCTCGTCCTAGAAGCAAGAGATGGGTGAGATGGTACCAGAGGTTGCAAATGGACATCAGAGTGAAAGCTGGAAGAAAAGTAAGTCCTCCAGTGTGTTCTGTCCAAGCACTGTTGAAGCAAGAGACAGATCTGTGGGACCACTAAGCATGGGGGTTCCTGTGGGTTTTGATGGATGTACAATTCATTTTGTTCATTCAGCACTTACCAAGTGCCAACTTACATTAGGTATCCTTTTTTTAAAAAAAATTTCCAGTTGTTAATAGACCTCTATTTTATTCATTTATTTATATGCAGTGCTGAGAATTGAACCCAGCGCCTCACACATGCCAGAAAAATGCTCTACCACTGAGCCACAACCCCAGCCCCTAGATATCCTTTTAATTAATGCGTTTTCACTAAATAAATTCTTTGGTGGAATTTTAGCCACAAGTAACAGAAAAAAATAGAGGCTTATAAAAGATAATTTATTTCCCATAAAATTTCATTGGTCTTGCCATGGAGCCTGTCCCTCCTTCTTTGTCATGGTGCCACATGGGACATCCACTGACAAGGTCCTCATTGTCCAAGGTGGGTCCAGCCATTGCATCTCAATTCCAGGCAGCAACATGAAAAAGAAACAAAGAAATACTCTTCCCTTTAAGGACACTGCCTGGAACTCACACACACATTCCATTAACCAAACCTCACGCAGTCACTTAAAGTTAAAAAAAAAAAAAAAAAAAAAAAGCTCTGAAAAATTAGGCTGTATTCTAGCTAGCCATAGCCCAGTTAAAAAAGAGAAATGTCCTATTCCTGAAAATGAAGTAGTAAATGAATTTTGGTCATCTCTGTTACAAAGAGCAAGGTCCATTGTTTCATGATAACTTTTCACCATTGTTTCAAGGTCCATTGTTTCAAGGTTATTGTTTCATTATTTTAGTGTGAGCCCATGTGTGTGTGTGTGGGAAATCCAGAAGGCCTTCCCTATGGAGGTGTTGGCTGATTCCTGAGAGCAAAGACTGGGAGCTCAGCAGTACTTTTGTGTTCATCCCAGAAAGATAGAGCTGGAACCTAGGGTCTGTGGGGAATACAAGGGTCTGACCAGCAAAATTCACCTGGCACACACCCACCATGACTCAAAGGTGGAGCAGCCCTTGGGAGAGTGGGCAGACCCAGATGCTCCTAGCCCCAGGAGGATCTCAGCTTGCTGTCCATCAAGACAGTCTGTGTTCTCTGTGGAGGAGCAGAGCATTGTCTCAAACCTCAATATCAAGAAGACCTTGTCTCACAGCGACAAGAAATGTGATTGGAAAAATAAAGAAATAATGAAACAGATCCACAATGTCAGTGAGGTATCAGAAAATACTTCTTAGTAACCATTTGTGAAAAGACCACAAAATTTGACTGAGAAATGGAAATAATAAGACTTAAGAATGAAGTGGAAGTTCTAGAGCTAAAAAGTATAATAAAAGAAACAAAGAACTTAATGGACTTACTATATTTTAAACAGAGCTGAGGGGACAGTGGAACCAGAGGGCAATTCGTGCTGTGGTTTGACCATGGTCTTTCCTCTCTGAAAACTCATCTAGAAACTAATCCCATTGTAAGATACTGGAGGTGGGGTCATTGGAAGGGATTAGGGTTAGATAGGATTGCTAGGGACTCCATTAGTGAACATGGGTGGCTTTAAAGGACAGTCAGAGAGAGAGAGAGAGAGAGAGAGAGAGAGAGATCAGCAGAGATACATACACATACTTCCTATCTCTCACCATGTCAGGCACTGTGCCCACCTGGGAGTCTGCCAGCAAGAAGGCCACCACTCCTGTAATCCCAGTGGCTCTGGAGGGCAAGACAGGAGGATCTGGAGGCTGGGACAGGAGGATCATGAGTTCAAAGCCAGGCTCAGCAACCCATTAGTGAGGCCATAAGCAACTCAGTGAGAACCTGTATCAAAATAAAAAAATAAGAAAGGGCTGGGGGGGCTGGGATTGTGGCTCAGCGGTAGAGTGCTCACCTAGCATGTGTGCTGCCTGGGTTTGATCCTCAGCACCACGTAAAAATAAATAAAGGCATTGTGTTCAACTAAAATAAATAAATATTAAAAAGAAAAGAAAGAAAGGGCTGGGGATGTGGTTTTAGTGGTTAAGTGCCCCTGGGTTCAATCCCTGGTACAAAAAAAAAAAAAAAAAAAAAAAAAAAAAAAAAAAAAAGCCACCACCAGATGCAGGCCCTCGACATACACCTGTAGAACTGTCAGCCAAAATAATATGCTATTTTTTTCAATAACATACCCAGTCTCTGGTGTCATTATTTCCAATAGAAAATGAACTAAAAGTACAGAATAAACTTATAAAACAAAGAAAAAAGAGAGAATATATTAAAAATAAAGAGAGAATATAATAAGATCAATAGAATAGTCAAAGAGATAGAAAAAAAGAATATACTATAAAGAGATTAAAAAGCATAGCAGATAGAGAAAGTATGTCAATGCACAATTATCATTGCAAGAGGAGAATGGAGAGAGAATGAGGCAGAAACAATATCTGAAGAAATATTGCTGAGAAATTTGAACATGTAAAAGGCACTGCATTTCAGACTCCAGAGTCACTAAGGATCCCAAACAACATTAATTCGAACCAGGCCACACTCAGACATATACAATTCAACCCACCAACGGTAATGATGGTGACAAACTCTTCAAAGAGGCCCAGGGACAATGCAGTTGTCACATCAAACAATAATTAGGACAATTGATTTTCAGGAAGAAACAAAGAACCTATAAAAATATGGAATGCTGTTGCTAAGTGCCATAGAATGGAAGGATTCTGACTTGGAGTTTTATCCAGCAAGTCTGGAAACGCCACTTCATAAAGCACAGCAAGTGTCTGGAGGGGCTTGACATGTCTGTCAGCCTCTGTCAGCAGGCACACACTGGGTGTGTGAGCCACAGAGATGGAGTCCCCAGAGCCAGGTGTCCTGGCCAGCAGGGAGCTGCTGCGGGTCCTTGTCCAGATGGCAGAAGAGCAGCTGGCTCTCTGGCCTGCTCTTGTGAGGGCACTAGTTCTGCTCGTAAGGGTTCCACTCTCATCACCTCGACACTGTCCAAAGGCCACTTCCCAGTGCTGTGACAGAGGGGACTAGGTTTCAGCACAGAAATCTGGGGATTCCACTCTCATCACCTCGACACCTTCCGAAGGCCACTTCCCAGTGTTGTGACAGAGGGGACTAGGTTTCAGCACAGAAATCTGGGGATTCCACTCTCATCACCTCGACACCTTCCGAAGGCCACTTCCCAGTGTTGTGACAGAGGGGACTAGGTTTCAGCACAGAAATCTGGGGAAAACAAACATTCAGTCCATAACCAATAGCATGTGATTTATGAGGTGGTAAATGGATAGCATGTGTTCCATGTTCTTCACATTTTAAGAGGTAAAGAGGTAATTTAAATGTGAATTTTCTATAAATTAAAGATGCATGTTGTAATCTCAAATATAACCAGCAAAAGAATAGTAACTGAACACAACTTTCAAGTTAAAAGTGAAAAAAAAAAAATAAATAAATAAAAAGAAGGACCAAAATTAGGAAATCAACTCAATAGACTGTGAATGGAAAAGAAAAATGTAGAACAGGTGAGACAACTAGGAAACAGTCAACAAATGGGTAGATTCTAACCTAAATATATCAATAATTACATTAAATGTAAATGGAACAAATAATTATAAGACAAAAATTAAAACACCAAACTATTATATGTGGTTTCTAAGAGACATGGATAACATATAAAGGTAAAAAAACTGGAAGGAAAGGATAAAAACTGTGTATACTATTCAAACAGAAACCAAAAGAAAGGTTACACAGCTGGCCTCAACACGATTTTGAGACAAAATGTACTACTGAAGATAGAGATCAAAGTATAATCTGATAGAAGCCACAGCTCTCCTATATACCTATGCTCCAGATAACATAGCTTCAAACATATAAAGAAAAAGTGGAAAGGACTTAAAAAACAACAATGGGATTTTTTGCACACCTCTCAGTGCCTGGGAAAAGTAATTTAAAAGCATCACATGTTTTAATAAAGCAGGCCTAACATATGGAAAATACTCCCCAAAACGTTGTAACGCATTTTTTTCCAACTACATATGAAATAGTAACCAAAACTTGACATGTTTTGGGCCATAAAACATGTGAGAACAGATTTTGAAAGACTGAAATAAAAAATGCTTTTCTGATCACAGTTCTAATCAGTTAGATAAATCAAGAGAAGAAAAAGATAGAACTAGATGAATCCTGGAATCTAAGGAATATATTTTTGTACTAACTGGATATTTGTTGGTTTCAATGAATTATTATAATTTTTAATGTGTATAGGCAAGTATGGTTATATTTGTATAAGAGTTCTTATCTTTCAGTGACACATGCTGAAATAATTATGGTTGAAATTATTTGGTTACTGGAAACTTTCAAAAGCATCCAGATAAATGTGGCCAGCCCTCAGTGGACAGCCACTGGTGCAGGCCATGGGTGTGGAAGCTCTCTTCACTATTTACTCTCCTTTTGTGTGTTTCTTAAAATATGTATAGTAACAACTAAATAACCTTTTAAATAAATGACTTGTTGAAACAAATCCAAGGAAAAATTAGAAAATATTTGGAACTGAAAAATACTGAAAGTACAATATTTCACAACCTGTCATGTACACAGCAAAATAAACACAGCAGTAGCTTTGGCAGCTGAGCTCACGGTGCACTAGATAAGGTGAGAGGAGAGCACACGTGAACTTGCCCAGCTGGGAAGCCCAGAGGTTTAAAACTGAACCAGGACTCATAACCCACAGGCTGAATACTAAAGGGGCATCAGAATTGTGTCATGTGCCAGGAGCAAGAAAGTGCCTGATTCTCACGGGAATTTACAGCACGGGGGTGGGGGTGAGCCTGGCACCACCCAAAGGTGGGCTGTAGCATAGGATGAGCCTGGCACCTCCTGGAGGTGGGCTGTAGCACAGGGGCTACCTGGGCACCACCTGGATACGTGCTGTAGCACAGGTGAGAGACGGTAATGCGGACAGCATGTCTGCGTCTGTGGACGCAAGGTGCACACTTTGAAGCGATGGAATGTAGAGATTCTCAGCAGAGAGGTAGAGACTGACAATGCAGATTCAAGGCTGAAGTGGCTGCTGAACTGAAGACTCCAGCATCTGAAAGGACAGCGGGACAGTGCGGATGAGGACCGTGTAGGGACAGGCTCTGCAGCAGGATACAGCGGAAGGAGTGGCCCAGCAGAGCTGTCCAGAGCCACTGCTGGCCTGCGGGAGCAGACTGGCTCCCAGCTGACGGGGCGGTGGTGGTCATGCCGGAGGCTCACGTGGACAGCTGCCAAGGGAGGGCAGGTGGCAGGATGGGACAGAGGAGGAATCTGAGCGGGAGGTGGTCCCGCAGACGCCTCCACTGGCCTGCTGGAAGCTGAGCTGGTGACCTTCAGGCTGTCCTTGATCAGGGCCCTTTGCTGCCCCCTGGACTGACGTGGATGTAGGAGCGCGGGGCACTGGTGGCCTGAGCAGCAGGGGTCCTCAAGCCCTCTCTCATGCAGGGCCCTCGTGGCACTTCCAGGAGCAGGAGGAATCCCGACAGTGGGTGCACGCACTGCATGGCAGGGATGCCAGACCCAGGTGCCTCAGCTCCGTCCTGCTGCACAGGTGCCGACCAGGGAGCACTCCTGTGCTGGACTCTGCAGGCAGCTCCCCTGGGACCACACCTGGCCCCGCGTGCCGCGAGCATCCAGGGTGGCCACATAAGGCCTGTGCGTTCTGTTGTACTTCAGAAACGTGAGGTACTCGGGGTGCTGTCTCAGGCCCCGGCCTGCTCCCGGGCCTGTGGCTCCCATGGATGCAACTTAGTCTGGAGTGTCCTGACCAGCTGGGGAGGGGCCCTACCAGTGCAATCCATCTGCTCAGTTTCCAGCCCTTTGCGGAGCTTCTTGCCTTGATGTATTTATTTTCCTAGTTGAAATGACTGAGGCGGTGTGTGTGCTGTCTTTCGAGTGGAAGGTTTTGCCTACCTGAACCCCAAATGATTTCCTCTGAATCCCAGGGCTGCCTGCATTTTGTGCCTCTCTTACCCAAAACAGATGTGCACCTGCGTGTGGGCATCAGCTTTTGAGGTGAACTGAGATAATGCCTATTTCCAGTGTTTTGCTTCCCAGTGCTCTCAGGGCCCTGGGAATGTGTCGTGTTGCAGCCCTGACGCTAGGTTTGGTGAGCTAATTTTTGGTGCTAGGTGATAATCCCCAAGTAAATAACTAAAACTGAAGGGGCAGGACTTTTAGGGAGGTCTCTGCAGGGCACAAGTGCCTGTGCAGGAGGCCAGGCCTCAGCAGGCCCTGGGGGTGGGGCGATGAGGCAGGCTGCGCAGGCAGAAACGCTAGCACACTCTCCTGCAGCTGGATGGCACTTTCACAGGTGTTTGTTAAATTATCTAACGGATTAATTTTAGAAAGCAAGCGTGTCATGAATAATGAGAGCATTTAAAAACTGAAGTTTGGATTAAAAGGAAATAGAAATGACTCTTGGAGTTGGAAACTGGACTGAGAGAACTCGTTGAAGAGAGAGAACAGAGAAAGGCAGAGGAGCATTGCAGAGGGTCAGTCTGGGGTGAGCGGGAAGTTGGCCTGCTCCATCTGTGGCTGAGGACCAGCAGGACGCATCACTCTGGCTGCATCCCAGAGAGGCCATGTCTCTAAGACCTCAGTGGTGGGCAGAACGTGACTTTAGGGACCTGGGGTCTCCTGTGACCTCCCGATGTGCCTCTTGGCCATGTCCCCAGGATGCTTCCAGGGGAACAGGAAGTGGTGTTTCCTTTTATAGGGCGATAAACCAGTGGGCTGGTGGCCAGCTGCTCCTGCTCAGCTCCTCTGTCAGCACAGGCAAGGCCCAGCCTGGAGGCTTTCATGGGGTGATAATCCAGCAGGCCGGTAGCCAGCTGCTCCCGCCTCACAGCTCCGTGGTCAACACAGGCTTCCACTGGCTTTTCACGTGGAACTTCTGTCACATGGATGACATCCACTGTCCAGAGCCAGTGGTGCAGAAGACGCCAATGCTGGCGTCTCTGCTTGGCCCAGAGATCTCCGAAGCTCTGCAGGGGCATTCCATGGCCGAGACCCAGGGATGGAGACACTGCTTGCTCTTCTTAGCTGCAGAGCCTCAGCCGCTGAGCCGCTGGCCAGGCACTGCAGCTCTGCCTTTGGGGAGCTTTCTTCAGGATGCTGAGCGAGTGTCCAATTGCTGTGTCGGGTTTTGTTGTTTTTTAACCTGGCTTTTCTGATCCACGCTGACATGTCAGTGCGGCGGGCATCGCCTGTGTCTCCTGTACCTACTGCTCAGGATGCATCCCTAAGTACCGTCAGGTGCTGAAGGCAGAGCAGGCCCAGCAGGTGGGGACATGGGCCCCTGCTGAGGCCTGTGCTCAGGTGGGAAGTGCCTCTGTGACTGCAGTTACAAGGTCAGCAAGCAAAGGACTCCACCTTGTACATGGACCACACTGCGCTTCTTGCACAGATTGTGTGCAGACAAGAGCGCCCTGTGAAGTCAGCTGTGCTCAGGGGTGAGACTGAAGGAAACAGCTCTTCTCCTTTGATTGTTTCAGGATTCCCTCTGATGTGCTTGATTACTTTTGTAAACTTCACCCTCTCAGAGCTGGGGGTCCTTACATGCCATGGACTCCAGGTCACTTCCCAGTCACTGCTCATTTAGACCTAAGATTTATGCAGCTTTGCCAAACACCGACTCCATCAGGGCACGTGTGTTCTGAAGGGAGGAGCAAAGCAAATGTGGGGTCACGGTCAAAGGACAGCACTCATGGAGACTCGGTCCTGCCACCTAGACCAGTCGCGCACAGCCTGGAGACTGGAGTCACACCCGTGAGCAGGAGGGAGCCAGGCTCTGAGGAGACACACCCTGCCTGCCAGGGCCCTGGACTCCGCCAAGGCCCGACTCAAAGACCAGGGGGCACAAGCAGAAGCACACTTGCCCATAGTCCGATCAGATGGCAGATATTCGGTCTTTCCTTGACCCTTGAAGAGCATCTGAACTTGACCTAGGCTGTGGGGATGCAGAAGGCTGTGTCCCTGAAGAGCTGCGTGTCACCAGGCAGGAGGCACTGGGGTGTCGTGGTGCTCAGTGCAGGACACTGCAGGGAGCCTGTGCCCTGGGCCTCTCTAGCAGCCCTGCTGTGTGCTGGAGTCATGTGCTCAGTGCAGGCTGCTGGAGCACCCAGGGCACAGGCTCCCCGCAATGTCCTGCACTGAGCACTGTGACTCCAGCGAACAGCACTGGTGACAGGAAAATCTGACCCTCACTTTGTTCTGCAAGATCACAGAGTTAATGAGTCAAATGATCCAGGGTCTTTAACAGTCTGCTTCTTGACTATGTCACGTGTTTCCAGTGTGAACCTCAGAAGCAATGATACATGCCTTTAGTCAGAGCATGCATAACCATCTTGGTATGGGACCACGTGACAGATGAGCAGGGGCATGTAACCAGGCTGATACTGCAGAGGTACTACCTTGGTCAAGCTGGCATGGTGCCCCTTGGCTAGAAGGTCAGTTCAGGAAGTGTGCGCCCTCATGGAGTCAAGGGGTGAGAGCCTGCAGTGGACAGGGTCTGGGTGGAGTCACAGAGATGGCAGTGCTCGAGGGTGGCAGAGATGGCAAGATGTTCCTGAGCAGGAGCAGGTGTGTGCAAAGCCCGGACAGTGACCAAGGCCCACGACTTTACATCCTGCTTTTTTGCTATCCAGGGCACAAGACCCGCATCCTGGCTGCTTCCCTTGCCGAGCCGACCGTTGGCCTGGAAGGTTCTCCCTATGTGCTGAGAGCGCTGGCTGCTGCCGCCCCTCTTTTGCCAACCTCAGCTTCTCCCCAGGCTCACGCTGCGTCCTGTTCTGGCTGCTCTGAGTAACAACCTACAAACACAGCACGTCTGGCCAGGAGCCACCACCGTGGCGCCCAGGGAAACTCTGGCGCCCAGAAAGCTCACCATCTCCTTTAGCGGAGACTTCTTGCATCTCCAAGAACCAGCAGAAATCCCTCCTGATTTCCTGCCCAGGTTAGCCATGGGAGATGCACTCTTAGGGAGAAAGAGGCAGTGGTTGAACTCTCCCTTTTCACCTCTGAGCAGCCCCACTTGGCCAGCGTCTCATGGTACTGGTCTCTGTGTCCTCCACACCAGGCCCATTGGTGGGACTCGTGAGGCTGAGGAAGCTGTCACTGCTTCTTGGGCTGGGAACTCAGATCTTCTGCTCATAGCACCCTTGTGCTCCTACTCGAGAGCCCGGGGCTCCCCAGGAGTCACTGAGGTGAGCTGCGCTCTTGGCCCAAGGCCTCTGTGGCTGGCTGCTGGGCCTCTCCTAGATGTCCTCCCTTCTTTCTAACCCTCACCCCAACTCCTTGCGCTGGAATGCCTGTGCCCCAGCTTCCAGCCTTCCACAGTGAGTCCCTCAGGGCTGGCTGGGACCCTGTCACCTTTGTGACCCCCTCTCCAGGCACTGGGATCCGTAGCCTGTGCAAGGTCTTCCTTTGGGGGTGCTGTGGTAAAGAGATGAGATCTGTAGCCTGTGCAAGGTCCTCCTTTGGGGGTGCTGATCCAGCAAGACAGGTCTGTGATGCAGTGGTAGCCTGTGCACGTGAAGGGTGTTTGCACATGTGTTCTGAGAGGGTGAGGGACGACCCCTCAGCGTGGATGGCCTCAGGCCCGTGGCTTCACAGGCAGGGCCTGCCACAGACCCACCTCCACCTGCGAGGGCTCCCTTTGGCCTACGCGAGGCTGAGAGCTGGTGACTTGCCCACTCAGGGTGAACCCTTGCTCTCGCCTCTGAGCTCTTCCAGGAAGAGATCTGCTATGGTAACCTCTCAGCCCTAGCAGCCATAATCACCACAGAAAACTTTTCAGTGATTTCCTGTTGGTTGATTCTCCTTTTTACTTACTGTTTAAGTACCTTTAGGGCAAAGATGAAGTTGATGGTGCATATTTACTGAAAAGCATACCTCTAAGGGTCAGAAAATGGAAGGGAAATAAATTTTCCCCCAAATATCAGTGCTAAAGAGTACCAAAGGAAGGCTGGGGTTGTGGCTCAATGGTAGAGTGCTCGCCCAGCACCTGTGAGGCACTGGATTTGATCCTCATCAACACATTAAAAAAAATAAATAAGGGGCTGGGGTTGTGGCTCAGTGGTAGTGCTCACCTAGCATGTGCACGGCCCGGGTTCCATCCTCAGCACCATGTACAAATAAATGCATTGTGTACAACTAAAGCAAATAAATAAATATTAAAAAAAATAAATTAAATAAAGGTATATATATAAAAGAATAAACAATTAAGTGATCTAGCCTATGGAGACTGCCCTGTGGACAGACCCTGCAGCACCCCGTTTCTGCGGCTGACCCATACAAGGTTTTGAGCTCTGCCCACTGCATTGGCTCCTTCCTGGTCCTCAAGGTGAAGCTGAAGCTTAGGCAAGCCCCGAAGGAAGAATCTCAAACCCAAAGGTAAGATGGCTTCCAGGCACTTCCGGCAGGTGTAAGAAGCTGTGGATATCAGGGGAGCTCAAGGTGCACTCACTCGGCTGACCAGCTGCCTGTAGCCCTCAAGGGTACTGGCCTAGGGGTGGCATAGGGCAGCTGCTGCTGAGGTTGACATTGTGAATGCAGTCACATCAGCTCCCTGAGGCAAAGGTGGTTTGGCAGGTATTAACAGACTACCTTCTTTTAAAGGCTGCAGAAAAATCGGACAACCTGACTCACTTCACCACTTACCTTGAGCCGGCTGCCAACACGACCCTTGTGAAGGGTTCCTGCTTCCTCCACCTGGAGTCCATACTCCACATTCTAAGAACTGCATTCCACAGTGTGCAGGTACCTGATCCACAGGTGGGAGATGGTGACTCCTTGGTATCCCCAGGAGGGAGTAAAGAGAAGCCTAGGGCATGTGAGATACAGGTGACTCCACTGTAAGCCCAGGAGGGAGAGGAGGAGCCCAGGGCAGGTGAGCTTCAGGGTGACTCCTTGTCATCCCCAGGAGGAGGGGAAGAGGGCAGGTGAGCCTCAGGGCAGGAGGTGGAAGTGGAAGGCTGAGCTCAGGGTGACTCCTTGGCATCCCCAGGAGGGAGAGGAGGAGCCCAGGGCAGGTGAGCTTCAGGGTGACTCCTTGTCATCCCCAGGAGGGAGAGGAGGAGCCCAGGGCAGGTGAGCTTCAGGGGGACTCCTTGGCATCCCCAGGAGGGAGAGGAGGAGCCCAGGGCAGGTGAGCTTCAGGGCGGCTCCTTGGCATACCCATGAAGGGGAGGCAAGAACCCAGGGTATATGAGCTTCAGGGCTAATCCTGGACATCCCCAGGTGGGAGAGGAGGGATGGGCAGTACAGATACACTTCAGGATGGCTTGAGTCTGGGGTTCCTTGAAGCTTGTCTCCTGATACCTGTGATGTTCTTACTTCCCTGGCAGTTCCTGGAAACAACAGCCCCACTCAGTTTACTCATAGTGCACAGGCTTTCCCCACAGCTTTTATGAAATAAAGCTCATAGCAATTGCTTGACTTCAGAGCCTCTGAGGCAATCCTAGCTTTTAGGGAAGATGTACAAAGCTGGCCACAAAAGCCCCAAAGGAAAATCTGAAGAAGGACGTCCACAAACGCTCCTAAAAGTCCCAGTATGCTTCTGGGAAGATATAAAGTCAGGCACATGTGCAGGGCTGAGCGTGTGCCCAGGAAGGACGGTCAGGCCCAGGTCTCCCCAGTGTTCACCTGGAGCCTCTGCACAGGCAGGAAGAGGGTAGCAAACTTCCTGCCAAAGCATGCTAGAAACATCCAGCACACAGAGCTCCTGCAGGACCTGCTGGTTCAGACCAGCAGGAACCCTGCCAGCCACCCCCGGCTGCTGAGCAGACTTCAGTGACCACAGGCAAGAGAACAAGGAACTCCTGGCCGTCCAGGGATGGGGATGGAGAGTGCTCTCATTCACAACGTTGCCACATTGTGTCATTTAAAATGGCCGATTTCCAATGAGAATTATAGGATATCCAAGGATTTTTCTCTCATGACAGATTAAAAAATAGTCAATAGAAACTTTTCCTGATGAAAGAGATATTTTTTTTTTTTTTTTTTTTTTTTTGTGGTCCGGGGATTGAACTCAGGGGCACTCGACTGGGCCACATCCCCAGCCCTTTTTTTTGTATTTTATTTAAGACAGGGTCTCACTGAGTCAAGTATTGAGGCTGGCTTTGAACTCGCGATCCTCCTGTCTCAGCCTCCCAAAGTGCTGGGATTACAGGCGCGTGCGCCAAGCGAAAGAGATATTTTACTTAGTAGCCCAAAGCATTATGTTAGTTATTAGAAATGTGTCCAAGGAACTTGGGTCTAAAGAAAAAAGTACAAGAATGATATTCAACCAAATAAAGAGAACCCGTAAACATGTAGGAATTCTGAACAAGAAGCCAAGAGAACTTTTGGGATTGAAAAACAGAACTATGGAAATGGAAAAATTCAGAAGCTCAACCACAAATTTGAACTGGAAAAAGAAAAATATAGAAAATGTGAAAGAAATCAATTGATAGAGTCTGTGAACAGGAAAAGAAACAAGGAAAAATAAACAGAGCTTCAGAGACTGGTTAAACACCTTCAAGCAACCAATACACAGGCAGTGGGAGCCCAGAGGAGAAAGGATTAGGGAGAATAGCTAGAGGAATAGTGTCACCCCCATCCCAAATTTGGTGAAAAAATCATTAATATACATATCCAAGAAGCTCAAATGAATCCGAGAAGGAGCAACTTAAGGAGTTCCATGCCTAGAAGCAGCATGATCAAACTGTCAAAAGGCTACACCTAGCTGGGCGCGGTGGCGCACGCCTGTAATCCTAGCACTTGGGAGGCTGAGGCAGAAGGATCGCGAGTTCAAAGCCAGCCTCAGCAATGGCGAGGCACTTAGCAACTCAGTGAGACCCTGTCTCTAAATAAAATACAAAAAAAGGGTGGGGATGTGACCCAGAGGTTGAGTGTCCCCTGAGTTCAATCCCCGGTACCAAAAAAAAAAAAAAAAAAAAAAAAAAAAAAAAAGCCACACCTCCCACCTCCTGCCCCAGAATGCAGGGTGCCGTAGGAAGAATCCCTGGAGCCGCAGCTCCTGCAGTGAAAAGCGTGCTAGGAGCACATTTGTCCTTCCTCGCTCTGTGACACTTCAGTTCACGGAGGCGCATTGTCTTGTTCCATGGTGAGCTTTGTAGTGCCACAGGATCAGCCTACTGGGTCCCTTGTAAACAGAGATTGGGGGTGGAGCTCATAGCAACTGCCTGCAGACCCTGTGCCAGCCCCAGAAGACCTGGGCCGCGGGCGCCCTCTAGCATTGCAGTGGCTAAGCAGTCGTGGGCTCAGGTGTAGAAGTTGGCCCTCTGTTCAGAATTTCCAGATAGGCATACTGTAGAAGATGGTCATAAATGCATAGACAATGCCAGAGCGCAGAGACTGCAAGATATACCTACATACCAATGCATAGACATCAGCACACAACCACAAAGATCAAATAAATCAGGGAAACACTATGTCATTAAATGGGCAGAGTAAGGTGTTAGGGACAGATCATGAGGAGACAGAAATACGTGAACTGCCCAAACAAAGAATGCAGATCAGCTCTGTCAGGGAAGCTCAGCACATTTCAAGACAACTGAGATAAATAAGTCAAAGTTAATCAGAGAAATTTAACAGAGATCAAAATAGTAACATCAAACAGAAATTCTAAAGCTGAAAATACACTGAATGAAATAAAAATGTAATGAAGTGCATCAATAACAGAATCAATTAAATAGATGAAAGAATAAGTAAGCTCAAAGAGAGGCTATTTGAAAATATAATAATAGGAGAAAAAATAATAAAAATGAAAAGACAGATTTTAGTACTTATGGCATACCAAATGGGTCATTGGGGTTAAAGAAAGAACAGAGATATATGAAGAGGTAGAAAGCTTATTTAAAGTTATAATAGCAGAAACTTTGCAAACCTAAAGGAAGGCATAAAAATCCAGGTACAGTAAGGTCAAAAGTCACTAATCAGATTTAATCTAAATAAGACCATGGTATTAGTCCATATTTTTCATTACTATAATGAAATGCCTGAGTCGAGCGATTTTATAAAGAAAAGAGGCTTATTTTTGCTCTCAGCTCTGGAGGTGCAACGTGTGTGAGCCTTGTCTGGTGAGGTCTTCTTGCTGAGTCACAGGGTGGTGCACAGCATACATGGCTGGAGGCAGCATGTGTGAATATCTCTTCAGGTCTCCTCTTCTTATCAAGCCACCAGGCGTCAACCAAGGGGTGCACCCTGTGACCTTGTCTAATCCCGATCAATTCCCAAACACCCCAGATTGTTTCCACTTTTTAACTAGCTCACAGTGGGAACTAAGTTTCAACATGGATGGAGCCTGAGGGGACACCCCAGCCCTGCAAACACCATAGCGACCACCCAAGACATTATGACTCAGCTGTCCAAGTCAAAGACAAAGAGAGGACCCTGGCAGTCAGAGGAAGGAAGCACGCAACACAGGAGGAGTTCTGGAGCTCCTATCAGTAGAAACCTTTCCAGTAGAAACCTCACAGGCCAGGAGGGAGTGGGTAGTACATCAAAGTCCTGAAGGAAAAACAAACTGCCCACCAAGGCCATCGTGCCTAGAAGAAATGTCTATCAGAAATGCAGAAAAGCAAATGTGGAGGGTGTCATCACCTCCAGAACTGTCTCACAAGAAATGCTAAAGGGGGCTGGGATGTGGCTCAGCTGTAGGGCACTCGCCTAGCACGTGTGCGGCCCGGGTTCGATCCTCAGCACACATAAAGAAAATAAATGCATTGTGTACAACTAAAGCAAATAAATAAATATTAAAAAAAAAAAAGAAATGATGAAGGGATTCTTTAATCAGAAATAAAGGGATGCTAACAAGTAACACAAAAACATTTGAGGGTATAAAACACACCAGTAAAAGTAAATCAAATTCAGAACTCCTTAATTCTATAATCATTGTATGTAAACTACTCATCTTTAATATGAAGATTAAAATATAAAACTATTAAATCATAATCAAAATAATTGGTTGCACTGTACTATAATATGAGAAGTTGTACATTGTGATATCAAAAATTCAAAATGTTGTGAAGAGGTGAAGTTACAGTGCAGAGGGGCTTTCTCTTTTATTTTTTAAAAATCATAGTTGAGGTTTTACAAGTTTAAAATATAGTCTATTATAGATATATGCTGTTCTTTATAACACTCATGGTTACAAAATTCTGTAATAGATACACTAAAAAAAAAAAAAAAAAAAAAAAAAAAAAAAAAAAGGAATCAAAACATGCCACTAGAGAAAGCCATTTAACCATAAGGGAATACCATAAAAGAACAAGAAAGGAAAAAGGAATCTAAAATCAACTAGAAATATTCAACAAAATGGCAGTAGCAAGTCCTTACCTAGCACTAACGACCCTGACTATAAACGGATTAAACTCTCCAACTGGAAGACAAAACGTTAATGATGAGTGGAAGTAAGGCCCGACTGCATGGCACCAGGAGAGTCTCACTTCACTTTGAAGGACACACGTGGGGAGAGTTGGAGGACGGGAAAAGGTATTCTGTCCAGACGGAACTCAGTGGGAGCAGGAGTGGCTGTGTTTGCGATCAGACAAAATAGACTGAGTCAAACTGCAAAAAGAGGCAGAGGGTCACTATATAATATGAAAGGTTTGATTCAGCAAGAGACACAATTGCAAACATGAGAGCTGCTGCACCTACAAAGCACGAGCATAACAAATCTGAAGGGCAAGATAAACTCCTTGTCTACACTGCCCTATAGACCAGGTGGACCTGAGCAGGTCGGTGTTCATAAGAACACCTGTTCTTCTCAAATACACATGGAACTTCATCCAGTGTGGCTCAGACCCTAAATGACAAACCAAGTCTCAAAAACATTAAGAAGACTGAAACCGGGGGCTGGGGTTGTGGCTCAGCGGTAGAGCGCTTGCCTAGCACGTGCGCGGCCCGGGTTCCATCCTCAGCACCACCTAAAAACAAAGGCATTGTGTACAACTAAAACAAGTAAGTAATTAAAAAGAAGAAGAAGACTGAAACCACAACATGCATCTTTCCTGTCTAAGTGACTAAAACTAGAAGTCAATAATGGGGAGCTTTGGAAACTTTGAAAATACATGGAAATTAAACAGCATGCTTCCAAACACCAATGGGTCGAAGAAGAAATTGAAAGAGAATTTTTTTTGAAAGTACAACATATTCCCCGGGAATATGGCATAAGACTTCTAAGAGAAAAGTTTATAGCAATAAAACACCTTCATCCAAAAAGCAGAAGATCCCAAACAACCTAATATCAAGGAACAAGAAAGATAAGGACAAACATCAAAATTATTAGAAGCAAAGAAGTAACATCAGAGAAGTAGACAAAATAAAGACTAAAAATTGTAAAGTACTGATGAAATGAAGAGTTGAAATTTTTCAAAAGATAAACAAAATTGATAAACCTTTAGCTATACTAAGAAAAAAGAGAATACCCAAATAAGTAAAATCAGAGATGAAAAAGACATTCTGATAGTACAGCTATACAAGGGATCATAAAAGACTATTATGAACAATTATGTGTCAACAAACTGGAAAACCTAGAAAAAATGAATAAATTTCTGAACACATACAAATAAATTTCTGAATTATGAAGAAATAGAAAATACGAACTGACCAAACTGAAAAAAGAGGTTCAATCAGTAATAAAAAATCTCCCAACAAAAAAGTCCAGAACCTGATGGCTTTCATGTCTGAATTCTACCAAACATTCAGAGAAGAACTAATGCAATTTAAAAAAATTATCCCAAAAAATTGAAGAGGAGGAAAATATTTCTAACTCATTCTATGAAGCTAGCAATACTCCAATACCAAAACTAGACATGACACAAAATCAGAAAACTATAAGCTAATATCTCCAATGAATAGATAAGCAAAACTTTTTAACAAAATACCTACTAGCAAACTGAGGTTAACAGTATATTTATGAAGCCATTTCCCCTGATCCAATGGGATTCATCCTAGGGGTGCAAGGGTAATCTGACATATAAATAAATAGTATGGTACACCATATTAGCAGAATGAGGGACAAAGCCATGTACACATTGCAATATATGCAGAAAAAGCACCTGGCAAAACTCAACACCTCTTTGTGATAGACTCCTACAAAATTAAGTATAGGAGGGATGTCTTTCAACATAATAAAGTCTATATACAATTAGCCCACATGTGATTTCAGGTTGAATGAGGAAAAGTTGGAAGCTTCCTCTATGTTCAGAAGCAGGGTGAGAACTCCCACTTTCATGATTATTCATTATATTACTGAACATTCCCATAAGAGCAAAGAGACAGGAGAAAGAAATGAAAGGCATTTGATTATACATATGATATGATATGATACCTATTCCATGTTCATGAATGAGAAAAATTAATATTTTAAAAAGTCCATACCATCTTAAACAATATGCAGGTTTAACAATCCTATCAAAATTCCAATGACATCTTTCACAGAAATAAAAAAAATCCTAAAAAATTTATATGGAGCCACCAAACACCCCAAATAGATAAAACAAATTGAGAAAGTAAAGCAAAGTTGGAAGCATTGCAGTCCTGATTGAAAATTATATCATAAGGCAGGGGCATAGTTCAGTGATACAGCATTATCTAGCATATGCAAGTTCTGGTTCAATCCCAAGTACCACAAACATATACTACAAAGCTATAGTAATAAAAACAGTATGGTACTGGCATAAAAACAAAACTTTAGACTGATGGAACACAGCAGAGAGCCAGACGTGAATCCAATTACACTGGGAAAGGAGAGTGTCTTCTGTAAGTGCTGCTGGGAAAATTGGAGACCTCACACAGGAGAATGAAGCTGGATGCTTACCGAGCTTCATGTGCAAAGACCAGCTTGAGGTGCAGAAAAGTCCTATGTGTAAAACCTGAAGCCTTAGAGTACCCAGGAAGGTGGGGTTGAGGGGCTCCAACAGCAGTCTTGGTAAGTTTTTTTTTTTTTTTGTATCTCACAAAGAGCTCAGGATGCAAAAGCAAAATAAACACATGGGACTACAGGAAGCTAAAAATCTTCTTTACAGCAAGGAAGACAAGCAAGAAAATGAAAAGGCACTTATAGACTTGGAAAAATATTTGCAAACCACATATTTGATAATGGTTGATATCCAAAATTTATGAAGAACACTAGTAACTCAACATAGAAAAACAAACTCACAGTTTAAAAATGGACAAAGGTCTTGAGCACTCATTTGTCCAAAGAAGACACAAAAATGACCAACAGGTATGTGTAAAGGTTCTCAACACCTCTAACCTGCAGAGAAAGGCAAACTGAAGTCACTCGGAGGTCACCTCATCCTGTGAGGACAGCTGATACCAAAACAAGAAGAAATTCCTGTTGGGGAGACCGTGGAGAAAGAACCTTATGCACCATTGGTGAGCAGGTAGACTATGGGCCATTGTGGGAAAAGTACAGGGTTCTATAAGAGAAATAGCCCTGCCGTCTGGCCCAGCAGTCCCTCCTCTGGGTGTGCATTCCTCGCACAGGTGTCTGCTCAAGGCAGCGCTAATCACAAAAGGCAAGATATGGGAGCAGCCTGGAGCCGGGCCCACCTTGTATCCATGAAACCCTAAGGAACTCCAGAAACTGTGTTAGTAAAAAGACTCCCTGTGGCTGAAGAATTGATGCATGGATATCATGTTTCCAAGCAATAGCAATGAACAACATAAAAATTGAAGGGCGAAGCATCACACCGGGGACAGCCGTGCAGCCAAAAGATTTATTTAACAGCCTTCATAGCTGGTAGCGAAAACCGGAGAAGAGGTGCTCTGGTCAAAAGGTTGAAGAGGTGGGAGAGGGGAGTCAGGGAGAAGGGAGTGTGCAAGCTCTGGTGGGAGAAGGGAGTCAGGGAGAGGAGAGTGTGCAAGCTCTGGACAGAAGGTGGGTGCTTGGTTGCAACGGCTGGGATCTCTGGAGCTGTCGGCTAAAGCAGCTGCTGTTTGGCTGGAGGCTGGAGCTGTCAGCTGGGGCAGCGGCCATCGAGTTGGAGGCGGTGGGTCTGGAGCAGCCGGGGTCTGGAGCTGGGGCAGCTGCTGTCGAGCTGGAGGTGATGGGTCTGAAGCTGTTGCAGTGGCTTCCTCCTCTCTGCAGCGACGAGCCGATGTATCTGTCTTCCTCCTCTCAGCAGCGACGAGCCGACGTTGTGTCCGTGTGTCTCTCTCTGTCTGATCTTGAGTCTCTCGAACAGGGCCTTATATAGGGATTTCTGGTGGGGGGGTGCACTAGAGCAACCCCAAACACCATTGGCTCTTTGCCCATAGAACAGGGCGACCTTAAAGCCTATTGGCTCTTGCCTGGGGAAAAGAAACATTCTGCTCGGGGAAGGAACATCCTGTCTGGAACATCTTGTCCGGAGAATGAAACAAGGTTGCTTCTCTTAGGGTGTGGAAAACTCTGAGGGCGGGGGAGGGTAACCTATCTATCATTCCCCCCTTTTTGTTTTCTTAGGAAGTGGGACGTCATATGTCAGTCTGGCTACTTCCTGCTGAAACGGGGCAACGTGGG
This sequence comes from Tamias sibiricus, assembly GCA_025594165.1. NCBI lineage: Eukaryota > Metazoa > Chordata > Mammalia > Rodentia > Sciuridae > Tamias > Tamias sibiricus. The sequence continues at coordinate 129,330,247 of CM046664.1, read as the reverse complement.
GTATTATGGGGGGGGATATGATAAGACAGGTAGGTCAGGCTTGAGGGTGAAAAGGATTCCCAGGAGGTTGGCACCCAAAAGATGAATTTGTCCTGAGGTGATGAGAAGTAACAGGTGATCCCTAAGGAGAAGCTGGTTAAAGGTTCAGAACAAGAAAGACGCGAGCTGTGGAGAAGGAAGGGCTGCAAAGGAGAAGATAGAGACTTAAGGTAGGGTACGGTATGGGGGCGGCCTGTCTGTGGGATCAAAATCAAGAAAGGAGGGGGATGGTAGGGGAGCAGCTGGTTGACAGGCTAGGAGGATATCTTCAGGGTTGCAGCAGGGACAGAGTGAGGTATTCGAATGGAGGAGGGAGAAAGCCTGAACATACGGAATCTCTACCCATTTTTTTGATCGCTCACAGAAGTTGAAAAGATCTCTCAATATAGAGGGATCCAGGGACCCAGAAGCAGGCCATTTGTTTTGCTTATCTAAGGGGTATGTGGGCCAATCCTGGGTGCAAAACTTGGTAAGTCTTGTTGGTTGTATATCGGGAGTTAGGCCAAGAGTGGCTAGGTTGTTTAAGAGGCACTGTAGAGGAGAGTCGGCTGGGAGGGGTCGGAGTGGGTACGAGAGCGACAAATAGTGAGTGATAGCAAAACCAAAGAAGAGAGTGAGGACGAGAGCAAAGAAAAGAGTGATCGGAGGGTAGTCGGCCAGGAGGGATAGGAGTGAGTAAGCCAGGAGGGGTGAAGAAGCAGCAGCAGAAGAAGCCCCCATTTTCCCGTTCCGAACGGGACAGATATATTGTCCTGAGGAGCGTCCTCCTCAAGATATATATATCAGAGAGATCCAAGTCTGTGAGACCCAGTCGTCACTGGAGTCAAACAGACATGGGGTCCAAAGGGACCGAAGAACAATGGGCCACCTTGCACAAGGATTTTCCGTGTCCCGTCCTGGACAGGAAGGAGAGACCCAAGTCCGGAGGCCAGAGGCCGAGAAAAGGGCTTTCTTCAACTACTCCCAGGAAAGGGAGAGAGGGAGATAGAGAGAGAAAGAGAGAGAGAGCCAACAGTCAGTTCCCACTGTACAAGGCCTGACGGGTTTAGGAGCCCTGGGGATGAGGAGACCTACCCAGGAAAGGGGGAGAGAGAGAGAGAAAGAGCTCCACGAGGTCCACTGTGACCGTGAAGGTCTAGGTGGGGTGCGATCCTCCCTGTACAGGCCACCAGCAGGGCTGCCAGACAATCAACGGTCAGTTCCCACTGTACAAGGCCTGACGGGTTTAGGAGCTCTGGGGCGGGGGGGCTTACCAATCCGATGGCCGGTGGTGGATGCGTCAGAGCGGCGATCAAAAATGGGTGAAGGCTGAGGCAGTTCCGGGTGATTATGCCCTCCGGCTCAGACAGGATCCGAGTCACGGCACCAATGAAAGGCAAAGCATCACACGGGGACAGCCGTGCAGCCAAAAGATTTATTCAACAGCCTTCGTGGCCGGTGGTGAAAACCGGAGAAGAGGTGCTCTGGTCGAAGGTCGAAGAGGTGGGAGAGGGGAGTCAGGGAGAAGGGAGTGTGCAAGCTCTGGTGGGAGAGGGGAGTCAGGGAGAAGGGAGTGTGCAAGCTCTGGTCAGAAGGTGGGTGCTTGGTTGCACCGGCTGGGATCTCTGGAGCTGTCAGCTAAAGCAGCTGCTGTCTGGCTGGAGGCTGGAGCTGTCAGCTGGGAGCGGCCGTCGGGCTGAAGGTGGTCGGTCTGGAGCTGTCGGCTGGGGCAGCTGCTGTCGAGCTGGAGGTGATGGGTCTGGAGCTGCCGGCTGGGGCAGCTGCTGTCGAGCTGGAGGCTGGAGCTGTTGGCTGGGGCAGCTGCCATCGGCTGGAGGCAATGGGTCTGGAGCTGTCGGCTGGGGCAGCTGCCGTCAGCTGGAGGCGATGGGTCTGGAGCTGCCGGCTGGGGCAGCTGCCGTCGGCCGGAGGCGATGGGTCTGGAGCTGTTGCAGTGGCTTCCTCCTCTCTGCAGCGACGAGCCGATGTATCTGTCTTCCTCCTCTCAGCAGCGACAAGCCGATGTTGTGTCCGTGTGTCTCTCTCTGTCTGATCTGAGTCTCTCGAACAGGGCCTTATATAGGGATTTCTGGTGGGGGGTGCACTAGAGCAACCCCAACACCATTGGCTCTTTGCCCATAGAACAGGGCGACCTTAAAGCCTATTGGCTCTTGCCTGGGGAAAAGAAACATTCTGCTCGGGGGAAGGAACATCCTGTCTGGAACATCTTGTCCGGAGAATGAAACAAGGTTGCTTCTCTTAGGGTGTGGAAAACTCTGAGGGCGGGGGAGGGTAACCTATCTATCAAAAATGAAATTAAAAAAATGATTCTACCTATAATATCATAAAATGCATAAGAATGAATTAAACCAAGGAAGTACAAGACTTTTATGCTGAACTACAAAGCATTGTTGAAAGAGATTTTAAAAGACCCAAACAAAACATGAAAATCTGCAACCTTGTGTCAGTCTCCATTGCTGCAACAAGCATCCCAGACAATCAGCTGACAAAGAAGCAGTTTATTTGGCTCAGACTTTTGGAGGTTTCAGTTCACAATTCAATTGCTCTATTGCTTATGGAGGGGTGTGTGTGTGTGTGTGTGTGTGTGTGTGTGTGTGTGAGATCATGGCCAGGAGCGTGAGGCAAGCAAAACTGTCCACTTCATGGCCACGGAATGAAAGGGGAGAAAGAGCAAGGACCTGGGGTCCCACCACTCCTCAGAGCATGAGCTCCCTCTGAAGTGTCCACCACCTCCCAACAGCACCAAGCTGGGGAACAAGGAGCTGGGGTTCCACCACCCTATAGGGCATGCCCCCGGACTCTGGACAAGCTCCCCCTGAAGTCCACCACCTCCCAACTGCTCTGAGCTGGGGACGAGCCTTTGGCTCGTGGCCTTTGGAGGACATTGCAGATCCACCTATGACAACCCCATTCATAAACTGGATGACAATATTGTTAATGTTGTGGTGCATTTGAAATAAACCACTTGGTCAATATTGAAGCAAGACATGGATCCTTTATTTGCCGGCTGGTCGGAAGGGCAGCAGGCAAGTTGCCTCTGCAACCTTCGACCCCTTGCAGAAGGTAGGGTGCACTCTTACAGAAAAATACTGCAAGCCACCAGTGAGTTACAACCAAGGCAATGTAGGGAGGGGTCAGAATGAATCAGTGCAGCCAGGGTACATTGCCCAGAAAAAGGGGAACTGAAAAGAGAATATCTTACAAATGTATTTCTTAATAATAGATTCTATAAGAATAACAGAAACATTTTTTAATGACCATGGGTTGCCGTACAGGGTGGAGGTAGCAGGAGGCAGAAGCAGGGTTTTCACATGGAGAAGCATTTCTTATATGAAATGGAGTCTCAGGATGAACTGGAGCTTGTCTGGTCAAGACACATATATCCTGGCCCATACGTAACATTAAGACAAAAGGACTCAAAGTGATCTACAAATTTATCTCTGTCAAAATCTCAGCTCCCCTTGCAGAAACTGACAAGCTGACCTTAAATCTCACGAAATTTAAGAGCCGTAGAACAGCCAGCGCCATCTTGAATGAGGAGTGTAAAGTGGAAGGCACACCCACGGGTCACAGCTGCTGCCAAGGTACGCTTATCTGGATGAGGATGGACATGTCCATCAATGGGGTGCAATCTAGAGACCATGAATAATCTTGACAGTCAATTTTCTGCAGGGTGCCAAGGCAGTTACAGGGACAGAATGATATTGTAACAGGAAGCTCTGGGGAAATGCACCCGTGCAGAAGAACGAAGCCTCAAAAGAATGAAGAGCTAAGTGTAGCCCTGAAACTGAAAACCACAGCGGAGGAGCCACAGGCCTCCCGAGACTAAGTTGGAACTTGGCCCTGGCTCTCGAGGGAGCACAGTGTGAGGGGAGCCCGCAGCCGCCTCCACCCATGCCACCTGGCCTGCTGTGCTCAAGACTGGCATCGGGCATGCTGCTGGCTCTCACGGCTCGCCAGCCTTCTGAGCACCACACTTGCTGATCAGTCACCTCTGTCCACACACAGGTCCGTCTGGGCAACCGCGCTGTGGTCTTCACGTGACTCAGCTAGGTTGCTTGAAAGGGTTGTGTGTGAGTGCAAAAGGAGAGGGCTTCCAGGAAAGCGAAGTGGAGAAGCCCTGGAACTTGATCATGGCGAGTCACTAGTATTCACTGCTGCCTCATCAAGTGTGGGTGAGAATTGGAAATGATTGGAAACATCATAAAATTCTAGAAGGAATTGGGAATCAAATTTCTCCACAAATGTCTTTAAATACTTGAACTATTTTTAAAAATCCAAAACTTGAAATGGCAGATGTCAAATTTCGTATATGGTTTGTGCAAAAAAGGGAACACACAGGCTAGCTGGTGACCCTGCTCTTAAACACCAACATCTGAGGGTGGTTTCGGCCAGGCCTCGTGGCGGGTACAGCTGGGCATGGAGATTTCAGGACCTCCCTAATGGCGCTCCTGTCCAGCCACGTCCAGAGCCAGGGCTGCATGGTGTGGTCAAGGAGAGGCAGGGGCTGCCATCCTGTCTCCTGCTCGTCGTGCCTCTGAGACTGTCAGGGAGCCAGCTGACGATTCTGCACAGTCGCTCGTCAGTGACTGCATGTGTGCTTGATCTGGAGAACAGCAGCAGAGCATGTCGCCTTCCCGCCGCTCAGCTGCTGCTGCAGGCTCGTGCGGAGCAGGGATGTCTGCTCAAGAGACCTACAAGGTGCCTGGAGCTGTTCAAGGTGATGCTGAAAAGGAGGGGAGCAGACCGAGTGGCAGGTCACCCCCATCCACCATCCTACCATGCCGCACAGTGCATTTTGCAGTTTCTATAACAACCCAAGACCGTGGGGATTTGGGCTCTGTAACCTGCTACTCACCAGCTTCACTTGAACTGACCTCACTTTCCTGAACTTTATTTCACTCCTGAGTTAAACCCAGTAAGGCCAACCAGATGGTCTTCCAGATCAGGACTACTCCACCATCACTAACACTAAGTCTCACGAGGCTGTGCTGGGGGTCGGGGTTGAGTGGGAGTCAGAGAGGTGACAGGGAGAGAAAAACCTCAGGGAGAAGAGGGATAACGCCCCGATCACAGGGGAGGAGCCATGGGAAGAGGCTGCAGAGGAGGCTGGCAGAGCTGCACCAAGGCTCCCCGCTGGGGAAGGACCAGGCTGGGGGCCGGCCTCTGTGAGCAGCATCTCAAAGCCTATGGGGGTCCTTGCATGAGCACGGGCTGGGGCCTGGGGGTACCTGGGGAGAGCCACCTTGGCCACCTGGGGGAGATCAGAACACAGGGGAGACGGGGAGATCTGCTGCACATCTCAGAGGTGGAACCAATGGGCTTAGGGGGTGTTTGGAAAGGAGGAGGTGTCAAGCACGGTGTTTGGATTCTGGCCTGAACCTAGGCAGCTCTGACAGAGTCTGGTCTCTCATTGTCCCTTATAGATGTGATTTTAAAGCAATCCTGGGACACTGGACGAACAATTGTTCCTCCCTTTGAACAATGTGTGTCTCACAAGTAGGAATTTGAGCTTGGGGATCTGGAGGAAGGAATGGGAGTGGAAAGAGACAGGCGTGGGCAGGGTAGCACCCCAGGCCCTGCTGACCTCACAGCTGGGCCTCCTCTTGTCACAAGGCTGCGGTGGCCGTGAACACAAAGACATGCCACAGAGCAGGGTGGGAAACACTGCTTTAGATTTGAGGTGTTTGCATAGGCGCCAAGACCAGGTGGTGAGCAGAGGGAAGTTTCAATAAATGGTGTTGGAAAAACTGGATATCCCCATGCAAAGGTATAAGGCTGGACCCCAAACTTATACCACGTAAATTATAACTAGCTCAAATGGATCCAAGACCCAAATGCAAGACCTAAAGCGTTGAAACTCTCGGAGAAAATGGAGAGCTCTGTGGCATTGGATTTGACAATGATTTCTTGAATGTGACACCCAAGCACAGAGGACAAAAATAAAAGATAGACAAATCAAACAAATGAAAAGGGGACACACAGAAATAGACTTCAAAGTTTGCAATTTCTGTGCGGAGTGAAAAGCCAACCCTCAGGCGGGAACAAACCCTGATAAATCTCAGATCTATTCAGGGATGTTATCCAGAATGCACACACAACTGTCAGTCAGTCAATCTGCCACAGAAAACAAACAACCTAATTAACAATGGGCCCAGGACTTGAAATAACATGTCTTGGAAGAAGATACTCAAATGGCTAACAGGTACACGAAACATCAAATCCACAAAGAGATGCCACCTCACACTTATGAGGACAGATATTGTCCACAGGACACAAGTACAGGAAATGGCAGGATGTGCAGAAACCCATGCTTTTTTGCATTGCTTGTGAGGCTGTAGTATACACAACTACTAAGAGAAGGTCTGCAGGTCTCGTTACATCTTCTCTAAGGAGAGTCCAGCCCAGCACCCCAGGGCAGCAGGGCAAATTAACTGTGAACACAGGGCCCTATAAATAGAAACTCTACTCCAGGTGTACAGAGCCTACTACTTTAAACAATGGTCAACTGCAAGAAATCAACTGCAAGAAATCAACGGGGTTACACAGGACTCTACAATCCCACTCCTGCATCTGCACCCAATGGGAGTAGGAGATGCAAATCATCTCTACAGGAGAGTATCCAGCCCAGCACCCCAGGGCCAGCAGGGCAAGTCAGACCTTCTCTAGGAGAGTCCAGCCCAGCACCCCAGGGCCTGCAGGGCAAGTCAGATCTTCACTAGGAGAGTCCAGCCCAGCACCCCAGGGCCAGCAGGGCAAATTAACTGTGAACACAAGGCCCTATAAATAGAAACTCTACTCCAGGTGTACAGAGCCTACTACTTTCCACAATGGTCAAACTCGAGATTGCTGAGCCTCTCTCACCTGGCAAATGGGTCAGTGCTCAGTGGTGGGGTCACCCATGCTGTGTGGCCAGCAGTGAGAGAGAAGCAGCCCCCTCGCCACCGGGAGCATGGTCCTCACAGGAAGCCTTGACAAGGCGGAGCTCCCTGACAGAAAGCAAAGCAGTTGCCTCCTGAGGCTGCAGGGAAGGCAAAGGAAGCTGTGGGTGATGGGGACGTTCAGTCTCAATGCCGCCAATGGTTACACGACTGTTCAGTTTCCAAACCCAGTTGAACTGAACACAGAGCAAGTGAATGTGCTGCGTGCAGATTATGCCCCATGGTGATCACCAAAGAGAGGGTCTGCTGTCGGGTGAAACTGAGCTCAGGACTCACTCCCAGCACGTTGGCGCTGTTCTCCAGATGGTTTCTACACATCAATTCTGAATACACGGCATTATAAACCTTTTGCTGTGGCACCCTGGAACACCTTTCTCCATCACTAAAGGCCTCCTACACCGTCAACCTAAAGGACTGCATAATCGTCCATTTGTGAGCACTTTTTAACAAGCCCCACTGTTGGCTAATTCAGTCATTTCCATCTTCCACTTTTCAAATCACATTAGAGTTTCAAGTGGTCTAATGCCGGCGCAGTCATTTGCAGACGTGGCCTACAACCCCACAAGAAGTCTTGAGGAGAATGTTGGAAGTGTGCTATGGCCAAGGGCGGACAGGGTTCAGAGGGTTCCCTTGAGACTGCAGAGCAGTGTGGCTGCTGACGGGAGGACTCGGGTGGCTGGAACCTCGCCTGCTGCTACAGTCGACTCCTCCTCTCCGTCCAGGCTCTCCATGGCGGACAGACTTTGGGTTGATGTCTGCTGCTGGATTGGGTATTGCACCATAGTGCTCTCTGAGTATCTTTGCAACTTGCTTCAAATATGAAGTTGTTTCAAAGTAGAAAGTTAAAAAATATTTTTAAATGGTCAAAGGGCCTGAATAGACATTTCTCAAAGGAAGACATACAATTGACCAACAGGTATATGAAAAAATAATCAACACCACTAATCTTTAGAGAACTGCAAAGTTTAACTACATCGAATCAGCACCTCACATGACGGTTATTATCCGCAGACAAAAGATAACAGGTGTGGCAAGGATGTGGAGCAAAGGGGACCCCAGCGCAGGTGCTGTGACCAAAGCGTGTGGCATGAACAGCGTAAAGGAGGAAAGATCTACCTTGGCTCCTGGATTCAGAGGTTCAGTCCATGGTTAGCTAACTTCACAGCTCTGGGTCTGAGGTGAGTCAGAACCTCATGGCAGAAAAGCTGGGCACAGGGAGCCACTGAGCTCACGACAACCAGGAAGCAGAGGGAGAGGAGGAGCCACGGGGACAAGACACAACCCCGAAGAGCCACTACGGATCAAATTAAGAGTCCATCAAAAGACAGTGGATAAAGAGAATGTCCTACATTACACAGTAGAGTACTATTCAGCCCTTAAAAAGGAGGAAATCCTGTCATTGGTGACAACATGCATGAACCACAGATGTTAGGTGAAATAAACCAGGCACAGAAAGACAAGTATACGTGATCTCATCCATATGTGGAATCCGAAGCAGTCTGACTCGCAAGAGCAGAGTAGGACACTGACTACCAGGGTCAAGGTTGAGGAGATGTTTGAGGGACACATTACTTCAGTAAACAGGAGAAATAAAGTTTGACTGCTATGCACAGCACAGAGCCTGTAATAACAATGTATTTTATGTTTCAAAATTACTAAGAGTAAATTTCAAATGTTCTCACCACAAAAATGAGATGCCTGTGAGGTTGGGGATGCATTGATCTGTTTGGTGGGGCCACTTCACCTCGCACCCTAACACCACCATGCACCGCACAGACAGGCCCAATGCTAACTTGTCAGTTGAAATAAAAATCACACTTAAAAAGTAACCAATAACAATTCAGAAAAATTAGAAAAGAATCTGTGAAAAGTTCGACCTAGCCACCTTATACATAGTTGCGGTCTCTGCAAACCCTCCTCACCATGGCTCTTGGCTTGGCTGAAGTCTGCGGGCCGCTGGAGGAGTCTTGGGTAAGTGAAGCACCGATTCAGCGCAGTGCTCTGAGTGGGTCGACTTTTGCACAAGGTCACTTCAGACATGTGCATCTGCCTGTTCCAGACTCAGGTGTAGTGAGGTGACTCTGGCTGTGGCACAGGGTGTGCCTGTGCCCTTTCAGAGGGCCAGTTGGGTGGTCCCAAGCTGAGGGAACTGTCCCTTGGGGAGCGACTCCCTGGAGAAGAGCGTTCCGTTCTGTTTCACACAAACGGTGGCGGTTTCCAGTCGCTCTCCCCTGACTTCGTTCTAAGCACGAGCTATCTTCCAGGCAGGAAGACAGACCGCATTGGTCCTGGGGTCTGAGCAAGGGTTGGCTTGGCTCTGTGTGCCCCGCGTGGTGGTGTGTGCTGTGCCTTCCTCACCTGCTCTAGAGGGTGAGGTGGCACTGCGGGGATGCCCTGTTCCCAGAAGAGCAGCTGGTTTTCGACTGCCTCGAGGCAGTGAGCGCTCGCAACCGTCCGCTGAGGGGCCTTGGGTCATTGTGCAGCAAGTTCCAGGAAGCACGGACTCTGGCTGCCAGGGGAGATAGACTGGAAAGTTGCTCATGATCCAAGAGCTCCGACTCCTCGGAGAACAGAAGTGGAAAACTCTGACAGCCGGCCCAAAGATCCTGAGCGCTGGCGGCTGGGGCGAGTCCTTGGCTGTCTCTGTCTGGGTCATGTGAGAGGAAGAGTGGGGGCCACACCCAGAGCCCAGAGTGCCTGTGGGAACTGAGGCAGGACCCTGCTGTCCCCAGGAGACTGCACACCTGCTCTGGTCACACATCTCTGCTGCAACTACAGCCTGAGATCTGGTTGTCCTGAGAATTTTTGCACTGCCTGGGGAGAGACTCCGAGGGATGTCCGGCCTGCTGGTGTGACATGCTCCATCCAGCCCTCCGGTGTTTGCTTTGGAGAAGACCCACAGGGGCACTTTTCAATTTCTCAGTTCCTGAATGTCCATGCTGCAGTCTTTTCCTTTAACAAGGGCAGCTAGCACTTAAATGTTAGCCGAGCTTCACATCTGGTATAAAAATCAGGACTTGGGCAATTCAAGTTGCATTTTTTATTTACCAAAGACAGAATTCTACTTACACAGATGATGGACCTTGGCAATAAAATGTAAATTTAAGAATGATGCATTTTCTAGTGTTAGCTTATGGCCCTGGACATCGATCTTTCCATGGAAGCTGTGGTTGGCGAGCACAAAGGGAACAATCCAGCAAAGCTGTCAGCAGTCACATTAGGCGTGGCCTCAGCTCCTCCCGCCAACGAGCCAGCACAGCTCCCTTCAGGGGTCAAGTCCAGGGGTCACATACCAGGTGGCTCAGTCTGGAGTGGAATGGGCCTGCTCTGGAAAAGCAGCAGTCTCCCAGTACCAGGATTCACTGTGCAGAGGGTCTGGCCAGTGAGAGCCTGCTGGCAGGACTGGAGGTAGCAGCTGAAAGGCCCACGAAAGGCGCAGAAGCCTGGTTCTTCAGGGGAAGGACATCAGGCCTCAGCACCTGGAAGCCACGGAGCAGTCTGGCTTCCTGCCAAGTCAACTCCATTACTGCTTAGGTGGAATGAACCAGCTTCCCGTGCTCCCAAGCACCTCCTGGCTTTCCAGTGTTGGTGACCACTCAGGAGTGAGGCCAGGTGGTGACCTTGCCTGCTTCCCAGACGCCATAGATGTGCTTTTCCAGCTGGTGAACTGGAGATGCATGGAGCATTACGTTAATCATTTCTGATGACTGCATTAATGATTAGAAAATTGGGTCCCCTGGGGTCCTTGTGCTGCTCCCTCTATCCAGCCACACTAGCTGTGATCTGTGTGGATGGACGCAGCGTATCGAGCCATGTGGGGCACACGCGTGGCCTGCTCGGGTTCTACTGAGGAAAGGCTGGATGTGTAATTTGTGGCACGTGCCTGTGCTTTGTCTACACAAACATAAATCGTTATTACGAGCATGTTTTTATAACTTCCCCTGTTTTCAAAATTAAATAGTAAAAATAAAAGTGGACTGAAATTTTCAAAAGCCAAATGGTTCACACCAACTAGGAAACTGTGGCACTTCCCCAGCTGGACTCCTGCTTGAAGCTGCCCTCTGTGCCCCTGCAGACCATGGGGGTGCTGTGCTCCTCTGTGCCGCCTTGTGCACCTCCGCCTCAGGTGGGGGGGCTGTTCCCAGCCCACGGGTCCTCGCTGGTGGACTTCTCCTGTAGGAGTGGGCCCTTGCTGGCTGCCTGGCCTCTTTCACAAAGCAGGCCATTTTCTTCCATAAATATTTGAAAGTACCAAACATAGCAAGACTGCTTTGTAAGAGGGCTGGAAGTCTCTTTGTAATGAAGGTGAGGCCTGCAGGTTTCCCAGGCCACGCTGCACTGAGGGTGCCAACCCAGACCCGTTTGACTCATTAGAGGCTCATGGCAACACCACCACTGAACTCTGACCTCTGCTTGCTCCTGAGTCCTGTCTGTCCCTGGCTGGGCAGACTCTTGCAGGGTCCACATGACTGGTGACCATCCCTTACTGTTTTCTCTTTGTTATCTCATCCATTCTCAGCTCCTCAGCACCACAGTCCCTGGGTTCCCCTGGTCTCCTTGCTGGGCCTGCTCGGGTTCCTTTGCTGGACTCCTCTCTGCCAGGACTTGGATGTGAGTGAGCACTAGGCCATGCCATGGGCCCTGTGTCCATCTTCTCTTTCTCTCCAGAAATCTACACACAGAGTTGTGATGGCAAGTGTCAGTATCCACCAGAACCATGTCTCCACCAGCCTTAGACTCCTGAATCTCTGGCCCATCCTGTATGCCTGTCCTGAATCCATGGTCCACCTAGCACACATGTCCTGAATCTGTGGCCTACCCTGCATACACAGCCTGAATCCCTGGCCCACCCAGCACACACAGCCTGAATCCCTGGCCCACCTGGCACATACAGCCTGAATCCCTTGCCCACACTGCACACACAGCCTGAATCCCTGACCCACCTGGCACACATGTCCTGAATCTGTGGTCTACCCTGCATACACAGCCTGAATCCCTGGCCCACCCAGCACACACAGCCTGAATCCCTTGCCCACACTGCACACACAGCCTGAATCCCTGACCCACCTGGCACAAATGTCCTGAATCTGTGGTCTACCCTGCATACACAGCCTGAATCCATGGCCCACCCAGCACACACAGCCTGAATCCCTGGCCCACCTGGCACACATGTCCTGAATCTGTGCTTCACGCTGCATGTGTGTGCAGCTGACACCCCAGCTAGAGCCTTCCTGAAGAGCTTTCCATCCCCTCAGACCTGCTCCCTCTCCTGCCGTCCTCTGCAATTTTTGTCACAGCATCCACCAAGCTGTTGAAGCCAGAACTTGGGGCTGTCCTTGATTCCTTCCCAAGCCGACTTCACACCCAGGCTGTCAGCAAAATCTGCAGTCTCCAGCCAGGCCCTTGTCTTCCCTCTTCTCCACCCTGCCACTGGGCCACACTTCCTTGCTCTCACCTCACTTATCCAGCCTCTGCCCTCCCACTTCTACATTTCCTACTCATATCCTCTTGTCTAAAATGCAAAGTGACCATTGGACAGCACAACAGACAAATAAGTGGCTTAATTTATTTTTGTTACTTTACTCAAACAAAAGCCTCTGCCATCCTACCTTGGGAATCTGCAATCACTGGCCACTGCTGTGACCCCTGTGGTCCAACACACAAATCCACTGCTTCCTTTTTGCAGTTTACTCCTGGGGTTTGGTACCACCACAAGGTCTCTGAGATGTAGAACCTGTCACTCTAACAGTTGCAGGATATCCAGTGCCATGGCTACACCTCCCACTGTAGACCCAGGTAGGGGGTCAGCCCCAGAGCCGTGGCTACACCTACCACTGTAGACCAGGTCAGGGGTCAGCCCCAGAGCCATGGCTACACCTCCCCCTGTAGAGCCAGGTTGGGTGTCATTCCCAGTGCCATGGCTACACCTCCCACTGTAGCTCCAGGTAGGGGGTCAGCCCCAGTGCCATAGCTACACCTCCCACTGTAGCTCCAGGTAGGGGGTCAGCCCCAGTGCCATAGCTACACCTCCCACTGTAGCTCCAGGTAGGGGGTCAGCTTCAGTGCCATGGCTACACCTACCATTGTAGACCCAGGTCAGGGGTCAGCCCCAGTGCCATGGCTACACCTCCCACTGTAGACCCAGGTCAGGGGGTCAGCCCCAGTGCCATGGCTACACCTACCACCATAGACCTAGGTCAGGGGTCAGCCCCAGTGCCATGGCTACACCTCCCACTCTAGACCCAGGTCAGGGGTCAGCCCCAGTGCCATGGCTACACCTCCCACTTTAGACCCAGGTCGGGCGCCAGCCCCAGTGCCATGGCTACACCTCCCACTGTAGCTCCAGGTCAGGGTTCAGCCCCAGTGCCATGGCTACACCTCCCACTCTAGACCCAGGTTGGGGGTCAGCCCCGGTGCCATGGCTACACCTCCCACTGTAGCTCCAGGTCAGGGTTCAGCCCCAGTGCCGTGGTTACACCTCCCACTGTAGACCCAGGTTGGGGGTCAGCCCCGGTGCCATGGCTACACCTCCCACTCTAGACCCAGGTTGGGTGTCATTCCCAGTGCCATGACTACACCTCCCACTGTAGCTCCAGGTAGGGGGTCAGCTTCAGTGCCATGGCTACACCTACCACTGTAGACCCAGGTCAGGGGTCAGCCCCAGTGCCATGGCTACACCAACCACCATAGACCTAGGTCAGGGGTCAGCCCCAGTGCCATGGCTACACCTCCCACTCTAGACCCAGGTTGGGGGTCAGCCCCAGTGCCATGGCTACACCTCCTACTGTAGACCCAGGTCAGGGGTCAGCCCCAGTGCCATGGCTACACCTCCCACTCTAGACCCAGGTCGGGGGTCAGCCCCAGTGCCATGGCTACACCTCCCACTCTAGACCCAGGTCGGGGGTCAGCCCCAGTGCCATGGCTACACCTACCACTGTAGCTCCAGGTCGGGGGTCAGCCCCAGTGCCATGGCTACACCTCCCACTCTAGACCCAGGTCAGGGGGTCAGCCCCAGTGCCATGGCTACACCTCCCACTCTAGACCCAGGTCGGGGGTCAGCCCCAGTGCCATGGCTACACCTACCACTGTAGCTCCAGGTCGGGGGTCAGCCCCAGTGCCATGGCTACACCTCCCACTCTAGACCCAGGTCGGGGGTCAGCCCCAGTGCCATGGCTACACCTCCCACTCTAGACCCAGGTCAGGGTGTCAGCCCCAGTGCCATAGCTACACCTCCCACTCTAGACCCAGGTCAGGGGGTCAGCCCCAGTGCCATGGCTACACCTCCCACTGTAGACCCAGGTCAGGGGGTCAGCCCCAGTGCCATGGCTACACCTACTACCATAGACCTAGGTCAGGGGTCAGCCCCAGTGCCATGGCTACACCTCCCACTCTAGACCCAGGTCAGGGGTCAGCCCCAGTGCCGTGGCTACACCTCCCACTGTAGACCCAGGTCAGGGGTCAGCCCCAGTGCCGTGGCTACACCTCCCACTGTAGACCCAGGTCAGGGGTCAGCCCCAGTGCCGTGGCTACACCTCCCACTGTAGACCCAGGTTGGGTGTCATTCCCAGTGCCATGGCTACACCTCCCACTGTAGACCCAGGTCAGGGGTCAGCCCCAGTGCCATGGCTACACCTCCCACTCTAGACCCAGATCAGGGGTCAGCCCCAGTGCCATGGCTACACCTCCCACTGTAGACCCAGGTCGGGGGTCAGCCCCAGTGCCGTGGCTACACCTCCCACTGTAGACCCAGGTCAGGGGTCAGCCCCAGTGCCATGGCTACACCTCCCACTGTAGACCCAGGTCAGGGGGTCAGCCCCAGTGCCATGGCTACACCTCCCACTGTAGACCCAGGTTGGGTGTCATTCCCCGTGCCGTGGCTACACCTCCCACTGTAGACCCAGGTCAGGGGTCAGCCTCAGTGCCATGGCTACACCTCCCACTGTAGACCCAGGTTGGGTGTCATTCCCAGTGCCATGGCTACACCTCCCACTGTAGAACCAGGTCGGGGGTCAGCCCCAGTGCCATGACTACACCTCCCACTCTAGACCCAGGTCAGGGGTCAGCCCCAGTGCCGTGGCTACACCTCCCACTGTAGACCCAGGTCACGGGTCGGCCCCAGTGCCATGGCTACACCTCCCACTGTTGACCCAGGTTGGGGGTCAGCCCCGGTGCCATGGCTACACCTCCCACTGTAGACCCAGGTTGGGTGTCATTCCCAGTGCCATGGCTACACCTCCCACTGTAGACCCAGGTTGGGTGTCATTCCCAGTGCCATGGCTACACCTCCCACCATAGACCTAGGTCAGGGGTCAGCCCCAGTGCCATGGCTACACCTCCCACTCTAGACCCAGGTCGGGGGTCAGCCCCAGTGCCATGGCTACACCTCCCACTGTAGACCCAGGTTGGGGGTCAGCTCCGGTGCCATAGCTACACCTCCCACTGTAGACCCAGGTTGGGTGTCATTCCCAGTGCCATAGCTACACCTCCCACCATAGACCTAGGTCAGGGGTCAGCCCCAGTGCCATGACTACACCTCCCACTGTAGACCCAGGTTGGGTGTCATTTCCAGTGCCATGGCTACACCTCCCACCATAGACCTAGGTCGGGGGTCAGCCCCAGTGCCATGGCTACACCTCCCACAGACCCAGGTCGGGGGTCAGCCCCAGTGCCATAGCTACACCTCCCACTGTAGACCCAGGTTGGGGGTCAGCCCCGGTGCCATGGCTACACCTCCCACCATAGACCTAGGTCAGGGGTCAGCCCCAGTGCCATGGCTACACCTCCCACTCTAGACCCAGGTCGGGGGTCAGCCCCAGTGCCATGGCTACACCTCCCACTCTAGACCCAGGTCGGGGGTCAGCCCCATGCCATGGCTACACCTCCCACTGTAGACCAGTTTGGGGGTCAGCCCCAGTGCCATAGCTACACCTCCCACTGTAGACCCAGGTTGGGTGTCATTCCCAGTGCCATGAGTACACCTCCTACTGTAGACCCAGGTCAGGGGTCAGCCCCAGTGCCGTGGCTACACCTCCCACTGTAGCTCCAGGTCAGGGGTCAGCCCCAGTGCCGTGGCTACATCTCCCACTGTCATTTCCTGCCAGGGGTCAACACCCTAGCCTCTGCGGACAGCCATGTTGTCTCCTTGGAGTCTTCTGGTGGCCTAATCAGAGGGAAAGTTCTCTAGTAGCTCCTGTGTCACACACTGGTGTCAAGGGTAAATCCATTGTACAGTTTCTACCTGCACATGTGCCCCATCTCATCTCCTACAGGATATCCCATTGAGGCTTTGGGCCAGTTCTTGAGAGGTTGCTAACCCTACGCTTGTCTCCCTTTCCTTCTGGGCTCCCAAGCAGCTCATGAAAACCACCTACAAAGTTCAAGCTTTGCAGGCACTTCAGTCAGTCCCTGTCAATCACTGACCCTCAGCTCCACATTGCCCAGGATTCACATGCTCTGCTGCATCTGCCGATAACTGAGGACCAGAGTCGGGGATTCAGCGCCCCTGGCTGCCCTCCAATCTGGCCTTGTGCCTCCTCTAAGGCCTTGAGTTTGGCCTCCCCTAAACCAGAACCCAAGGCAAGAACTAGTAGTGCAGTTCACCTTGGGAGTTATTCCAGAAGGCAGCAATGAAAGCCCAGGGAATGTGAGAGGGAAGAGAGGGAGGGCAACACGAGGGGCACTGGGACCCTTCCAGACCCATCTGCCAGAGGCTCAGGCGAGAGGCAGAGCCCAGCCCTGTCCCTTACTCTGGTTGAGGACCCTCAGAGAGCACCTACCCACCTCCACTGCAGGGTGGGTGTACGTACGTGCAGACAGACTCCAGGGGACCCACAGGCCAAGATGGAGGTTGCTTCAGCTTGAGGAGAGCCGGGGTCCCAAAACAGACCAGGAACCAAGATGTACCTGCAGCCTCTTCCCAGGAGGCACCTGCAGACTCCATTCAGGAGGCACCTGTTGCATCTACCCAGAAGACCCCTGCAGCCTGTACCAGGAAGTCACCTGTAGCCTGTATCTGGGGGCACCTGCTGCCTGTGTTCTGGGCTAAAGCATGGGGGCTGCAAAGAGAGCACCAGGTGTGGCAGCCAGCCGCCAGGAGGGGAGGTGCTGACCTCCAGGTGTGGCAGCCAGCCGCCAGGAGGGGAGGTGCTGACCTCCAGGTGTGGCAGCCAGCCGCCAGGAGGAGAGGTGCTGACCTCCAGGTGTGGCAGCCAGCCACCCCGAGGGGGTGCTGACCTCCAGGTGTGGCAGCCAGCCGCCAGGAGGGGAGGTGCTGACCTCCAGGTGTGGCAGCCAGCCGCCACGAGGGGAGGTGCTGACGCTTCTTGCTATGGTCCACCTTAGAGGTCGCCCAAATTCCGGGGCCCTCCCTCAGGTCACACGTCTTTATTTCGGGAAAATTTGACTAGATTGTGTCTCCGCACCCTATCTGCAGAACAGAAGTGCCTTGGAATTCCCGAAGTCGCACATGGCTGTGCCCAAGGGACCATGCCAGGTTGTGCTGACCCCGGCCTGGGAAACTCCCTCATGAAACTCGCCGGTGCCCGTGCAGTTGGCTGCGGATGCCCAGGGCCGCTTCATCTCTGCAGGCCAGGGGTTTGTCTCGCTTGCTGGACTGACGAGGTGCATGTCGAGAGTGCACAGCCTGCCATGCTGCACTTCCAGACCTGTGTGATTGTGTTAGGATTCACACAGGAGAAAGGACGGCAGGCACACGGGGTTGTGGTTCACGGCTCTCCCTGGGGCTTTTCTTCCAGCAGGGATCAAACCGTCCTCCTCTCAGGCTCTTCCACAGTGTAATGAGCGCTCACACAATGCGGTGCAACTGTCAGCCGCTGATCTGGCACCATGGGGCGAGAGGGTGAAGGCAGGCGTGACAGCTGCACACTTGTGAGGGACGGACACCCATGCAGAGAGGTTCAGAGCCCACAGGTTCTGAGGTGGGAGCAATTGCTTTTGCCAAGTAAATAAGCAAAGCTTGTGGTTTAGTTTATTGGTTCCCCCAGCTCTGCTCAGCAACGATGGACAAAGGGGAAGAAAGCAGGATTCTTGGGAGTCGAGAGAGGCCAGGGGCCCTGGGTTATGTGAGGCGGAGTCGTCAGGTCTCTCAGGCCTCCGTCCTGCCGCAGGGAGCACAGGTCTGAGGGGCCCTAGAGGTGTGCCTGCTGAGGTTGTGGGTGTCTGAAGAACTCCTGTAAGCTAGAATGGATGGAGGCTTCAGATGAATCTTGATATGGTCCAGAGAATGGCCTGGTGTGTGGAGGGCAGTTCCCTCCACGGGGCCAGTGATGGCCACCAGAGCGCACCCTCCCTTGCTCATCTCACCTCCTGAGGCCGCTGCAGGGACTTTCTGGCTGAGAGTGTGAAATCAAACATGTTCTCAGACGGATATGAGGATTTAGTGGCTTTAAAAATTTTAGCAGCAGAAGCATCAAATGCAGCTCATTCATCAGCTCCAATGCAGTGAGATTCTCACAAACCGGACTTCCTGTTTCTGGCCCCTGAGGCTGTTTGCCAAGGCTGAGAACCCCACAGGCCCTGTGGTCTGCTGACCTCCTCCCACTGGCCCCAGGCCTCCCTCCTGGGAAGGCCTGTGGTGGGGATGGGCGGCACAGGTTTGCTCAGGCTGGCACACCTGCCTTCTGTTTTAAAGTGTCCAAATTGACTTGAAGAGCCTGAGGGGCCAGAGAGGCGTGTGCCTCACTGGCTTAGGTGCTGATGGCCCAGAGCCTGCAGCAGCTCTGGGAAGCCAGTGCTCAGGATGGCCGCAACCACCGACACGCCTGGGAAGACGCCAGCCCCTGCTCCTCTGTCGCAGCCAGACTGCCCTCCTCTGTGGCTCCTCCTGAATGCCTAATTTTCCCAGAAACAAAACAAAACAAAACAAAACCCAAAAAACAGTAAGACCCATAAGAAGGAGCAAAGGAAAGAAAGCATTATGAAAGAAAAGTAAAGCCAAAATGAGCCAAGGTCTTCCAGCCAGAGGAGGAGGGTACTGGTGGTCCTCAAACATAAGGAGGTAGATTGCCTGTTATTCCATTTCTTGTATTTCTGATGCAAACTCTTTCACCGTGAAATGAGATCAGCTTTTAAAAAGTTTCCGGAGAGGGCTGGGATTGTGGCTCAGCAGTAGAGCACTCGCCTAGCACGTGTGTGCCCGGGTTCGATTCTCAACACCATGTCAAAATAAACACATTGTGTACAACTAAAGCAAATAAATAAATATTAAAAAAAAAAAAAGTTTCCACAGAGCTATAGCTACGTCCTGGAGACAGCGTAGGCAAGAGGAGGCCCCGCAGATGCTGCAGCTCACGGCTCTCAGAGCAGAGGCTGAGGCGGTTCCCTGGACTCAGAATCATGGAGTGGCCAGGCAGGACGGCCCACCTGGCTATCAGTAGGCAGAAGACTGCTGTGTTCATGTGGGTTCAGGTACAGGCTGCACAGGTGCTGCGCCAGCACTCAGGCAGTGCCAAGTGCTCAGCAGCCACATGGGCACGTCCGGACTCGGAGAAGAGGTCCAGACGGAAAGGAGCGATGGAAATGAGATGGGACTCTTCCCGAAAGGTGGGTGTGTCTGTGACTTTGAAAAACTAACCCTTTAAAATAAATAACCAGAGACTTTCATAATTATCATATCTCTGTATAATAGACTTAGAAATAAATCCAGCCCTGGGGACACATTATGTACATGTCACTTTGGACAGTGTCAAGTGACGGTCATCTAAAAGCCAGCTCAAAGAAGCACGTACTGAGCACTCATGCAGCGCTTCCTGTAACTGTCCATTCCTTCTCCTGGAGACCCTGCAAGCCACCCTACGGACATGGGGACTGCGTGAGACTACAGCTCCCAGGGTTGTGAGGCAAAGCCAATGGTGGACTGGAGACTGCAACTCCCCAGAGACCATGCAGTTCCCTGCCATGCTGCAGAGCTCATGATTGTGGTCCAGGGGTCACGGAGCGGGGAGGTTTGCTCCTACTTTGTTGAGTTTGGTCTGATTCAAGTCTCTGGCAACTTTATTCTGAATTGTTGTATTCAGATATAAATGTGCTCACACAACAAAAACACATCTTGGATCTGCCTACACTCAAATCTGAACAAAATGTCAACAATATGATTTTTTAAAATAAAGAAAATCTTAGAGGCAACGGGTGGATCTTCTGCAGTAATTTTACTAAGAGCAGTTTCTTTCTGTGAGTGTAATGGAGGTGGAGAGTTGGTGGTGAGGACGCAGCTTTGCTGGGCCCCTGCCGGATCTCATGGGGGAGACCAGACCACTGCCCTGAAATGCCTGTGACCCCTGAGGTGCTATCGGGGCACGCTAAACATTACTGCTACAGGCTTAGAAGTACGGTGGGGCATGTAGGGCATCCCTTGGTGAAGTGCTCCAAGTTCTCAGCTCCAGGTTTTGGTGGATGGGCCACCTCTGTGGGAGAATCTGCAACCAACCCCAGGACAGAGCCTGAGACAACTCCCCTGGGCCCTGTGGCCTGCTGAGCAAGGCAGATCCGCCCACCCACACAGCTCCCCTGGAGAACAGGGGCACCCCTGCTCCCTGGTGCTGCTTCCAAGCAGCCCAGGGCCCTGGGGGAGCCACCAGGTGAGGAGGCTGCTCTGCCGGGAAACCTCCCTTGCCTACCCGGAGGAGTTGGGTGCTATGTCTTCTCTCCCCACATCTGCCATCGAAGCTGCAGAGTCTGTTGGAGCTTACTGAAGAGCACATGACCTTGAACGCCTAAGTGAGAAATCACTGCCTGGCCGCCAACCACGGACCTGCTCAGAGGGTGGGGCCAGGGCCCATTGGCCAGTTGCTGGCAGAGAGAAACATACATTTAAAGTAGAAAATGTTTCGCGCTCTGGGAAAATTTCAAGTATCAAGCTTTCGATCTTTAAATATTGGACCAGTAAATCATCCTGACTTAGTGATTTACGTGTATGTTTGTGATGAAGCAAAGTATCCTGTATACAAGTTGGGATAGAATTCCTTTTGGGTTAAATAAGAAAACTCAGGTTACATAAAATTCATCTGCTGTTTCTCAGTTTGGCACAGTTCCACTGTGGCACGGTGAACCCCATCAGCCCATCTCACTGCTAATTACACTAAAAAACTGGACAAATAAAACAAACCTTGGGCTCTGGAAAGTAAATAAGCAGGAGTGAAGCATGCATGGACCGCTCCTTCCTCCCCCTCCCCCTCCCAGCAGCGGGCGCCAGTCCTGGGCTCCTGGCTAAGTGATGAGCAGGAGCTCCTGCTTCTGGCCAGAGGACCCTGACTCGGGACCACAGTGGTCAGCTTATGTGTCACCTGACTGGGCTGCGAGGAGTCCAGCTCTTGGTTAAAAGCTATTTCTGGCATGTCTGTGCTGGTATTTCTGGATGAGGTTAATGCCAGGATTATAGGCTGGGGAAGGCACTGGCCGCCCTTGTGATGGGGCCTCGTCCAGGTAACTGAAGACCTGTAGAGCACAGGAAGCCTCTGCTGTCTGGGTCTTCTCCATGGGAGTACCTGGGCTCTGACGGCAGATCTCAGGCTGTGCAGCTGTGTGATACCATGAGCTGTTCCTCCTAATCTCTCCCTCTCCTTCCCCCCTCTTCTGTGTCCCTGAAGAGCCCTCATTAATACAGAGGTCTTCCCTGTAGGCCCAGCATGTGGGTCAATGGTAGGGGAGAGAGCGCCAGAGAAGGAGAACCCCAATTCTGTCTAAAATTCCACATCTCAACCTAATCCCTGAGCTCTGCATGCACAGAGAAATCCAAACTGGCATGGCAAAGCTTTTGAGGACAAAGGGCTGTTGGGGCCACTCACACGAATCTCAGTTTCACCCCTGGGCCATGCACAGTTGAGATGAAAAGATCTGAGGAGAGGCTCTGTAGAAGCAGACAAAGGGCAGATGTGTTCATGAAATGTGCCCCAAATCTTTAAGGAGGAGGGAAATGTGTATCAAAACCTCCACTGCAAACTGCCTAAGCGCACGACCGCTTACGTCAGCAAGCATTGGTGTGGACACAGAGCACCTGAACCCCGAGCCACTGTGGGAATGGTCCTGATGCTCCCTAAAGAGTTGGTGTGTCCTGTTACACAGTGAGCAATTCCACTCTCCCAGGGTTAACACAAAGGAGTGAAAACACATGTCCCACAAAGACCTGCCCGTGAATGCTCGTGGTGCCTGTTTTCTGTAACAGTCCTAAACTAGGAGGTGGGTGGAAGTGGTGGTGTGCCCACACGGCAGACCCCCTGCCGGACAGTGGCAGTGTGTCTACATGTGCACCGCCTGCTGCCCACAGATAGCAAGGCATGCACTGGTGCAGGCAGTAGGTTTGGCAGATCTCAAGTCACTCAGTAGGAAAAAGAGTACAACCATATAATTTACCATGAAATCCATGGAAAGGCAGAAAAGAGATCACATCTCAGATGCACCTTCTATCTTGATGTGGCAATGGCCCTGTGGGACTTGCCATCTGCTCTAGGTAAGTCCAAACCTGTCCTTGAGTTTGAGCAGGGAGCCTGCCTGGCTTACTTTGTAAAGGGAGTGCTGTGGTGCTGTGCGCAGAATGGTCTGTGGAAGGCGAGGCAGGAAGCAGAAGGACTGTCGGGAAGGCCCTGTAAGAGTCACAAGGACCTGGGAGTGGAAATGAAGGACTGTTAGAACCAGATTTATTTGGAAGTCAGAACCGATGGGATCTGTTCATAGACTGTCTGTGGAACACAGAGGAAGAGAGGAGCTGGATATGGCCCAGGTTGCTGGTTTGAACAGGGGGAAGTTGTGCTACCGTTTGCTGAGATGGAAGAAGACTGGATGAGGGGCAGGTCAAGGGGCCAGGGGGAACCAGGCCCCTTTGTGCAAATGTAGCTTGGAGATATCTGTCAGACATGACATGAGGGCTGCAGCTGGGCACATGGTGGAACAATTCCATCGGAGTGTTCCTAAGGCCCATCCCAGCTTCTGAACGCACTGAGAAATCACAGAACTGTAACTGAGGAACCACACTAAGAAGACATTGTTCTTATTAAAAGCACAACATAGTTCTTAGATTTAAAAGAAAAAAAGGAAAGTGAAACTTTGCAGAATTTACCTCTCACAAAACCTAACAAAATGGTGATGGTGTGGGGCAGAATCCCAAGAGCAGCTGCTACAACAGCAACCAGCTCCAACACGAGGGACAGGAAAGCAGAGCTTGCAGTTGGCCAGCACTCCCCCAAACACTGTGGTGGGGAACACAATCCTGAGGCCTCTGGCTCTGCCTCAGGACGCCAGGACACCATGTGGGGAGTCCCAGGCACCTCACTCACCTGGCCAGGAGGTGGCACTGTCAGGATGCAGCCGGGTCCCTCGCTGGGCCACCTGGACTTGCTCACTGGTTTCTTTCTGTTTGCTTTGATCTGCTTCTTTTTACATGTGCAGTTAGTGGTCATCTCAAGACTTTTACCTTGGTGAAAGGTTAACAGATTCTGGGCTCTAGGTGGAGAGGAGATGCAGGAAAGGGAGGTGCTGGGGTGCTTCCATCCCCGGAGACCCCTAGGCTCTGCTGCTCAAGGACACCAGTTCTCCACAGCGTCAGCTCTGCGTGTGAGCGCAGGACAGCAGCTCACCTAGAGGAGGCTGCTGTGAGGAGACACCCACAGTGGGTTAGAGTGGAGGCTCACCTAGAGGAGGCTGCTGTGAGGAGAGACCCACAGTGGGTTAGAGTGGAGGCTCACCTAGAGGAGGCTGCTGTGAGGAGACACCCACAGTGGGTTAGAGTGGAGGCTCACCTAGAGGAGGCTGCTGTGAGGAGACACCCACAGTGGGTTAGAGTGGAGGCTCACCTAGAGGAGGCTGCTGTGAGGAGACACCCACAGTGGGTTAGAGTGGAGGCTCACCTAGAGGAGGCTGCTGTGAGGAGACACCCACAGTGGGTTAGAGTGGAGGCTCACCTAGAGGAGGCTGCTGTGAGGAGAGACCCACAGTGGGTTAGAGTGGAGGCTCACCTAGAGGAGGCTGCTGTGAGGAGACACCCACAGTGGGTTAGAGTGGAGGCTCACCTAGAGGAGGCTGCTGTGAGGAGACACCCACAGTGGGTTAGAGTGGAGGCTCACCTAGAGGAGGCTGCTGTGAGGAGACACCCACAGTGGGTTATAGTGGAGGCTCACCTAGAGGAGGCTGCTGTGAGGAGACACCCACAGTGGGTTAGAGTGGAGGCTCACCTAGAGGAGGCTGCTGTGAGGAGACACCCACAGTGGGTTAGAGTGGAGGCTCACCTAGAGGAGGCTGCTGTGAGGAGACACCCACAGTGGGTTAGAGTGGAGGCTCACCTAGAGGAGGCTGCTGTGAGGAGACACCCACAGTGGGTTAGAGTGGAGGCTCACCTAGAGGAGGCTGCTGTGAGGAGGAGACACCCACAGTGGGTTAGAGTGGAGGCTCACCTAGAGGAGGCTGCTGTGAGGAGACACCCACAGTGGGTTATAGTGGAGGCTCACCTAGAGGAGGCTGCTGTGAGGAGACACCCACAGTGGGTTAGAGTGGAGGCTCACCTAGAGGAGGCTGCTGTGAGGAGACACCCACAGTGGGTTAGAGTGGAGGCTCACCTAGAGGAGGCTGCTATAGAGGAGAGATTCCCAAAAGGAACTATCTCAGTTTTTCTGGAGATTTCTGCTCTTCCCCCCTCCCCTCCCCATCCTATTTCCCAGTGGGTGTTTATTTCCCTCCTCATCTGACGTCCTCCATGATTGTTGAAACTCTCCCTGGTGCCTGAACTCAAATTCCCTTGGGAATTCCTTCAGAGGTGGCCCTCCTCTCCTCCAGGAATGTCGCTATGGGGGTCTGTGGTGCCACGAAGCCCACTGTTGAAACCCTTCATGATAACAGTGGTGCCTTGCCCTTCTGTCATCACACCTGGGGAGGTGCTGCCCAGGGCACACGGTCCACACGGGTGGGGTCTTTAGAAGCAGCCTCGGGCCACCTGCCACTCTGCACTAATAGCCACTGAGGTGAGAGCACAGCACCCTGACCTAATCCGCCCTGTCTGCTTCCGAGGCTGATCCTGGCCTCAGTCCCTGCAGGAGCGGCGCAGGCTGCAGGTCACTTACCACCCTGCGCTAGACAGCACAGCACCCAGCGTTACTTTCTCATCAGGTAATGACAAAGTGCTGTGTGAATTTCTGCCTTCAGCACTTCTCAAATTCTTCCCAGACTCTGGCGTTAAAAACTTGGTTTCAAAGCGTGACGTGGTATAGATTCCCGTAAATGCATAGACATCTCTGCATCCAAAGCCAGGCTCACCAGGTGTGTGCCACCAGTTACTGGGGAGGCTGAGGTGGGAGGATTGCAATTTTGAGGCCAGCTTCAGCAACTTAGTGAGGCCCTAAGCATCTTAACAACAATCTGTCTCAAAATTAAAAGGGCTGAGGATGTGGCTCAGTAGTAGAGCCCCTCTAGAGGGGTTCAATCCCTAGTACCAAAAAAAAAAAAAAAAAAAAGAAAGAAAAGAAAAGAAAAAAAAAAAAGGCCAGCCTCAGTGCCAAGCAATTTTATCATAGAACTTAATAAAATTCTTTATTAAAATTGAGAGGAGAAATAATGTGGGCCTTGGAGCCCAGGAATAGAATAAGGAACAGAGTGTCTTCTGCTGCTTGGAAAGGACTCGGGTAAGCTGCCTTTGCTTTGTTTGACGTGTTTCCAGCTGTACATTGAAGCTGTTCAGCTACAAGCAACTGGAGTTACTAATGTCACCAAGCATGCTTTGTGTGCCGGCACTGTCTCCGTATTTTACCCACAGCAAGATACTCAACCCTATTGGGAAGTCAGGCCAGGAGACTTAACCCCTGCCCCAAGCCTGTGGCTGGTGGGTAGCCATCATGACCCAGGTTCAAGTGCCCCCTGGGTCACTGAGCACACTTTATAGAGATTATCTCAGGAGTTGGCCACAGGACAGCCTTGGGAAGGTCACAGGAACTACCAAACCTAACAGCACATCCACTCTCATGGGAAAACCGTCCTTTCAACTGGCATCTTGATGCAGTGTTTGGAACTCCTTTAGGCGACATTTCAATGGCACCCTTGGAGCCAGGAGCTGGAGAAGCACGCAGCTCTCCGAGGCAAGCTCCCTGAACTGTGAGGACTCTCCGATGCTGCACGACAAGCCCTGCGAATTCTTCTTAATTTCAAGATATTCATTTTATGAGTATCAAGTACCTACAATGTACTACACAATGGTGACAGCAATTGCAAGAAAAAATGAGGAGTATGTTTTGATAGTGTTATTTTTCTCTGGAATATATTTAATACTTAGTTGACATTTTAATTTTCATATTGAATCAATTATTTAAGTTAATATTTAAATGAAAGAGCAAGAAAAAAGGAGTGTGTATAGGCAGTTTTCATTTATCTAAGAAAAGGAGAGTGATATGAATCTGAAACCATGCTTGCTAACATGTTTAAAAAGCAATAAAAAGGTAATAATACAACAAACTCTTTAAGTGATGGTCAGTGATGGTGGGGAGGAACAAGACAGAGCGTTCAGAGCTGGAGACTGAAGCGCATGGCTTTGCCTTGCCATTGTACTTCAGAGCCATGTCATATTTTTAGATGATTTTAAAAGAAAAGTTTAAAAAACAATCCCTAAAAGTTGAAAGCAAGTAGAACAAAGAAATTTAAGTGTAGATTGCACTCGTGACAAACTACAGAGAAATTATTTCAAAATTACTTAAAAAAAACATGATAATTTGGTCATACAGGGATCCTCCCTAGGGACAAGATGACCACAGCCAGTCCTGAACTGGTTCCAGAATGGAGTGGCCTGCAGTGCCGTGTGCATGCTGATGTGCAGTGCTGACATGTTACTTGTGGTCATGAGTTAGGGAGGGTGATTAGTCATGCTGTTGTCATTGGGAAATTAGGTGTTTAGACAGGGGTGGGGATAAGATTGACAAACACCGGAGGTTATAAAAAACCCTGTGGCCCTGAGGTGAAGCTGGGGGTGTCGGCGTCTTGCCTCGTGTGTGTGGCTGTGCGTCCCCTGGAGCCGTTGAGGGATAGCGGTGCGCCTTAGAAGGGAGCACCCTGGTGCCTGGATTGCAGATTCCCTCCCAACAGAACCAGACTCTCTGGAGAAGGACTCCAGATCTGGGCCGTGGAGCTCAGGCCACGAACATGAAATTTCTTTCACACACTTCCTGAGCACACGCTACAAGAGCTAGCATCCAGCAGAGGAAGCCCTCACACCAGCCAGTACTGGACATCTGCGTACAGATGATAACAGCTGTAACCAGTCACAGGCCCTCAGACATGGTGAGATTTGCCGTTCTCGGGACACCAGTGATTGGAAGAAGCTAGACAACCAACTCATTTCTTTGAAACTGCTAAGTGAAAAGAAAGGCTCATGTGACTTTGTTGCCTTTCAGTATGAAAAATATTTGGTGCTCACCAATATTATTGGGAGGAAGCTTCTCTTGTAGAAAGTTCTAGTTGAATGACAAAAAGCAAGGCCAAGAGGGTCTTATCAATGACTTCCAACATCACCAAAGAGGAGAGACTCGCAGATATTGCATTTCCCTGAAACATGTAAAACGTACACTTCTGTTGTCAGAGAGGCAAGCCCGAGTCTGGTCAGGCCTCTGCATCTGAATGCTAATACACAGGAAACCCAGAGGAGCACACTGCGGGAAGCTCTGCTGGACACAGGGCCCAGCTCCTCCAACCAGCAAGTTGAAAAGGCTATGAGAAGAGACCGCTGGTCCTAACTTGAACAAAGTAGAGTAAAAATTATGGCAATGAAGAAAATTTGGAAAATGACTGAATTTGTAATATTAAGAAATCGTTAGTTATTTTAAGTGAGTTAATGGTAATGGAGTTACTTCTAAAATAGATCCTAATCTTAAGCAATGCATAATGAACTCTTTGGAGATGATATGATACTCTCTCTGGGATTTTCAGATCACGAGGGAATGGTTTGATGTACAAAAAATACAAGGTTGGCTAGGAGAGGGTGACTATTTTAGCTGAGAAATGGGTTAATGAAGATTTATTATATCATCCCTCTATCTTTGTATTCAATTCAAGTTTTCTGGAGTAAGAAGCTTTTGAACATATTTGCCATTATTTTGGAATACAAACTGTTTTTCCTCAATTATATTCATACACATGCTCCAAAACCACACTGAGATCTGACTCTAGTTATCAGCCTGGAGGCCAAGAAGGGAAGGGGCAGAGCATGAGAAGAGCCGTCCTGGTGAGGAGACAAGCAGCCCCCCAGGGTCTCACAGTGCGGCCTCCTCAGATGTGCGTGGGATGGTGGACGCCCAGGCACCAAGTTTCCAGTTCTACCTCTCAGGGCCCCACCTTCTACCTGTTGGAATCCAGCTGTCACATGGGAGCCTGGCAAGATGAGGTGCAGCATGTGTTATAGACCCACAACTTGAATTCTCAGATGTGGTGTGCAGTGGCTGTTCTGTAGTGGCACCCCCTCCTCCACAGAAAATCTTAACTACGCCTCTCCAGAAATCTTCACCATGGCTGATTTTAGGACTGTCAGCCAAAGAGTCTCCACAAAAAAGTTCATGTGGATAAACTTCCTATTCTCCCGTTGCCCAATTTCACTTGGCCACTGGTCTGGAAGAACTCAGCACTCCAGGTGCTGGACACCCCCTTACTTGTTTTTCACAAACATGTATCCAGTATAGTAGTTTGTAGAAGTGTGTTTGCAAGTGCAAAGTGTGATAATAAAAAGGACCAATTCTTTAACAAGGCCTCTGGCCTTGAGCTGGAGCTTCACAGAGATGTTGACATTTCTAAGATAAGAGAAGTTACCAGTTGGGCTCCATGGTAACAGCTGGCAGGGGGAGGAAAGAAAGGGAGAAGAAGCTCTCCCCTTCTCAGGTGCTGTCCTTGAAGGGTTTAACTTGCCCAGCACAGTGAAAGGAAAAGCTGCTTTTATGTGAACTTCTGTAGACTGTGAACTTCTGAGCCCCTTCCCTTACATGCTGGGTGTAAAGTTCTGAACTCAGGGTCCAGGGGATTAATTGATTACAGCAAGAGCTGTACCTTCTGAACCTGGCTGTGGCCAAATAAAACTGTTTCCTGTTATCTTTGGTGCCCTGCTTCGTCTGTCCCTACAACAGTTCCTCACCTGGGTTTGTGCAGTTTTCACTCCCACCTATCTGTTGATACAATGCACCTACCTAAGCCATGTCTTCAATGAGAATCTTATTTCATGGGACCACCATTTATAACCCCCTCATGAGGGACCACTTGTGCCTTCAAAGTGCCCTGGAGAAAACACTCCAGATCCCATCCTGTGGGTCTGTCCAGTGTGTCTCCTTTTCCTGAACAAAAGATTATGTCCATCAGAATCTTAATGCAAAACTAGAAATTTGTTGGGTATTATGGGAAGGTGCAGGAGCCCTGTTTGGGGAGATGGCTTAAATTGCGGTTGACTACGGGCTTTGGACATGTTTGGGCATTGGCGCCTTCCGTAGTCTCACGGGACTTGGCCCGGGATCTTGCGAGACTTGGCCGGAGATATCGAGGGACTTGAGAGAGATTGCGGATGAGGTCTGCGCCATTTTGGAGGTTAGAGGAGCGTGGACGGCGTGTCGGGGTGTAGTTAGAGCCAGAGAGAAAAGTTATCAGAATAAAGGGCTGTTTGTTTCCAGTTCGTCTCTAAACTTCTTCCCGCGGCTTCTTTGCTCCAAGCGGCCATCGCTTCAGGTGACTACAGGAAGGGAATAAAACACAGGAAATTAGGTGCCTGGAAATTCCTGGAAGGACAGCATGCAGGAGTCAGGAGATCCCTGGTGGACTTGTGAGCTCATGAACACGTGGCTGTAACCAGGGGCCAGTGTCATCGCTGCAAAGCCACCTCTGTGTCTCAACACCTGGGGAGACAGCACAGGGCCGGTTTCTTGTAAAACTAAATAAGAAAGAAAAATCTCAGGACACTCATTAATTAATACAGATGATAAATTCCATATTTGATAGCAAAGAAAAAAATCAGCAATGTCCAGAGGAAATGGCATCATAAGTACATTAACTTGACTCAGAATGCAAGTTTGGTTTGTGTTGGGGACATTAAGAACACGTCAGCCGAAAGAATAGAAGTCAAGGAAATGAAAACCTAACTCTCTGGCTGTCTCCCACTTCCTGATACGTGGACTTGGCCTAGCCAAGGGGTGTTGCCCTGACCTATGACAAAAAATCAAACCACCACTAGG
Source organism: Tamias sibiricus (assembly GCA_025594165.1). NCBI lineage: Eukaryota > Metazoa > Chordata > Mammalia > Rodentia > Sciuridae > Tamias > Tamias sibiricus. The sequence continues at coordinate 129,300,084 of CM046664.1, read as the reverse complement.
ATAGGCTAGTGGCTGTTCCTCCAATGTGATCTGCTTGTGCTCCCTATGCTCCCCTATAACCTTTCTGCTGGTTGGCCCCTGTCTTCTATAAAGGCTATCCAACTTTCTCAATAAACTGAGCTCGTGCCTTGACTGGTCTCCCTGACGCATCTGATTGTCCTCCGAAAGGAGGGCTGGGTGCGGGCGGTCAGTCGGATCTTACCTTTCCTGATCCTTCCTTGTTGGGGCGTGCTCCCCCTTCTCTTGCGGGTCGAGAGGAGTCTGGAACTAAAAACCCCAACAGGTTTGATAGAGATTAAGGGAGAAAAATCATGCAATTTTGTCAATAGACACCAAAAAAGACAGTAATAAATTTTTGTTACTGTCTGTGATAAACAGTCTCAATAAGACAGAAAGATTTTTTATAAAATCAGGTAAGAATTTTTAAAAACTCTGCAACAAACATCCTACGGAGTTGCATAAAAATACATGAATCCCTGTGAGACCAGGGATGAGCTAAACTCTCATTTATGAAGGTACTAGAGGGCCTGGCAAATACAGTGGGCAAGAAAAGGAAGTAAAAATGCATGTTTGGAAACAAAAGAAAACATAGTTATTCACAGGTGATGTGGTTTGTCCTAGAGAAAAATCTGAAGTAGATAAGTGTTCAGGATGAAGAAACACAGGTTCCTGAAGAATCAACAAGCACCAAATGGAGATTTTTTAGAAATTAAACATCCCATTTGCAAGGGCATAAAATATTTAAAAACTGGGCCTGGGGCTGTAGCTCAGTGGTAGAGTGCTTACCTTGCAGGTGTGAGACCCTGGGTTTGATCCTCAGCACCACATAAAAATAAATAAATAAAAATATTGTGTCCATCTACAACTAAAAAAAATTTAAAAACATTAAAAACCTAGAAATACATGTAACAGAAGCCACTTACGTATGTTATGGAAAAATATAAACTTTTTGCTGAAAACATTACAGGAGATTTAAATAAATATAGAGAAACCAAGCAGGTAGGATGTGAGAGGCCACAGCACACGGGGTCTCCTGGAGTGGACCTGCGTGTCCAGCGCAGCACCGCAGCGTGTGTGGGGTTGCCCGCCGAGCTGCGCCCTGCAGGCGTGTGTGTGGGTTGCTCGCCCTTCTCTTGTGAAACACTGACAGAGATGGAAAGTACAAGCACAGCCAGGTCACTCTCCCTGCCAGACACCAAAGCCTTTAACACGTGGACAGCTATGGAGACATCAAAACGCATCCCATTATCAGCACAATTAACATGTCTTGATAATTAAAGATTTTAAAAATGCTAAGTGGAGAGACATACCACGCTCCTTGATGGGATGCTTAGTATAGTAAATATGTCAATTTTCCCCAAATGTATCAAAAAATTTCACATGGTTTCAGTCAAAATCCAAATTGGGATTTTGAAAAACTTAAAATAAATGGTTCTAAAATTTATCTGAAAGTGATGAAATGTCTGAAAGAAAAATAAATTTCACAAAATAAGAATAGTAGAAATGAGCTTATGTCATCCCATAACAAAATTTGTCATGAAATTATAATAATTTTTGTTATGCTGTAATCTTCTATGGAGAAAGCCCAATGTACTGAACACAGAGTTTAGAAATAGACCAGGATTTTTAGGGCAGCCACGCTGCCCCCTGTGGTTACTGCAGCATGGATTTCCATTTTCCATACTTTCTCTTTCAACCTATGTTGTCCTTAGTTCTAAAGTGAGTCTCTGGAGACAGATAGAGTTGGGTCCTGTGTTTTAAAATTCTGTATGCCAATTTGTCTTTGGTTGGGGAGTGTGATTTATTTGCATTTAAAGTAAATACTGGTAAGAAAGGACCTACATTTTATTTTTTGTTTTCTATGTGGCTTACACTTTTTTACCCCTTGTTTCTTCCATCATTTCTTTCCTTTATGCTTGGTTGATTTTTTCTTTAGTGACATGTTGTTATTTTTCCTTGTTTTCTTTTGTGTATACTCCATAAATATTTCCTTTGTGCTCACGGGGGAGATTACATATTATATCCTAAAGATATAACATTACACTTTAAACTGATAACATCTTGACTTGTAACACATATGAAAACTCTACTCCAGTAACATAAATTTATAATTTTTTATGTTTTTGTTTTTAAAATCCTGTAAAGAATAAAAAAAATGGCACTACATACCAAATTATGATGGTACTAGTTTTTATGTGTTCATGTATTTACTTTCAATGGAGAACTACATATTTTCATGTATTTTCATGTGGTTTCAAGTTACTATCTAGTGTCTTTTCATTTCAAATTGAAAGACTCCCTTTGGAATTTCTTGATCTCAGGATGATAATTCACTCAACTTTTATTTATCTTGGAATGCCTCAATTTTCCCTCTTTTTTGGTGTGCATGTAGGAGTAGGATACCAGGGAATGAACCCAAAGGTGCTTAGCCACTGAGCCATATCCCCAGCTTTTTTATACTTTAGTTAGAGACAGGGCCTCACTAAGTTGCTGAGACTGGATTTGAACTCTCAGTCCTCCTGCCTCAGCCTCCCGAGTCACTGGGATCACAGGCGTGCACCACCATGCCTGGCGCTCTCTCATTTTTAAGGCACAGTTTTGCTAGATACAGAATTCTCAGCTGACAGTTTCCCCACCTCTCAGCACTTTAAATATATCACTTTACTGTCTCTGACCAACAAGATTTCTCCTGAGAAATCACTGATAATCCTATCAAAGATCATTTGTACACAAGTTGCTTTTCCTTATTTCTTTCAAGATTGTCTTTGCCTTTTGACATTTTGATTCTAAAGTGCCTTAGTGTGGGTCTCTTTAGGCTTATTCTGCTTGGTTTTTCAGTAAGTTTCTTGGATTTGTATGTTTATGTCTTTCCTCACACCTGGGACTTTTTTGGCAGTTATTTTTTCAAATAAGATGTCTGTCTCTTTCTCTCTTTTCCTTCTCCTTTAGTTCTTCAAGGATATTTAAGGCTCTGGTTTCGAAGTCTTTATCTAGCAAGTACCACCCCTGTGTTTCTTCATGTGTGGGTTCTCATGATTTATCTTGTTCCTTTGTATGGGCCATATTTTCCTATGCTTTGTATGCCTTCTGACCTCTTGTTGAAATTACACTTTTGAAAGCATAGCCATTTTCACGGGTCTTCTGCATACCCAGGAGAGTGGGACTACATCTGCCCCTCTTAAATCAGACGTTCAGACCCTCACTCGGACTGCAGTCTTCCTCTTTGCCTCTTTTGTGGAGGAGGTGCTCTAACAGTCCTTGCCCTGGGGCCCAAGCTCTGCCACCCTTCCTTCAGGGTCTGGGTCTGCCTCACGTGCTCAGTCCCTGCTCCTCACAGGAGGTGCCCCCTCATGCCTGCCCCTCTGTCCCCTGACCAGCCCTTGGAGACACTCCAACCAACCCCACCACTGCTGGTCCTCAGAATCCAATCTCGGGTTGCCTGGGAGCCTGGGCTTCCTGCCTCCACGCCTCAAAGCCGGGGCTTCTACTCTCCCAATTCTGTCCTATCCTTTCCTCTTATTTATTTTTCATCCTGGTGCCTCACTCCAGTGACCTGGTGTCATTGAATAAAAGTGGAGCAGTCCATCAAGAACCTTGACATCTAGCCACAAATTGATCACAAGCCAAGGACCTGGCCTCGGTCCTGTCCTGATGGCTGGCCTGTTCATGTCTGTCTGCAGCAGTGGCTCCACTGCTCCCGACTCTGCTCCTGCACGTCTGTCCCTGTGCCCTTCCACCACTGACTTCTTTGCTCTGCTTGGTGGGGGTCCCCAGGCCCTCAGGTTGAAGCCAAGGATGACTGGGTCCCTCTCCTTGCTCACCCCAGTGCCCAGCAGTGGCTGGATCCAGAGGCTTCAGGATGGGGCTTGCGCCTTGCTGCTGCTCAGCACTGCCTGTCTCTGCTGTGGCTGTTCCACTCTCACCCTGTCCTTCCTGCCTGGGGCTCCCTGAAGCCGGAAGCTTCTTACAGTCTCAGTGCGCTCCAGAGACATCTCGCCTCTCCCTAAAGCCTAGCCGCTCGCTCCTCCCCCTCGGCTCTCCACAGGCTCGGCACCTGCTCCCTGCTGCCCCTGGCCTGGCACCTGCTCCCTGCTGCCCCTGGCCTGGCACCTGCTCCCTGCTGCCCCTGGCCTGGCACCTGCTCCCTGCTGCCCCTGGCCTGGCACCTGCTGCTCTTACCTCCAGGCTGCCCTTCACAGGCTGCTCCCTGTCCTGTCTCCTGCGACCTCAGTGTGGCCCCCTTCTACTCTGCTCTGCTTTCTTTAGGGCACTATTCCTCTTTGAAATTCCACCAGGTATTTATTTATTTTTAAAATATTTTTCCTCTTCAATTTGTTTATTTATTTATTTTTTAAAGATTCATCTCCTTTTGTTGTCTCTCACCAGAACGAAGCCTCAGCAGGGTGAAGCCTCACCTCTCCCCTTCATACTGTCGCAGTGAAGGCATCCAGGGACTCAGTGAGGATTCGCTTGAATTAGCTGGTCTGGCCCCAAAGACGTACCCCTCACCACTGCACTGTACCCTGTGGGGTGGGCACCCTAAAAGACAACCTGCAGACGGCATTTCTGGAGAAGGTCTGAGGAGAAGCCGTGTGCACAGAGGGGCCTGTACCCTGGCTTCTGTTCATACTTAGCTCGTATTCCATCAAGAGACAAGATCAACGCATAAAAAAAGATGATTAAAATTTGTTTATCCCTAAAGCTTAATTGTCCTTTCTTTGACACACAGATGGCTCTTTTGGCAGCCCGTGTAGGCTGTGGAGTGGCTTTGATGGTAAGATGACCCTGGCATTAATACTTTAATTGCACTTAATGAAAATATTTATGCTTTTCATCAGGCTTTGGATTGGAACCCCCAAAAAGATATCAACAGATTAGATTTCACATGTGTTTTGGGTTCTTTGGAACCACCCAGTGTGGAGCAGGGAGTCCAAGCCTGGAAAATATCCCGAGGGGACGGAGCTCCAGGGCCGCAGACTCCCCGGGGCTGTGGTCACAGCTGCAGCATCTTTAAGGCTGTTGAATGACTCTTGGTTACATAAGATCAGCTTCTCGTGAGCATTAAGACAGTGCTGTGACGTGTTTGGGGAAGGGCTCGAGGCCACTGCTATCCATAAGGACTTATTGTCAGCAGAGCAGAGCTTGGTTCTACACAGGTGGATTTGTTAAAAAGCCAAAGCAGGTTCCCGTTAACGTGCGCCCTCTTAGTCAGAGAGTGCAGAGCGCACTTGAGGCCTCTCCCCAGGACATGGTTGCTGCAATCAGTTCAGCATCACCACAGAGCAGAGAAGGTCTGTGGGCTTGTCCCTACTAAGGGCACTGCCCAGTGCAGGGCCATTTCAGGCTTTCCCACATGTGCCCTCCCTCTTTGGGAACACAGCGGGCAGTCAACACCCAGAGCAAAGGGCCACTTTGGCTCCCAGTTCTGAGTTGGCCCCATGGCCTTGGGCTCCTGGTTGGAATCAAGTGGTGGCAGGACCATGTGGTGGAGGAAGCTCACTTCCCCACCAGGAAGCAAGGAGAGAAGAAGGGGGTTGAGACCCCAGTGCCTGGAAACTCCCACCAAGCCCCACCTCCTGAAGATCCTGCCACCCTGGGGACCCAGCATTCCACATCTAGCCTTTGGGGGACACTCGAGCCAGAGGAGGGTGCCACATAGAGCAACTGGTCTGCCTGCTGCTGGGCACATGCCCTGGCAGGGTGGCGGGAGCTCCGCCCCTTCCTCTCCCTGTTGCTGGTGCCCGATGGAAGACGACAGTGCCTAGGACTGAGTGTGAAGTCCAGCCGGTGGGCACCCTCACCAGGGCACAGCATTGCGGCCCGTCTCCTCACTCATGTGGTGGTGTCTGAGGCTTCTGCTGGCCTTCGTCAGTGTGCTACAGCTGGTGCCTTCCTGTCTTGCACACCTGGCCTGGGTGGCGGTGCTCAGCCTGCAGCAGGGGCCTTTAAGCCTCAGGAGGGTGAGAGCAGAGACGCGAGAGCATCTGTGTGGGTCACTGAAAGGGAGCCCTGCAGCACCCTCCTCCACGGCTCAGGCAGCTCTGCTGACCCTGGGTCTGGTCCAGCCTGCCTTCCCCTCCCAGCCTCCTGTGTTCCTGGCCTGCTCTCATGGTGCCAAGCTCCAGGTGCTGGGGTGCAGCACAGTTCTAGACCCTTTGCTTCAGGACCCTAAGGAGGAAGAAAATGCGCATGGAGCCTCCTTGTCCTGTGCTGCAACAGGTGACCTGAGCAGGGTTGTGTAGCAGAATAAAACAGGACTTGCTTGACCTCCAGGCCCTGCAAAAGGAACTCAAGTGCCCAGACCCTTGCTGTTATCTGCCACAGGAAGGACTGTTGCCAGGAGTTCCTTTGGGCCCTGTATTGGGATTTCCTCATGTTGTTGCCGGAAAAGGATTGCAGCCTGGAACGGCAGCGCCGCGGGAAGGAGTCCGGAGACAGGATGGAGACGAAAATATTCTTTAATCTTACAAGAAACTACAATATATCTACACAATAGCGATAACCCTGTCTTTTCTCCCTCTGGTCTCTTCCCATGCGCCCGAGCAGCAATGGCGCTCGCTCGATCTGCTGAGTCACCGTTCAAATCTCTCGAGAGCCTCGACCAAGTCCCGCGAGATCCCGTGAGACTACGGAAAGCGGAAATGCCCAAAAATGTCTATGGCCCAATAGTCAACCGCAATCTTAGCTATCTCCGCAAACAGGGCTCCTGCATTTCCCCCTTTTGTTTTAAAAGAGGGGATGCTCTAGGACGTCTATGTGCAACCAACATTCTTACCCGTCATTGGATAATCAAGGCTGTGCCCTTGACTCCTGTCTTAGGTTGATATGTCGGCCACATGAGACTATCCCGTGCGACTGTGCCTGTCTTAGGTTGTCCCCCTCTGGGGATCTTACCCGTCATTGGCTAACCAGCCATCCAATGGAGCCCTTTAGGATCGACTGTGTAAGTTGACTAACAGCCGTCCAATTGTGGGGAGATGCTGCGGCTTTAAGGCGACAAGCCTTTTGGTGACGAGCCAAATTGCATAGCATATCAAATTCTTTAAACAAATCAGCTGCCTTAAGTTCTATCAAGTAACACACTGAGTTCTCTAAACAAATACCCCCAAGGTACTGTCCCATGAAGTCCCAAACAATGAAAGATCAAAATGTCCACTTGTTATAACACGTAGATCTAGGAGGCCCCATGCATGCAGAGCAGAGGCCACACCGCTGGTGAGGTTGTTTGACATTTGAGCAGCAGGGATGCTTGCAGCGACCGCGATCCCTGCATCTGTAGCAGCAGCCGTCTTTTTTTATGTCTAGACAATGCCACCGGCAAATCTTCAGGGCCCGCTCCCTAGAGACTCAAGCATCAATTATTAAAGGAAAGGCAGTGCTATTCCAGCACTGAGTCAAGAGGCGAGTTGTCAAACTAAAAATAGAATTATTAGATTAGAAAATTAAAGTTGATTTCTGCTCACACACATTGCAGCCTGAGCTCCCACAAACATAAGCTGGCAAAACATCATGTTTAGAACAAAACAAAGAAAGACTGAGGGTATTTACTGTATTAAAGATAGATTAAAGAAAAACTAAAAGCACTTTGGAGAAATAATTTGTTAGCTGGAACTCTCATGTTTCTGCATATACAGCAGTCCTTTACCTGTTGAAATAACTGAAATTAATCATTTATTAAACAAATGAAGTTAATAACAAATAAGCAACCTTATGTCAAAACACCAAAATATCAGGTTATACAGCCCTAGTCATATTTTTCGCTAAAGAGAAATCCCTGGGACACCTATAAAACAAAATTGAAGGTACCTTCACTTATTAAATTATTTACCCAATTTGAATACTCTTAAACTTAAATGAATTAGAGTTATTTGGATCCATATATATATATATATATATATATATATATATATATATTCACAAGCGCTTTGTTATTTTTGATGTCACACTGGACAGACAGACGCACATACAAACATATATTTGTGACGTCACATTAACATGAAATTTAGACAAATACACAGACATAAACACATATATATAAAAAAAAATACAATTGTGTGCACACTAAAGAGAGATCTCTTCGTCCCAGCTGGGAGGAATGACACTTAAGTTGTGATGTATTTTGAAGGACTCTTTTAAGGGAATCATTCCATATCTTCATCATGGTCCTCTTGATTTTGTACGTTTTTTATTAATCTTGATTCCTCAACAACTTCATCTTGATCCTTTTGATTTGGTACTTGCTTTATTAATCTAGATGGTATCCATATTGGAGAGGATTCATGCTTTGGAAAAACACAAACAGATCCTCTCCCCCAAATTAACACTGGATCTGGACCCTTCCATGTACCTGAAAGAACATCCTTCCAGTAAACCAAAGGTTTATGTTGTTGATGTGGGTTCCAATGTCTGTCTCCAGCAGAATAACCATCAGAGTCTAAAGTTAAAAAATTTAAGGTAAACAGGGCAACTGCCAATCTGTCCTTAGGATTTTTCCAGTTTCCTTCTTTCTGTTTTAACAACATAACTTTTAGTGTGCGGTTTGCTCTTTCAATAATGCCCTGACCCTGAGGATTGTATGGGATGCCTGTTTTATGGGATATGTTGAATTTTGCGCAAAACTCTTTGAAAGATGAGGACGTATATGCGGGGCCATTATCTGTTTTAAGCATTTTGGGGATGCCCAATGCAGCAAAAGCTTGTAAACAATGAGATGTGACATCTTTAACTTTTTCTCCAGAATGTAAGGAAGCAAAAATCATGCCTGAGCATGTATCTATGGTTACATGAATAAATCGCAATTTTCCAAAACTTGGCTCATGAGTAACATCCATCTGCCACAAATGATTGGGCATTAATCCTCTAGGGTTAACACCAAAATGAGGATTGGGCAAATGTGTCATACAAGATTTACAATCTTTTACAATTGTTCTGGCTTGCTCCTTTGTGATTTTAAACCTACGTTGCAAGATGGTGCTGTTGACGTGAAACTGGGAATGAAATAAAGTAGCTTGTTGTAGCGCTGAAAGTATAAATATAGTTTTTGTAAGTTCATCAGCCTTTTGATTACTTTCATGGAGGGGGCCAGGCAAATTAGTATGTGCTCTAATATGGCCTATGAATAGAGGTTCTTTTCTTGCCCACAAAAGTTTTTGTATTTGATAAAACAATTTAAAGGCTGGAGTATGAGGTGCTATTGGTCCTGCTAACTCTAATTTTGGGACAGCTTGTACAATATAGTGGCTATCTGAAAAAATGTTTATGGGCTGGTCTCTAAAATGTTCCAGAGCTCTTACCACAGCTTCCAATTCCACAAGTTGAGCTGATTTGTGTGCAGTTATGTAAGTCATACTTTCCTTTGTAGTGACTACTGCAGCAGTACCATTTGAGGACCCATCTGTAAATACATTAAATGCCTTAGGAATAGGTTGATTTTTTATTACCTGTGGAAATATAATAAAATGATTAATACAAAAAGATAATATAGGAGACTTAGGAAGGTGATTATCAAAATTTGCAGAGGTAGAGCATCTAGCTATAGCCCAGTCATTATCGTTGAAGCATAAATATTCAATCTGTGATGATGAATAGGGAGTAATAATAGTAGCAGGGTGAATGCCAAATATTTTAGTAGAAGTTTTAAGTCCTTGAAGAATAAGTTTAGCCACCATGGAGGTATAAGACTCAATTATGCTTTTAGGAGAGACAGGCAAATGTATCCATAATAAAGGCCCTTGTTGCCAAAATACTCCTGTGGGTGTATATTGTGAAGAAATAATAATCAATATCAGCGGTTGAGTTAAATCAAATCTGTCACAATGAGCTCCTTCGATGGCTTTTTCTACTACCTTTAAAGCTTTCCTAGCATCAGGAGTCAATGTTCGTGGTGAGGATGGATCAGGGTCCCCTCGAAGGATATCAAATAAAGGTTTTAATTGGCCAGTAGTGAGGTTTAGTGTAGGGCGAAGCCAATTAATGTCTCCCAGTAGTTTTTGGAAATCATTGAGGGTGGTTAAATGTTCTTTATTTATTAAAATTTTTTGGGGTCTAACAAAAGTATCCATGATTTTAAATCCTAAATATAATATGGGAGATCTGGTTTGAACTTTTTCTTCTGCTATATATAATCCATATTTTTTTAAATTTTCTACCACATCACTGAATATATTAAATAAGATTTTTTGATTAGGGTGGGCCAGTAAAATATCATCCATGTAATGTAGACACATGAGGTTTGGATATTTATTTTTTTAATGGGTTGGATGGCCTTGTCCACATATATTTGGCATATGGTGGGGCTATTAGCCATTCCCTGTGGCAAAACCTTCCATTGATATCTCTGATTAGGGCCATTATTGTTAATAGAAGGAACTGAAAAGGCAAACCTGGGGGCATCCAGAGGATGTAGGGGAATAGAAAAGAAGCAATCCTTTATATCAAGACTAATAACATGGAAATTTTTTGGAATAGCTATAGGATTCGGAAGTCCAGGTTGAGTAGGGCCCATGACTTGCATGGTTTTATTAATTTGTCTAAGATCATGTAATAATCGCCATTTTCCTGATTTTTTCTTGATCACAAATATGGGGGAATTCCAGGGAGAGGTGGAAGGTTCTATATGTCCTGCTTCTAATTGTTCCTGAACTAGTAGGTGGGCCGCTTGTAATTTCTCTTTAGATAGGGGCCACTGAGGGACCCACACTGGCTTATCAGAAAGCCATGGTATTTTCAAAATTATTTTCTCAGTGGCCCCGAAGAAAAAATGTCTTTTTCCTATATGATAATGATTTCTTTTAGGGTTAAGCTTACCCTGTACTTTTTGATGATTTCTTATAGGGTTAAGATTACTCTGTAGATTTTTACATTTAACACCTGCAGGTTTGGTTGCAAGGTGTACTCCCATTTGTTGTAAAATATCTCTTCCCCATAAAGTAACCGGTAGATTAGGTAAAACATAAGGCTGAAACGTGCCTTTATGTCCTTCATCATCCTCCCATTTTAAAATTACCGCACTTTTTTCTGGGAGGTTATTATATCCCAAGCCTCTTAAACTGGTTGAAGCTTTTTGCAGAGGCCAGTGTTTGGGCCATTGACGTAAATTAATGATGGAAGAATCAGCTCCAGTATCTATAAGACCCTCCATTTCTATTCCTTGGATTCTTATTTTACACATAGGCCTCCTTGTACAGTCCCGAACCCAGCAAACCATGGGTTTCGAATCAGTGGAACAAAATCCTCTATTGTTCCTATTTAGAGGCATATTCATTTTAAATGACTTATGTAAATTTGGAAGGAGGAGCAACTGAGCAATTCTATCTTCCTGATTAATAGAACTTATACTTTGGGGTGAGCTAAGCATTATTTTTATTTCCCCTTTATAGTCTGAGTTTATTACGCCTGGGGTCACTTGCAAACCTAATAAGCTCTCAGGACTTCACCCGATAATAAGTCCTACAGTCCCTGAGGGAAGAGGTCCCCTGACTCCTGTGGGAATCAGTTGAACCCCCATTTCAGGTGTTAACACTATTCGGGCGGTGGAACAGAGGTCTAATCCTGCATTTCCTCCTGTTCCTCTGGCGAGGGAGTGGATGGGTAATAGGGATTGTGTCGGGGAAGCATCTGAGTGGATGCTTGAGGATACTCCTCCTCCAATGCCTCGTACATTTGTGGGCCCCGGGGCATTGGGCCCCTTGCCCCGTTTTTTGAATTCCTGAATAAAGGATTTCCATGGATGTCAAATTTTGAATAGCATTTATTGGCCCAATGATTTCCTTTCTTACACCTGGGGCAGCAACCTGGAGCACGGTATAAATTTGGTCTTATTTCTCTTTTAGGATTTTGCCTAGAATAGCCTGATTGATTATGATAATTTTGCCTAGAATATCCTGATTGATTATAATGTCTATGTTGAGCTCTTGTAAAATTTTGAGGGGCAGCATCTCTCACAGCTGCTGCAATCATATTCCCTGTGACAAAGGCATCATTTATATCTTTACATAATTGTATATATATGGAAAGATCCTTTTTATTTTTCCATGGCCTGATGGCTTCCTGGCAATACTTATTAGCATTTTCGTACGCTAATTGGACAACTAATGGCATAACTTGATCAATGTCTCCAAAAACTCTACCTGCAGTTCTCAAAAGTCGATCAGCAAATTCAGCATATGGTTCATTAGGTCCTTGAATTACTTTGGACAAGCTACCTTGTAGATCCCCAGGTCCTTGTACAGTTTTCCATGCCTTTAAGGCAGCTGCGTTTATCTGAGCATATACACCTGGGGTATAATATTTTTGATCCTGTACGTCTGCAAATTGCCCTTCTCCTGTGAGCATTTCTATATTATGGTCTCCAAACCCCGCATCTGCATTTCTTTTAGCTGTTTCTATACAAAGTTCTTGAAATTGCGATCGCCAAACCAAGTATTGTCCCCCACTTAATGTTGCTTTACATAGACGTTTCCAGTCTGCGGGGGTTAAGCTAAAGGTGTTAAGGGACTCCAGTATACTCAATGTGAAAGGAGCTTGGGGTCCATAAGTCATTACTGCCTCTTTGAGATTTTTTATTGTTTTGAAATCTACTGGCTGGTGGTCCCTCCGTCCATTTCCATATTCAAATACTGGCAGTTCCCAACGTATCTGTGAGTTACCCTCGAGAGCACATAAGCGCTCAGAAAGACTTTTTATTTCTGTTTCTAGGGTATGCAAACGCCTAGTGATACCCTTCATATTTTCTGTAATCGATTTCACCCATGGGGGAGTAGAGGACACAAGTTCCTCCACTTGATGATCCCTTATCTTGGTCTTCCTTAATTTCCTTTTGTTCATTTTCTCAAAATCACCTTTAGTTAATTCCTCCTCACTACTACTACTCTCATTGGTCCTAATTGACTCAGTAACATCCTGAGTCCCAGGTTCAATTGAGACCATGTATCCTTGAAGTATCTCTAATAAATCTTGAATAGCTTTAGCAGCTCGGATCTTTGTCATTTTGGGGACGCTTCTAATACTCTCCTTACTGGTCTTAGTTGACTCAGCGGAATCTACGCTTTCATGATCGCCTTCACTGTTTTCTAAATCCTCCTCGCTAACGACAGACTCATCTATATCAAAGAATTCATCAAGAGCCTCGTACACTTGGGTCTTAGATATTTTCGAACCCATTTTAACCGCTCTGACTAGAGACTCCTGCGAGGTTTCTCAGTTCTTACCTGCCGTGCTGAATTCCCCGTACGGGCCACCAACTGTTGTTGCCGGAAAAGGATTGCAGCCTGGAACGGCAGCGCCGCGGGAAGGAGTCCGGAGACAGGATGGAGACGAAAATATTCTTTAATCTTACAAGAAACTACAATATATCTACACAATAGCGATAACCCTGTCTTTTCTCCCTCTGGTCTCTTCCCATGCGCCCGAGCAGCAATGGCGCTCGCTCGATCTGCTGAGTCACCGTTCAAATCTCTCGAGAGCCTCGACCAAGTCCCGCGAGATCCCGTGAGACTACGGAAAGCGGAAATGCCCAAAAATGTCTATGGCCCAATAGTCAACCGCAATCTTAGCTATCTCCGCAAACAGGGCTCCTGCATCCTCAGAGCAGGCATCAGTACCACCTTTCCTCAGAACTAGCATTGCCCCCACTCACCCCCAGAGCCAGGCAGCTACCCTGATACCCACCTCCAAGCTGCCCTCATTTCTCTACCTTGCTCTGTGCTTTTGCCATATACGCTTCCCCCTTGATTCCCAGGGCATCTGTATAGAGAAGTCATTTCCCAGAATGCCCATATCTGTGTTTGGAGTCCACTCAGTAGCAGCTGGTTCCTGGTGTGCAAGCAGAGGGGAGGGGTCCCTGTTCTTTGCTCTTTCTTCCAGTTGGATGGACCTGCTGGGAGGCAGTCAGCCCTCAGATGTGATTATGTCTGTAATGAACAGGGTCTTGGCTGGCTTTTCCCAACTGGCTGGAGTCCTTCAGTCCCTCCTTCACCCTGGGCCCTGTGCTCAGGGGCAGCTGCAGAATGGCCTGGCCCCAGATGGACACCTGAGTCAGTCTTGGGCTCCATGGCCAGGGCCAGCATGAGCGTTAAAATCAGGGTGAAGGGCCGGGCGCAGTGGCACACGCCTGTAATCTCAGCACTTGGGAGGCTGAGGCAGGAGGATCGTGAGTTCAAAGCCAGCCTCAGCAATGGCGAGGCACTTAGCAACTCAGTGAGACCCTGTCTCTAATCAAATACAAAAAAGGGCCGGGGGTGTGGCCCAGTGGTCGAGTACCCCTGAATTCAATCCCCGGTACCAAAAAACAAAAAAAAAACAAACAACAACAACAACAACAACAAAAAAATCAGGGTGAAGGTAGGTTTGAGGTGAGGGAGAGGAGGAAGGTGAGGGATCGTTTAGTTGTAGTGGGAGGCTGAGGGTGAGGTCCAGTGTTAAGTTAGGGCAAAGGTTGGGGCTGGAAAGATAGCCATAGGTTAGGTGTGAGGGTGAGGCCAGTGTTAGGGCTAATGTTAGGATCAGGGCAAGAGTGAAGGCAAGGACTGGGTCTGGGTAGGTGGGCCTGTGGGGTATTGTAGTCTCAGGGTTCAGTGTGTCACTCAATCTAGGTCCAGATGCTCTTCCTGTGGAAAAGCCAATGCCAGAGAGACGAGTGTTGGGGAGAAACAAAGGCTTTATTCAGTGGCCAGAGAATGGAGAGGAGAGCTCTGCTGGCAAACCAGCTTCTCCTCCTCGGGGTCGGGGGTGACAGACATGGGGGTAGGAGTAATGAGGGCGAGAGAGCAGGTTAAGGAGGGGCGGCCGTCTTCCCTGGGAGCAGGCGGAGGTCTTCAGGAGCTCGGCACCACTTCGTTTGCTCCCTTCCTGGTCTGTTGGTTCTGGTCGCGGCAGTTGGTAGGCGCCTTTAGCTTGAAGACGCCTTTGGGGAGAGAGGCCGGGCCAGTGTCTTAGCTTTTCATTGCTGTGAAAAACACCTGAGAAAAGCAACTCAGAGGAGGAAGGATTCATTTGGGTTGTTGGTTTTAGCGGTCTCCGTCTGCAGTCGGCTGACTCCACTGGCCTGCCTCACGTGCTGCTGACAGCTCTGGGATGAGCCTGGCACAAATAAGCACCAAGGGCTGCTCCTGATACTGATTGACAGCAGCATCTCTGCCCCGAGTGCCACACAGAGGATGGCCTCTTGGACTGAGGCATTTGTTCCAAGGATGTTTCCTTTAAGATGCGAGTATGATTAGGAGGTAACAACTCATCTAGACTGTGTCAATTAGTAATACTTTGTGTTTGCTAAGAGCCAGAAATTTGATCTCCAATTATTCTGCCAAATACTTGAGCTCTGAAAAAATTAAATGTGAGGACAGTACAGTTTTTACCGGGGGATGGGGAGGTTTCTGTTAGCACTAGAAGGGGCTGTGGGAGGTGGGAGCAGGGACCAGGTGGGATGCTGGGGTTGGTGATGGGACAGAGATGAAAAGTGCTACACAGAAGCAGGGGTACCCAGAGAAGGAGTTGCTCTGTAACCTCAGAAAAACAAGGTCATTTGAAACAAGCCTTAAATGAGGTGAAACCTGGGTTTAATTAAATTGAGGTCTCATAGAACCCTGAGTATCAGAGGATGCAAGAAATCATAGAAGCCGAAGGGCAAAAATCACACCGGGGACAACCATGCAGCCAAGAGATTTATTCAACAGCCTTTGTGGCTGGCCAGAGGTCAAAGAGGTGCTGGGAGAGGAGAGTCAGGGAGAGGGGAGGGTGCAAGCTCTGAAGGGAAGGTGGGTGCCTGGTCGTGCCGGCTGGGATCTCTGGAGCTGTCTGTCTGCTAAAGCAGCTGCTGTCCGGCTGGAGGCTGGAGCTGCCTTTGGGCTGAAGGCAGTGGGTCTGGAGCTGTCGGCTGGGGCAGCTGCCGTCAGGTGGAGGCGATGGGTCTAAGGCTGGTGCAGTGGCTTCCTCCTCTCCACAGGGACAAGCTGTTGTTTGTGAGTCTCTCAAATGGGACCCTATATAGGGATTTCTGGTGGGGGGTGCACCAGAGTGACCCCAATGCCATTGGCTCTTTGCCCATGGAACAGGGCGACCTTTAAGCCTATTGGCTCCTGCCCAGGGAGAAAAACATCCTGTCTGGAGAAGAAACATCCTGCCCGGAGAACAGAGTGAACTTTAAGCCCATTGACTCCTGCCCAGAAAATGAAACAAGGTTGCTTTGCTCAGGATATGGAGACCTCAAGAAATCATAGAAACCAAGTGGTCAGGAGTCAGACACAGAAGTAGAGTGGCACTGCTCCTTGAGAGCTGGCCAAGGACCTGTGGTGACCTGTGGAGTGCACAGTGACTCAGCAGCACCAGCGGGACTTGACCTTCTGAATGTGGTGGTTCAGGCAGCTTGAAATTCAGTGGCTGGCCCTACCACTCCATGGTAACCAGCTGGTTTCACCGAGAAGCCAGAGACTTCTGAGCCTGCTGCTTTCCCTCTGCCACCCTCAGGACTATGCCTACATGAGCCAGAGGCTTGCTGGAGAGGCCATCCTCACCAAGAGCTCTCAGCACACCCCTGTCATGTGAGTCCTTCAAGCCCTTAGCTAGTCACCTCTGAGTTGTCATTGAGGTCTCTCTGACAGCCCCATCCTATGTGTAGGAGCTAGCTGCAGAGAAGCATCAATTCTGCACCTGACATTACATTAGAGACATGTTTAATGAAATTTAAAAGCTTCACATTACAACTATTTAACAAAATGTTGAGTGCAGGTGTTCCTGGGACTGAGAAATGGCTCCCCTCAGTCACTTGGCTTGCAGTCACTTCTTGCAGGAGTGAGATGGCCAGGGAGCAGCAAGAGATAGGACAGGCAGATAGTGATGTAGACTGATAGATGGGCTACCCTCCCCCACCAAGGGAAGTTTCTGTATCCTGAGCAAAGCAACCTTGTTTCATTTTCTGGGCAGGAACCAATGGGCTTAAAGGTCACTCTGTTATTTGGGCAGGATGTTTTTTCCCTGGGCAGGAGCCAATAGGCTTAAAGGTTGCCCTGTTCCATGGGCAAAGAGTCAATAGCATTAAGGGTCACTCTGGTACAACCCCCCACCAGAAATACCTATTTAAACTCTGATCCATTCAGAGCTAGAGACACATACACAACAGCTCATCCTTGCTGAGAAGAGGCAGCCACTACACCAGCTCCAGACCCACCATCTCCAGCCCGTCAGCAGCTGCCCCAGCCGACAGCTACAGACCCACCGCCTCCAGTCCAACGGCAGCTGCCTTAGCTGACAGCTCAAAGATTTCAGCTGGTGCAACCAGGCATCCACATTCCATTCAGAGCTTGCACACTCCCCTCTCCCTGACTCCTCTCTTCCAGCACCACTGGCCATTGTATTGGTAAGCCTCCCACCCCCTGTCCCCAGAGCTCCTAAACCTGTGGGGCCTTTCACAGTGGGAATTGACCATTGATTGTCCAGCAGCCCCAATGGTGGCTGTATGGGGAGGACCACACCCCACCTAGACCTTCACTGTCACAGCGGAACTCAGGAGCTCTTTCTCTTTCTCTCCCTCTCTCTCTCCCTTTCCTGGGAAGGTCTCCTTGTCCCCAGAGCTCCTAAATCCATCGGGCCTTTCACAGTGGGAACTGACCATTGATTGTCCAGCAGCCCTGCTTATGGCCCGTAAGTGGAGGACAGCACCCCACCTAGACCTTCACGGTCACATGGACCTCAAGGATCTCGCTCTTGCCATCTCTCTCTCTCTCTCTCTCTCTTCTCTTCCCCCCTCCTCTCCTGGGAACAGTTGAAGAAAGCTCTTTTCCAGTCTCTGGCCTAGTCTGGACTTGGGTCTCATCTCTCCCATTTGGAATGGGACATGAAAACCCCTGCGCAGGGTGGCCCAATGTCCTCCGGTCCCTTTGGACCCCGTGTCTGTTTGACTCCTGTGATGACAGGGTCTCACAGACTTGGATCTCTCTTATGTATATCTTGAGGGGATGCTCCTAAGGATAATATATCTCTCCCATTCGGAAATGGGAAAATGGGGGCTTCTTCATCCCTCCTGGTTGACCCACTCCTATCCCTCCCAGCTGACTACCCTCTGATCACTTTCTTCTTCGCTCTCATCCTCGTTCTCTTCCTCAGTTTCACTATCACTCACTCTTTATCACTCTCGAACCCACTTTTATCCCTCCCAGCTGACTCCCCTCTACGATGCCTCTTAAACAATAGCCACTCTTGGCCTAACTCCCAATATACAACCAACAAGACTCACCAAGTTTTGCACCCAAGATCGGCCCACAAACTCCTTAGATAACCAAAACAAGTGTCCTGCTTCTGGGTCCCTGGATCCCTCTATACTGAGAGATCTTTTCAACTTCTGCGGGCGATCAAAAAAATGGGTAGAGATTCCATACATTCAGGCTTTCTCCCTCCTCCGTTCGAATCCCTCACTCTGTACCTGCTGCAGCCCCGAAAATATCCTCCTTGCCTGTCAACCGGCTGCTCCCCTACATCCCCCTCCTTTCTTGATTTTGATCCCGCAGACGAGCCAAACCCATACTGACCTAAAACCTCTCCCCCTCCAGCTCCACTTCTACCCACTCCTGCCACCTCCTCCTTTAGCCCACCCTCCACGTGATCTTGCACAACTTCCACTCCGGGAAGTTGCAGGGCCAGAAGGAATTGTCCATGTTCTTGTTCCCTTCTCAATGACCAAGATAGTGCAAATCAAGAAACAGTTGGGCTCTTATACCACTGACCCTACTATATACCTCAGGGAATTTCAGTGGGTCCTCCAAGCTTATAGCCTCACCTTCCATGATATATATATGATTTTGGCAAATCCCCTCCTTCCTGAGGATCATAGGTGAGTCTGGGAGCAGGCAAGGGCCTATGCTGATGAGAGCCATAGAACCAATCCTAACCATCCCATTGGACCTCAGGCCATCCCTGAAAGGGACCCTAACTGGGACTATAATTCCCCAGGGGACGTGGCCCTGAGAGATCAGTTTGTCACTTGTATAGTAGCTGGCCTTAAACGTGCAGCACAAAAGGCCATTAATTTTGACAAGCTGCAGGAAATTATACAAAAAAGGGAAGAGACCCACTCAGAATTTCTTGATCAGTTGACAAAACCCTCCAACAATACACTAATTTAGACCTGAATCTCCAGGGGGGTGTCAGGTCCCTATGACTTATTTTCTGTCCCAAAGTTACCCCAACATATGGGCTAAATTAAAAAAAAAAAATTGGAGCAAGAGCCTGCGACACCTCAGATGGAGATCTTGGCCACAACCTTTAAGGTCTATCATAACAGAGATGAGAATCCCGAATGCTGTAGGTTTCAGAAATATGAAAAGACCGAATGAACAAAATTTCAAATGCTGTCCCAGGCCTAACGGGGCTCCGATGCTCGGGCCTCACAAACAGAAGGCCATGACCCCATGCAGAGGGGACCTCCAGGGCCGTATTTCAGGTGTGGGAACAAAGGACACTGGGCTAGAGCTTGCCCCAACCCCAGGCCTCCTATGCGTCCATGTCCTAAATGTTCCAAGATGGGCTACTGGGGTGTCTACTGCCCCAGTTCCCACAGGGAGACTGGACCAGTCGTGAAACCCAGCCTGCTGGGGCTGGCTGCAGAAGATTGACGGGGCCCAGGGGTTCCTTTCCTGACAGTTGACATCGCCTTACAGGAGCCTAGGGTCACTCTTCTAGTAGATGGCCACCCCATAAATTTCCTACTAGATACAGGAGCCATTTGTTCAGTCTTGAGGGAGTTTTGGGGGCCCACCACCATATCATCCCCTATTGTCGGGGTAGAGGGACACACTATTCACCCCCACAAGATGCCCATGTTGTCTTGCCACCTCCACCACCATCCCTTTGCCCACCAGTTCCTAGTCATGCCTCAGTGTCCCGTGCCTTTACTGGGTCAAGATATACTGGCAAATTTGAGGCCTCAATTGTGCTCTCTGACCTGCCTCGCTCAGTTGTGCTCCCTGACTCATCTCACTCCGTCTCCTCCTCCATCTTTCTCATCACATATTAGAAGTTGATAACCCTGAAAAGACCTCCATTACCCTGCCCCTGCCCATCTGGTAGACCCCAAAGTTTGGGACATTCAGACTCCCTCCCTTGCTCGCTGTAACCCCATACACATACACCTTAAAGACCCCCAACATTACCCCAACAGAGCCCAGTACCCACTTCCATCCATTAGCCTCAGAGGTCTCCAACCTATTATCTCAGACCTTCTGCAGAAATGCTTTCTCCAAACCACCCATTCCCCTTATAATACTCCCATATTGGCAGTTAAGAAGTCCAATGGGTCGTACCGGCTAGTCTAAAATCTTTGTCTCATCAATGAGGCTGTCAGGCCCATACACCCTCTGGTCCCAAATCCTTATACCATTCTCTCCCTAATTCCCTCCTTATCCACCCATTTCTCAGTTATTTACCTCAAGGATGCCTTTTTCACTGTCCCTTTCCTTTAGCTTAGGAATCGCAAGACCTCTTTGCCTTTACCTGGACTGACCCCAATACTCAACGGTCCCAACAATTGACCTAGACAGTCCCTCAGGGTTTTTGAGACAGCCCTCATATCTTTGGACAGACACTGACTACTGACCTCAAAGACCTTGAATTCTCTGACTCCACTCTTCTGCAATATGTAGATCATCTTCTCCTTTGCAGCCCTTCCTTTTCCACAGCTTGTATAGACTCTTCACCCTTTAACATTTTCTTGCTTCTCGCGGCTATCGCGTTTCCCATCTAAGTTACAACTTGCCCAGACCCAGGTAGCTTATTTAGGATTTCAGATTTCCCATCAGTTGAAGGCCATTACTATAGAGTGAAAGGCCCTCATCAAGGCTCTCCCATGTCCCAAGACAAAAGAAGAGATTCTTTCCTTCTTGGGGCTAGCGGGATACTTCTGTGCATGGATTCCCAATTTTTCTCTTTGTGCAAAGCCCCTATATGAGGCAGCTAAGGGGTTTGAGAAAAAGTTCCTCCCCGAAGGCATTTGGGCTGAGTTTAAGCATCTGCAGCAGGCACTATTATGGGCTCCAGCTCTTCACCTCCTGGACCTTCTTCAACCATTCACCCTTTATGTCCATGAGATGGTGGGTCTGTCTCTAGGTGTTTTAGGCCAATATAAGGTCTCTGCTTTTGCTCTCATTGCCTATCTTTCTAAACAACTTGATCCCACTGTTCGCAGATGGACCCCCTGTCTTCAGGTTCTGGCTGCTGCTTACCTACTTCTACAGAATCAAAAAAGCTGACCTTAGGTGCCCATATCATTGTTACCTCTCCTCACCATCTAAGGATCTACTGACCTATAAGAGCCTTCAAACCCTCCCACCCTGTCCCATTATCTTTCTCCTTGTTTCTTTTCTACACAATTCCTCAACCTCTTTCCAACCCTGCTCCTCTTTACATCTGGCTACCCTCCTTCCAGTCTCCTCCAAGCCCCCAGAACATGATTGTGTAGAAATGCTCGAGGCTCTAATCCCCCACTCCTCCCACATTCAAGAGGGACCGCTTCCTAACTCTTCCCTAATCTGGTTCATGGATGACAGCTCTTTCTTTAAGGATGGGCAACGCTTTGCTGACTATGCTGTCGTCTCCCTATCAGAGGTTATTGAGGCTGCACCCCTTTTCCCCAATACCACAAACCAATAGGACGAACTAACAGCTGTTATTCGTGCCTTCAAATTAGTGGCTGACCAAAACCTCACCCTCTACACAGACTCAAAATATGTCTATCATATTTTACTTTTCTATTTGGCAATATGGAAAGAGCAGGGGCTCCTGACCACAAAAGACTCTGCAGTTGTTAATTTCAAATTAATATCAAAGCTCCTGCAGGCCTCTCTTTTGCCCAAATTAATAGGGATTTCTCATTGTCCTTCACACCAAAATGGTGAGTCTCTCATAGTTCAGGGAAACACAAAGGCTGATAGGGCAGCAAGGGAGGTAGCACTATCTTCTCCTTTTCTTCTGGCTTCAGTCCAATCTACTACCCAGACCCCCACATCCCCTTCTGTACAATCAATCCTCTCCTATCTCCATTCTCTTTTCCATCTTAACCTTCAGGCCATCAGAACGTTTGCTATTCCTCACACTGACTTCAGAGGATGCACAGTTTCTCCATCAACTCACCTCCACTTCCACTGCATGCCAGTGCACCAACCCATATACTCCCCTTAAACCAGGAACATTTCCCTCTCACCAAGCTTGAGGTCAGTTTCTGGGAGATGATTGGCAAATAGATTTCACCAACATGCCAACTGTCCAGAAACACAAATATCTTCTGGTCTTGGTAGATACCTTCTCTGGATGGGTGTAGGTGTTCCCTACTTCTAACAAAAGAGCCTCCACAGTAGCTTCTATTTTAGTCTCAGAAATCCTTCCCCTCTTCGGGTTGCCCACATCATTCCAGTCTGACAACAGACCTGGATTTGTCTCTCATGTCACCCAAAATATATCTACTTCCCTTAACATTCCTTGGCATTTTCACATCCCATATCACCTCAAGTCTTCAGGGAAGGTAAAGAGGACTAATAAAACTCTTAAGAACATAAGAAGCTCTCCCTGGAGCTTCACTTGGACTAGGTCAAGCTACTTCCCCTCGCTCTCTTTAGGCTCCGAGTCCTCCAAAAGAAACCTTCCTCACTATCCCCTTTTGAGGTAATGTTTGGGTGGCCAGCTCTTCCACCTGGAATTTCCCCAATTCAAGGACCTTTGCCCAAAGACCTCTCTCTTCTCCTCTTGTCCTTCATCAGACATCTGCTATGGACGTGCCAAGATTACATCCTGCCAGACCCAGGTAGACTCTCCACTTCATTCCCATTAACATTGGTTCTTGGGTGTATTTTTCCCCTCCCCAGGACACGGGATAAGTCTCCTTGCCCCAAAGTGGATAGACCTCTTCCAGGTTGTGCTGTGCACACCCACGGTTGCTAAGCTTTGTGAAACCTCAGGGAACTTGACATCTTGGATTCATATCTCCAGACTGAAACCAGCTGCCCAACTAGCTGAGGATCCATAAAAGGACGACAGACACCTATCCCAGTATATTTGTTCTTCCTTTCCCGCTGATTCCCTAAAAATTCGCTTCTCTCGTGTCTCTGATACCGACTCCAAATAATCTTTTCTGTCTTTTTTGTTCTGAACCTTTAACCAGCTTCTCCTTAGGGATCACCTGTTATTTCTTATCCTAGAGGTGGACTTATCAGTCTCTAGAGGAATCAACTACACCCTGGATGGCTTGCTCTGAGGGACCCATACCTTGCTCATGGGCTTCCTGCTCTCCATTGGGCTCTTCACCATAAGTCCCGCTGATGGAATACAGGCCGACAGACAATAATCCCTCTCTCCTTCTTTCTCCTTGTTGTAAGATGCTCCTCGTTGTAAGAAGCTGTCTTTAGACTAGTGATCCTACAATTCCTCTCTTCTGGAGGACACCCTTGCCAACCTATGCCTTT
The DNA here is from genome assembly GCA_025594165.1 of Tamias sibiricus. NCBI lineage: Eukaryota > Metazoa > Chordata > Mammalia > Rodentia > Sciuridae > Tamias > Tamias sibiricus. The sequence continues at coordinate 129,276,646 of CM046664.1, read as the reverse complement.
GGAGAACCTTCATCCACACCTGCAGAAATTCATCTTTTTGGCACCAACCTCCTGGGAATCCTTTTTGCCCTCGAGCCTGACTTGTCTTGTCATATCTCTCCCCCCATAACACCTCACATCACCCCTATTTCAGCAGGAAGTAGCCAGACTGACACATGATGTCCCACTTCCTAAGAAAACAAAAATGGGGAAATAATAGATGGGCTACCCCCACCAAGGGAAGTTTCCGTATCCTAAGCAAAGCAACCTTGTTTCATGTTCTGGGCAGGAGCCAATGGGCTTAAAGGTTGCTCTGTTCTCCAGACAGGATGTTTCTTCCCTGGACAGGATGTTTGTTCCCTGGGCAGGAGCCAATAGGCTCAAAGGTCACCCTGTTCCATGGGCAAAGAGCCAATAGTGTTAAGGGTCACTCTGGTACACCCCCCACCAAAAATCCCTATTTAAGCTCTGATCCATTCAGAGCTAGAGACACACACACAACAGCTCATCCCTGCTGAGAGGAGGTAGCCACTGCACCAGCTCCAGACCCAACATCTCCAGCCCGATGGCAGCTGCCCAGCTGACAGCTCAGAGATTGCAGCTGGCATGACCAGGCATCTGTGGCATTTTAATGGCATCTTCCTTAAGGACAGGGCCAAGTCTGTACAGCTTATGGTGGTCTGCCAACAATATGCTGCCCTCAGCAATGTTGATTGGGAGGCCTATGAACTAGGCCATGGTCCTTGACAGGATGTGAAGGTCTAATTCATCCATGGGAAGCCTTCCCAAAGGCGACTGTTCTGTCCCATGTCTTCCCCTTGGCCATGGATTTTTGGCCTTGGGTAAGTCAACCCAAAGTGCTAGGGTGGTAGTCAATGACGGGTAAGATCCCCAGAGGGGGACAACCTAAGACAGGCACACCCTAAAGTAAGGTGGGCTCCCATCAATAAAACAAAAAGGGGAAAAAATGTTGGGGACATTAAGAACACATCAGCCCAAAACATAACTCTCTGGCTGTTTCTCACTTCGTGATACGTGGACTTGGCCTAGCCCAGAGGTGTTTTCCTGACATGTGACGAAAAATCAAACCACCACTAGGATAGGCTAGTAGCTGTTCCTCCAATGTGATCTGCTCATGTTCCCTGTGCTCCCCTATAATCTTTCTTCTGATAAAACCCTCTCTTTTTTCATGAAAGATACCATGGTGCTGAAAGAGTTAACTTTGACTGTGTAGGTTCTCCTATTTACTTGCTGTTCTGTTCTTTATTCATACATGTGGCCACCAGGTGTCACTATTTCAATTACTTATAATGAGACTAATTCTATAAATTAATTTTTTGGAATGTAGAGCTAAAAACATAAAAACCTTTTCTATAAATTATACTAAAACAACAGGCTCCTAATTAAATAGCTTTAAGAGTCTTTTTGTGATTGAAAATAAATCCCTTATTTTCAGAGTAATTTAATGTAGTAATACAAATTCTTTAAAAGTCCTTCAAAGCTGCCTCTCTCTTTCCCTGCTTTTTGTTATGAAAAACAATAAGTGCCTTGAAATTCCAGACAAAATTAACTTTTATCGGGCAAGTTTAAACAGTATGCAGAAAGAATGACTAAGTTAGAGATATGAGATAAAAATTATAACATACACAGATAGTTACATACAGTTCACGTAACTCTCTATCTGTACGAAGCCTTGATATGTAATCAGTAGATAATTCAGCCTCTTTCCTAAGTTTTATGATGTAAAAGAATGTGTAATGCCAAGAAATGTTGCTTATATACTTTTACAAACTGAAAATAAACCAGAAGAAGCAGAAGATTCCACAGCCTAACTCATGTTTGAGAGCTGATTTCTTCCACCACTGACTGACTCCTTTACTTTGTGCTGTGTTGAATGCTGGCGTAGTACCCCCCGGCTGACAATCCACTTTGACAGCACCCCCCGATAAATCATGCTACTCTGTACCCCCCGAAGAGCCCACCACAGACCTCTGCAGGCATCCACCTTCCATTCAGAGATTGCACACTCCCCTCTTCCTGACTCCTCTCTCCCACCAGAGCTTGCACACTCCCCTCTCCCTCACTCCTCTCTTCCAGCACCTCTTTGACCTCTGATCAGCCACAAAGGCTGGTGAATAAATCTCTTGGCTGCACAGTTGTCCCTGGTGTGATTTTTGCCCTTCATAGATGGCATGGGGAAGGTGTGTGCACATATGCTGAGTGCCCATCACACTCCAAGTATGTGAAGGCATTCCTGCTGTGCATGTGGATACAGAGTATGTACCAAATACAAACACTTATTGGTGCACATGACAAAATGCAGCAGCTGAGTGATGTGAAAGGCCAGCAAAGGTTGCCTATCTTTGGTAGTTTTCACTGTTTATGGTGCTCAGACAATGGTGGTGTTGGCTGAGAAAAGCATGTACAACAAAAGTAGAACACAACCAAAAAACAGAGTAAGTTTGTAACTGTAGCTGAAACACATCTGCAAATGGTGACACAGAGATGGAGGCCAGCCTCCACCACCCAGCAGCACTTTCCAGCCATGGGCGTGGTGTGTTTGCTGGGTGCAAGCGGCCAAGCACCAAGCTCCATGGCTAGGCACTGAGTCTTCAGGGCTGAACCTCTGCCTTGCTTTGTCATCACCCAGCAGAGAGGACCTGGAAAGTCCTCATGGAGAAACAGTGGGCTGGAGAATCTGTTAGTTATGCTTTCAAAACTAAAGTGATCCAAAATAAAATTATTCTCCCAAATCATTATTTAAAAATAAAAGATAAAATAAAAACATGACTGGTTTGCAAACTCTGTCTTGAGAAGCTGTTGAGGATGAGGTAAAAAACATCTGGGGCCCAAGCACTCCTGGCTTCTCTCTATATATGACTTTTCTAAAAACTGGGGTGAGCTCCAGAGATGGGACTGAAACCCAGGGCTCTGGTGCTGCTGGTACATGTTTTTCCCAAACTGTAGACTCCTTGACTCAGCTCCCTGCTTCCCTCCCCTAGAAAAATGAACCTCACCTTCTACAGGCAAGTGCCTTGGAGCCTACCAGGAAACTGAAATTCAGAGAACTTGGGGGGATGCCTGTCCCAGAGTCAGGGCCACATGGGGCAGAGGCAGCCACCACAGTTATTTCCCACCAGTTCTTGTAATCACACCAGAAGTATTTCAGATGTCTTGGTCATATAGCAGGCCTGAGTTTGTTAGAAAGGATGGGTAAGGGGACCAGGAGACACTCAAGAGAGAGAGTGGGACCTCTCTATCAGAAGGACAGGGTGCCTCTCTTGCCCTCCAGTTCTATTAAGTTCCCAGGGAGGTTTCCATGGTCCCACCAGGTCTGCCTCTTGACTTCTGACTAATAGCAGGATAACATGAGACTTTCAAGCTCACACTGCACATGGCCACACTGAGTCACTTTGGCCTGTGCTGACCAGTGCTAATTAAGCCTGTTTTTACAGATTTTGTGCTTAGGGTAAATTGTCATTGTCTCCTGTAAGCTGCCTGTCATGGCCAGCCACAGCGCCACGGGAGAAAAACTCGGAGGCTAAGTAAAGCTATTACTAATTTTACTTCTACTTTCTTAGAGAGAGCTTAGAGAGAGAAAGAAAGATTTTTCTTCTTCTTAGAAAGAGCTTAGAGAGAAAGATTAGAGATAGCTTTTTCTTCTTCTTAGAGCTTAGAGAAAATGAGAGAGAGCTTGAAAGAGAGAGATTTCTTCTTTAGAGAGAGAGAGAGAGCTTAGCTTTTAGAGCTTCTTTCTTCTTTCTTCTTTCTTCCTCAGGAGCCTCTGCCTGACTCTGACCAGCAATTACTTCTTCTATCTGGTTTCTCTTCTGTAACCGCTCTGCCTACGTTCTGGCCGCTCTGATTCTTTTCTTCTTCTCCGAACCAAACTCTTCTTCTGACCGACTGAACAACTGCATGACTGACTGAATGAATTCATTCTTCTGACTCCGACCGCTTTCACCCGGTTATATACCTTTAGCTTTGCGGGTGCCTCACGTGCATTTACAGGTGCGTCACATACATACTTATTATCAGGTGGAACTTATGGCTTCCAGCTGACCGCAATAGCCATCTCCCTAATTGGGGCTCCTTCAGTCTCCATGAGTTCTGGGATCTGGTCTGTGTAAGGCTCACCAAAGTCCCCCCGTTCAGGGTAACATGTGCTCTTCTTATTCATTACTTCAGACGATAGGACAAATGCTGAGGAATGTGACATATGCTGGTGTCTTACGCCAGGTGGGCTGCAGTTAAGTTTTTGCTTTTTAACTTTGTTGCTTTTTAAAAGCAAGCATGTGGGTAATCAGACAGTAATTTATAGAATTATTCCTTTAACCTCATTTTCCAACCACTCACGTCTCTGTGTTTCCTGTCGATGCCCATTTTCTGCTTGTTTCTAAAATGTTAGGGAAAATTCCAGAAAGATAAAGGGCACAACTTGCTGTAAGTGCACTGCTGTGTAGGCCCTGTCTTCCCAGGGGTAACAAGCTGGGAGTTGCTCTGTTTACCCCCCCAGAGGAGAAGGTGACCATCCTTGGGGGTAAGCCCACATGTGTCCATGGGGGTCTGTGGACATGTATCTTCATTCCTGTTTTATGGAGATAGCTGGAGATGACCATGGGCCAGTGTGTCTCATGTCTACTTGCAGTGGAAACTAATAAATATTAAACATCAGCATGGAAATGAATTAATTTAGACCCATAACTGATATCTTAGAATGTACTAAATTGTGTGAAAAATATATATAAAAACCCTAAAATAACAGAGTCATTACATTTATGGAAGATTTCTTCAGACTACTGAAGAAATGGAAGTTATCATCATAAAGAATGAAGCTGTGTTCAGATACATAGGAATTAAAACAAAAAACTAAATTCGCAGAATGAAATGTAGTAAATTTTGGAATAAAGCTGTAAGATTAGAAAAATAATACATGATAAACTTAATTGATAAAAGTCTATAATCTCAAATATTTAAAATTTTTTGCCAATCAGAAGAATGGAGGTTAGGTTTCTCGTGAAGGGTACAACCAGTTACCCATCACCCCACTGAGGCACATGGCATCAACATTGACATTGGTAGTCAGAAACATGGTGGTTGGGTTACTCATGCAAGGCATAGCCAGTTAACCATAACCCGTGTTCTACCATATGGCACTGATGTTGGGCACTATGAATAGGAGTCACTCCCCAAATCCAGCTAGGGGTTGTATGTACCTCATCCATCATGGATAACATGGTGTGATTTATTACCCAAATGGATGCTTGCAGGGATAAAAAGGGAAAGAATTATAACACAGTAGCACAGTTTTAAACCAGGATTATCCTAGTCAAAGTGGGACCCATGGTTATCCACCACAGACCCTACAGACCTCAGGCTGTGGACTCCCTAGAGTCAGGGAGCCTTCCCAGACACAGAAGAATGGTTCTTCTGCCTAGAAGCATCCCTCAGCTAGAACCTCATGTTCACATTCCTTCTCAGGAGGAATGAAGAAATACAGCTAAGAACAACTACAAGTTACCATTAATGATTCCTTACACTAAGTAATATAAATCAACATGAAGAAATGTTACTAGTGAAATGGAAAAGTTTGCACATTCCTAGCAATGCTCATGTTTTGAAAAGCAATCTAGCACTGTATAAAGCTAAACTGTTTACTAATTATGTACAAGAGACACTGCTCAAAGTAAAGCTTCAGAAAGACCCCAGGACAAAAATACATAAACCACCAATTTATAATTCATCTCTTCATACGTTCAGCAAACACTCTTGGGACCTAAAAAATGTTACAAATCAAATGAACTTAACAGACATCTAATAGAATATTTCATCTAACAACGGCTGAATATACTTTCTTAGCAGCATGAAACCTGCTCCAACAGAGACCATATTTTAGGCCACAAGGCAACTCTCACTAAGTACAAAAACCTTGAAAAACTTTCTTGCATCTTATCAGATCAAAATGGAATGAAATTAGAAATCAACACCAAAAAACCCCTACAGAAACTATATAAACACATGGAGATTGAACAATACTCTTTTGAATGATGAATGGGTAATAAACTAAACCAGGGGGGGGGGCTGGGGTTGTGGCTCAGCAGTAGAAGTGCTCGCCTAGCATGTGCGCAGCCCGGTTTCGATCCTCAGCACCATGTAAACATAAATGCATTGCACTGTGTACAACTAAAGCAAATAAATAAATATTAAAAAAACTAAATCAGGGGAGAAGTTTAAAAATTCTTAGAGTCAAAGAATAATAGTAATACAACATGCTAGAATCTCTGGGACAGTTCTGCAAGGAAAGGTTATAGCTACAAGTGCCAATAAACAATTTAATGATAAAAAGGTCCCAATAAACAATTTAATGATACACCTGAAGGCCCTTGACAAAAAAGAACAAATCAATTCTAAAACCATATTTGGAAGGAAGTAATTAGAAAAGAAGGAAATACTTAAAATCAGAGCTGAAATTAAAAAAATTGAGAATGAAAGATACAAAGGATCAATGAAATCAAGAGTTTGTTCTTTGAAAAGATAAATAAGACAGTCTCTTAGCCAAACTAACCAAAAGAAAAGAGAGAAGACCCAAAGTAATAAAATTAGAGATGAAAAAGGAGAAATCACCACAGACATTACAGAAATCCAGTGGGTCGTTAAGGGCTATTTTGAAAACTTACACTCCAATGAAATGGAAAACAGAAGAAATAAATATGTTTCTAGACATCAATGCTCAGCCTCATATCCTGCTTATGCTCCTCAAAGGATGCAAGGCCCCACAGATCACCTTGCAGTGTGGGATTATGCTGAGGGAATGTATTTGACATGGACCACCTCCAAATTCATCATCATTTGTATCCAATTCAGAGATTTCTTCAAATATGTGGAGTTGTCAACATTTGATATTGCTTCAGATGCTTTTGCTACTTTTAAGGATCTAAGTTGCTTAGGGCCTCGCTAAGTTGCTGATGCTGGCTTTGAACCTGTGATCCTCCTGCCTCAGCCTCCTGAGCCACTGAGATGAACAGACATGCACCACCATGCCTGGCTAATAATTATAATTATAAAAATAAACTTTAATGTGATTAAAAATTAATTAAAAAATGGATCAAATACCTAGAAATTAGACCAGAAGCTACGAAACCCCTAGAAGAAAGTATAGGGACAATGTATTAGCATACAGGCATAGTCAATGACTTTCTCAGTAGGACCCTAAAGCTCAGGAAATAATGCCAATGTTAATAAATGGGAGAAGGGGAGAAAATATTTGCTAGCTACTTTTCTGACACAGCAGTAATATCTGGAATATAAAAAGAAGGTAGAAAACACCCCCCCCCCAATTACCCAATGAATTAACGAGCAAATGAACTAAGCATATTTCTCAAAGGAAGAAATACAAATGGACAACAAATATTTGAAAAAATGTTCAACATTCTTAGCAATCAGGGAAATGCAAATCAAAGCTACACTGAAATTTCATTTCACACCAGTCAGAATAGCAGCCATCAAGAATACAAATAATAATAAATGCTGGAAAGGTTGTGGAGAAAAGGAACACTTTTACACTGTTGGTGGGATTTTAAATTGGTACAACCACTATGGAAATCAGTGTGGAGGTTTCTCAAAAGATTAGGCATGGAACCATCATATGACTTAGCTGTACCACTCCTTGATGTTTATCCTGAAGAATTAAAGTCATCATACTGAAGTGATACATGCACACCCATGTTTATAGCAGCACAGTTCACAATAGCCATCCTATGGAACAAGCTTGGGTGTCTGTCAATGGATGAATGGATAAAGAACATGTGGTGTATATACACAGTGGATTGTAATGTAGCCATAAAGAAAAATAAAATTATATGTCATTTGCAAGAAAATGGATGGAACCTCAGGGCATTATTTTAAGTGAAATAAGACAAACTCAGAAGGTCAAGGATCCTGTGCTTTCTCTCATATTTAGAAGTTAGTGAGGTAAAAGGAAAAGAAAGTTTGGGGGAATCTCATAAAAAATAGAAAGGAGATCAGTAGAATAGAGGAAAGTGACTGGGGTGAGGGAGGCAGGGAGGGAAAGGGGAAATGGGAATGATATTGGCCAAATTATATTGTTATATTATATGCATGTATATATGAGTATGTAACAATTCCCACTATATGTAAAACTAAAATGCACCAATAAAAATGTGGAAAAAAGAGTTAAACCGCTTATGTCATTTAAGAGATACACATGTGTATATTGCATATTCAAAAATATTTAAAAGAAAATTCCACAAGAAAGTTGGCATAATTTATCCCATGGCATTAAAACTATAATATCCAGTAGTAAAGATATGCCAAATAACTTATTGCTATATTAATGTCTGTCCTTCACCAGAATTGTTTCAAGGTCTCACCAAGCCCTTTGCTCTGCTTCCCTGTCATCCTTTCCACATGGACCAATTTCAGAATTCCCAAGACTCACAGACTGTCAGACTCTGTGTTTTAAAAGCTAACACAGCAAGTGATCTGAGAAGTCCTCTTATGCACTAGGAGACTATTCATGTAATAAATGTCCTGTTTGCTTTAGGTAATTTTATGGAACCATACTTCCCTAACTGCATTCAACATAAAGTTCAGTGATTCCTCTTTCTCCCCTAAGCCTTAAGCCCTTTCTCAGCCCCTACACAAGTTCTGGTCTGGGGTTTTGGGGAGTTTTTTTTTGTTCCTTTTTTTCAGAACATGCCACGACTCCGATCAGGTCAGCATGCCCCCAAGGAGAAGAGCCTTCTTTGTGGTTCATTTAGCATTAGCAGATTGCTTCAGTTTTTTGGGTCAGCCTTGCATGTTCTGTTAATTTGTTTTGCTGCATCCTGAGGCAATAGAGCATTTTTAAACTTAAAACTTTAAGTACAAGAGGAAAATGAATGTGGAGAAGAGGAAGGTTCGCGTGTAGACACTACAGAAATGGCACAATTGCTCTGTGTTGGTGGGATTGTTGGGTGAGGAAGTTTCACTTGGGGGCTGGAAAGAGGACAGGCTTTATGAATAGTTCAGGACAGTCACCAACACAGTCTCTTTTAAAGAATTGCTGATTCTGAGCTGTTGCAGACTGCAGCTGCTGCCACCTGCAGCAACGATACCGCGGGAAAGAATTTGGAAGCAGACTGGGAATGAGTAGGTTCTTTATTCTTGCTTCTTCTGCTGACTTATCTCTCCAACTCCAACAACCTCTCCAACTCCAACTCCCCTCTCGCCAGCCCTACCTCGTTAAATACTCTTCACCTTAACAAGTATACACGTGTCACAAGCTCAACTTACATGTGCATCACAGTGTTCATGGCACAGAAACATTCTTAGTTGATTACATTAAGGTCAGGAGAAAACAATTAAATGCCTCCTCTTTGGCTCTCAGCCAGCCACCATCTTAGCTACCTCCTCATTAAGGCTCTTACATTTCCTCCCTTTTGTTTTAAAAGAGGGATAGCTTAAATGGATGGGTGATGACCCTCACCACATCAGGATCGACTGTGCCTGTCTTAGGCATCCACATGTGCAACCAACATTCTTACCCATCATCGGATAATCAAGGCTGTGCCCTTGACTCCTGTCATAGGTTGATATGTCGGCCACATGAGACTTTCCTTTGACTACCAGCCATCCAACCGAGCCAACCAATCATGAGGAGATGCTCTGGCTCTAAGGCGGCAAGCTTTTAGCTGACAAGCCAAGTTCCATTAAATAGCATACTAAGTTCTTTTAGACAAATCAAGTGCCCCAAGTTCCATTAAGTAACGCACTGAGTTCTCTAGACAAATCAGCTGCCCTATCAAGGTTAAGAAAAGGATACCCACAAGACATTGTCCTGTGTAATGTCCTAAACATAGAAAGATCTGTCAAAATGTCCACTTGTTCTTGGATCAACACGTTGATCGACAATTTCAAAATGTGGTGTTGATCTAGGAGGCCCCGTGCATGCAGAGCAGAGGCCATACTGCTGGTGAAGTTGTCCAATGCTTGAGCAGTAGGAATGCTTGTAGCGATTGCGACCCCTGCAGCTGTAGCAGCAGCAGCTGTCTCTTTTATGTCTAGACAATGCTACTGGCAAATCTTTAGGGCCCGCTAGGACTGGCATAGGGATGTACCTAGAAACTCAAGCAACAATCATTAGAGGAAAGGCAGTGCCATTCCAGCACTGAGTCAGGAAGTGAGTTGTAGGAGTGCAATTCAAACTAAAAAATAGAATTATTAGATCTTCAGGTATCTGAAGTTGATCTCTGCTCACACACATTGCTGCTTGAGCTCCCATGAACATTAGCTGGCAAAATATCACATTCAGAATGGATTAAAGAAAGACTGAGGGTATTTAGCTGACAAAATATTACATTTAAGATAGATTAAAGAAAAGCTAAGAGCATTTTAGAAAAATAATTTGTTAGCTGGAACTTTTGAGCCTCTGCATACACAGCAACCTTCCATGAATATACCGGTTGAAACAATTTAAATTAATCAGCTATTTAACAAATAAATTACAAATAAACAATCACATGTCAAATACCAAAATGTCAGGTTGAACAGTATTATTCATATTCCTTGCTGAAGAGAAGTCCTAGGGATACTTACATATTAAGTTTGAAGGTACCTTCATTTTTTTTTAATTGTTTACCCAATTTGAATATATTTAACTTAAATGAATTGAAGTTATTTGGATCCTTTTTTTAATAATAATTTTCATGAGTGCTCGGTTTTTGTTATTTGTGACGTCACATTTATATGAAATCTGGACAGACGCACAGACATAAAGACATATTTGTGACGTCACATTTACATGAAATCTAGACAAGCACACAGACATAAAGACATATATAAAAAAGAAAAACACAATTGTGTGCACACTAAAGAGACATCCTCTCGTCCTGGCCGGGAATGAGACTTAAGTTGTAAATTTATTGAAGGAAAAAACGCGCAGCTTAAAAATTTCTTAGCTGAAAAAGCAAAGATTTACCCATCGTCTGAAAAGAGACGAACTCAGGCAGGTGCGCGGATTGATAACTTTTTTAAGGGAATCATTCCACAACAACTTCATCTTGGCCCTTTTGATTTGGCACTTGTTTTATTAATCTTGATTCTGCAACAACTTCATCTTGGTCCTTTTGATTTGGTACCTGTTTTATTAATCTTGATGGTATCCATACTGGCGAGGACTCGTGCTGTGGAAAAACACAAACAGATCCTCTCCCCCAAATTAATACTGGGTCTGGGCCCTTCCATGTGCCTGAAAGAACATCCTTTCAGTAAACCAAAGGTTTATGTTGTTGGTGTGGATTCCAGTGTCTGTCTCCAGCTGAATACCCTTTGGAATCCAAAGTTAGAAAATTTAAAGTAAAAAGGGCAATGGCTAATCTATCTTTAGGATTTGTCCAATTTCCTTCTTTTTGTTGCAAAAGCATAATTTTGAGTGTGCGATTAGCTCATTCAATTATACCTTGGCCTTGAGGATTATAAGGAATACCAGTCTTATAAAGTATACTGAAATTTGCGCAAAACTGTTTGAAAGATGAGGACGTATATGCAGGGCCATTGTCTGTTTTAAGCATTTTGGGAATGCCCAATGCAGCAAAAGCTTGTAAACAATGAGATGTAACATCTTCAACTTTTTATCCAGTACGTAAGGAAGCAAAAATCATGCCTGAGCATGTATCTATGGTCACATGAATAAATCGCAATTTTCCAAAACTTGGCTCATGAGTGACATCCATCTGCCACAAATGATTGGGCATTAATCCTCTTGGGTTAACCCCATAATGTGGATTGGGCAAATGTGTCACACAAGATTGACAAGTCTTCACAATTGTTCGAGCTTGATCTTTAGTTATTTTGAACCTTTGTTGTAAAGTAGTACTATTAACATGAAATTGAGCATGGAATGAGGTAGCTTGTTGGACTGCTGAAAATATAAAAATTGTTTGAGTGAGGGCATTGGCCTTTTGATTACCTTCATGGAGAGGACCAGGCAAATTAGTATGAGCTCTGATATGTCCAATAAACAAAGGTTTTTTACGTTCCCATAGAAAGTTTTGAATTTGAAAAAAACAATTTAAAGACTGGAGTATGAGGTGCTATTGGACCTGCTAGCTCCAATTTAGGGATGGCATGTACAATATAGTGGCTGTCTGAAAAAATATTTATGGGCTGTTCTTTAAAACTTTCAAGAGCTATAATAATAGCTTCTAGCTCTACCAATTGAGCTGATTTATGGGCAGTAATATGAATCATATTTTCTTTTTGAGTGACTACTGCAGCAGTGTTGTTAGAGGACCCATCTGTAAATACATTTAATGCCTTAGGAATAGGTTGATTTTTTATTACCTGTGGAAATATAATGGGATGATTGATACAAAAAGATAGTATATGAGACTTAGGAAGGTGATTATCAAAATTTGCAAAGGTAGAGCATCTAGCTATAGCCCAGTCATTATCGTTGAAGCATAAATATTCAATCTGTGACGATGAATAGGGAGTAATAATAGTAGCAGGGTGAATGCCAAATATTTTAGTAGAAGTTTTAAGTCCTTGAAGAATAAGTTTAGCCACCATGGAGGTATAAGACTCAATTATGCTTTTAGGAGAGACAGGCAAATGTATCCATAATAAAGGCCCTTGTTGCCAAAATACTCCTGTGGGTGTATATTGTGAAGAAATAATAATCAATATCAGCGGTTGAGTTAAATCAAATCTGTCACAATGAGCTCCTTCGATGGCTTTTTCTACTACCTTTAAAGCTTTCCTAGCATCAGGAGTCAATGTTCATGGTGAAGATGTTTAGTCCATATCATTTCAAGTTTTCTGATATATTGCTAAATATGGTGAATAAGACTTCTTGATTAGGATGAGCAAGCAAAACATCATCCATATAATGGAGGCACATAAGCTCTGGGCATTTGTTCTTGATAGGCTGAATAACTTTATCTACATAGATATGACACATAGTGGGGCTATTAGCCATACCCTGGGGTAAAACTTTCCACTGAAATCTTTGATCAGGGCCATTATTATTAATATAATAATGAAAAAGCAAACCTAGGGGCATCCAGAGGATGTAAAGAAATAGAAAAAAAAAAAAAACCAATCCTTTATATCAAGGGTTATAAGATGGAAGTTTTTAGGAACAGCTATAGGATTAGGAAGTCCAGGTTGAGTAGGGCTCATAATTTGCATAGTTTTATTGATTTCTCTAAGATTATGTAACAATCGCCATTTTCCTGATTTTTTCCTACTCACAAATATGGAGGAATTCCAGGGAGAGGTAGAAGGTTCTATATGTCCTGCTTCTAGTTGTTCTTGGACTAGTAAGTGGGCTGCTTGTAATTTCTCTCTAGATAGGGGCCACTGAGGAACCCAAACTGGCTTATCAGAAACCCACGGTATTTTCAAAATTGTTTTCTCAGTGGCCCCTAAAAAAAAATATCCTATACTTTTTCAACGATGATTTCCTTTTGTAACGCCTGCAGGATTGGTTGCGAGGTGTACTCCCATTTGTTGTAAAACATCTCTTCCCCATAAGGTAACTGGCAAGCTGGACAAAACATGAGGCTGAAATGTTCCTTGATGCCCTTCATCGTCCTCCCATTTTAAAACTGTTGCACTTTGTTCTGGGCTATTAGAATATCCCAAGCCTCTCAAACTAGTTGAAGCCTTTTGTAAAGGCCAGTGTTTGGGCCATTTTTGTAAGTTAATTATGGAAGAGTCAGCTCCAGTGTCAATCAACCCTTCCATATCTATCCCCTTAATTTTTATTTTGCACATAGGCCTCTGTGAACAATCCTGAACCCAGCAAGCCATAGGTCCCGAGCCAGTGGAACCAAATCCCCTATTCTTCCTATTTTGAGGCATAATCTTAAATGAGTCATGTAAACTGGGAAGGAGAAGCAGCTGAGAAATTCTATCTCCTTGGTTAACAGAGCTAATGCCTTGAGGTGAACTAAGCATAATCTTAATTTCTCCTTGGTAGTCTGAGTCTATCACACCTGGAGTCACTTGAAAACCTGATAAGCTTTTAGAGCTTCGCCCGAGGATAAGTCCTACAGTCCCTAAGGGAAGAGGTCCCCTGACTCCCGTGGGAATCAGTTGAACACCCATTTCAGGTGTTAGCACTATTCGGGCGGTGGAACAGAGGTCTAGTCCTGCACTTCCTCTTGTTCCTCTGACAAGGGAGTCATCTGGATGGATGTTTGAGGATACTCCTCCTCTAATGCCTCGTACATTTGTGGGCCCTGGGGCATTGGGCCCCATGCCCTGTTTTTTGAATTGCCAGACAAAATGTTACCATAAGCATCAGTTTTGGATCTGCACTTACTAGCCCAATGGTTTTGTTTTTTACACCTGGGGCAGCGGCCTGGGGCATGATACGAGCTTGGTTTTATTTCTATTGTCTCTTGCCTTCTTTGGGGATATTGTTTTCTAAAATAATAATTTTTAGGTTGAGCCCTTCTTGTAAAATTTTGAGGAGAAGCACCTCTCATGGCTGCTGCGATTACATTACCTGTAACAAATGCATCATTTATGTCCTTGCATAGCCTTATATATACAGAAAGGTCCCTTTTAGATTTCCAAGGTCTGATAGCATCTTGACAATATTTGTTGGCATTTTCACATGCCAGCTGAACAACTAATGGCATGGCTTGATCAACATCTCCAAACACTCTACCTGCAGTTCACAAAAGTTGATCAACAAAGTCAGCATATGGCCCATTAGGTCTCTGAATTACTTTAGATAAGCTACCCTGTAAGTCACAAGTTCCTTGTAATGTTTTCCATGCCTTAACAGCTGCAGCATATATTTGAGCGTAAACTCCAGGATTGTACTGAATCTGAACCTGTAAATCAGCATATTGCCCTTCTCCAGTTAACATGTCTACATTACGGTTTGGAAATCCTGCAGTCGCATTTCTTCTAGCTGTTTCAACACAGAACTCTTGGAATTGAGACCTCCAAATCAAGCATTGTCCCCCACTCAATACTGCCTTACATAAGCCTTTCCAATCTTAAGGAGTTAAATTCAAAGTATTAAGGGCTTCTAACATGCTTATGGTAAAAGGAGCTTGGGGTCCATATGTCAGTGTTGCTTCTTTAAAATTTTTTATAGTTTTGAAATATAAAGATTCATGGTACCTTTGCTCGTTTTGATTTTCAAATATTTCAGATCCCAATGTCCCTGCGAGTTTTGACACTCAAGGGCACACAAGTGCTCAGAAAGACCATTAATCTCTGCTTCAAGGGCACGCAAGTGCTTAGAAAGACCCTTCATTGTTTCTGTAATTGATTCAACCTATGGGGGAGCAGAGGGCACAAGTGGTTCCTCCACTTGACGGTCCCTTATCTTGGTCCTCCTTAATTTCCTTTTGCTCATTTTCTCAGGAGCACTTTTACTTAATTCCTCCTCACTAATACTATCCTTACTGGTCCTAACTGACTCAGCAGAGGCTATGCTTTCATGATCACTTTTACTTAATTCCTCCTCACTACTACTACTCTCACTGGTAGTAACATCCTGAGTCCCAGGTTCAATTGAGAGCACATATCCTTCAGCTATCTCTAATAAATCTTGAATAGCTTTAGCAGCTTGGATCTTTGTCATTTTTGAGCCCATTTTCTTTCGCCTTTAACCATTCTGACTAGAGACTCCTGCAAGGTTCCTCAGTTTTCTTACCGTGCCAATTCGGAACTCCCCGTACTTGTTGCAGCCTGCAGCTGCTGCTGCCTGCAGCAACGATACCGCAGGAAAGAATTTGGAGGCAGACTGGGAATGAGTAGGTTCTTTATTCTTGCTTCTTCTGCTGACTTCTCTCTCCAACTCCAACAACCTCTCCAACTCCAACTCCAACCACTCTATCGCCAGCCCTACCTGGTTAAATACTCTTCACCTTAATGAGTATACACATGTCACAAGCTCAACTTACAGGTGCATCACACAGTGTTCACAGGCACAGAAATATCCTTAGTTGATTACATTAAGGTCAGGAGAAAACAATTAAACGCCTCCTCTTTGGCTGTCAGCCAGCCGCCATCTTAGCTACCTCCTCATTAAGTCTCTTACATGAGCAACGCCCCTGCCTGTGCACAGTGAAGCCCTCTCCTCTGAGCTTTCCACTGCAATCATCTGTGCTTCCCATCTCATTCTGGTTGAGGCTTCGAGATCTCTCAAAGAGCAGAGTTGGCTCAAGGTAAAACTCCTCTGTCTCCTGTAAGTTGCAGGGACTCTCAGGTAAACTTCATTCGTGAGGCCGACACAGGCAGATTTGCATCTGCAACTTCGTGGCCTGCCAACCTGAGCCCAGATTCAGACCAGTGTCCAAGGGCTTTGCTGCACATTCCAAAATTCATCTACAAACACTGGCTACAGGCATCCCAGGGTGCCTTTTGGGGGCTGATGAACCTGAGATGGCTGTATCTCCTGTCTTGTTCTTCCTGGGGCATACACCACCCTACCTGGTTTTAGGTTTTGCTGTGCACAGATAACTGAATGCAAGAAAGTCATCCTCAGAGCATGCCTGCTATGGGCCCTTGGAGGCTGGTGGGAGAGTTCAGACAGGAGGGAACAATGAGGCAGACTGGCAGCCAACAGAAGAGCAGTCCCCAGAAGGTAGAAGGGAAACTAGAGGGAACAAGTTCCCAGGACTCAGGAATGCAGGGACAGGGCAGTCAGCATGCAGATCACAGAGGGATGTGGGTTGTGTCTGGTGCTGCAGAGCATCCTTATGAGCCTCTATCTTCCCCACTCACTCCTGCATAAAGTTCCTGAGCAGACAGCCAGCCCACAGCGGCAGTATGACACAAAGTCCGTGTCACTTATAGATCAAGAAGGCCCAGGAAGGACTGAGTGATCCGTCCAGAGTCATTCCTCAGGTTGTGTTGGCCACTGTGGTAAGGAAGCAGTTGGCAGAACCTGGATGCAGGTGGTCAGGACGCTGCCTGTGTTGTGCTGCCTGCACAGTTCTCAGAGAACACCTGGCTCTTGCCTGGTGAAGAAGCCAGTCTTTCCTATTGCTGATTGGGAAAATGATTATAGAATCCATTTTACTCTAAAGAAGGATCCTCTCATTTTTGTTTCTTTCAGACCTGAATGTAAATAATAGCAATAATCAAATGTGTACTGGAGATTTGCCATGTGTCAAGAGGAATTGTGAATCTTCCCAAGGCTTATCAGTGTGGAGGGTGCAAAGCAGGCCAAGGACTTATTTTTCTTCTAGAATCCCTAAATAGGTGCCCCAGGGTACCCTTTGGGCAAGCAGTTTTTCTCTGTTGAGCCTCACAGGGGAAACAGAACATTGGGAAAATGATTTTCATAAAGTTGATTGCCACCCCCAGAAGAAAACATTAGGGTCAACACTCCAACTTAGGCCCAGGATGTCATCAAATTAAAAAGCTTCTACACAGCAAAAGAAACAAGAGTGTAATGAGAGAACCTATAGAATGGGACAAGATCTTTGCCAGTTACTCTCTGACAGATTAATATCCAGAACATATAAAAAACTCAAAAATCTTGACACCGAAACCCCCACAAATAACCTAATTAATAA
This sequence comes from Tamias sibiricus, assembly GCA_025594165.1. Classification (NCBI taxonomy): domain Eukaryota; kingdom Metazoa; phylum Chordata; class Mammalia; order Rodentia; family Sciuridae; genus Tamias; species Tamias sibiricus. The sequence continues at coordinate 129,259,115 of CM046664.1, read as the reverse complement.
AAAGGGAAAATGAATTAAAAGACACTACTCAAAAGAAAAAATACAAAAGGCCAAGAAATATATGAAAAAAAAAAGTACAACATCATTAGCAATCAGGGAAATGCAAATTAAGACTACACTAAGATTTTATCTCCTGTTATAATGGCAGCCATCAAAAATACAATCATCCCTGGGCCAAGTCTCACGAGACCATGGAAGGTGGTAATGCTTATGGCTCACAGCTAACCCCAATCTTAGCTATCTCCTTTATTAGGGCTCCTACATCTCTTTACTATTCACCAGCTTACAATACTGAAAACAGAGTTCTTCAAGTCAGTGTCAGTTATCATCCTGAGGTCTCCTTTTCTGCTGACCAGTGCCAAAAGTGAGGCCAAGTGGAAAGCCCCTGGGATTTAGAAATTGCAGACTTGGTTCTGATCCCATCTCTGCTATTTATTAATAGTTTGAGACTAAGCAATTCAGTAATTTTTTGTGAGCTTCAATTTACTTAGCTATAAATATCTACCTTTAAAAGCTGCTGAAAAAATCAAGTAAGGAAACCGATCGGCGAGGAGGGATAGAAAGAAGCCTAGAGGCATGGGCGGTGTCCACATAGAGCTCTTTCACACAGCTTGCCAAGCCGATCTCGCACGCTCTGGACTGACACAAGGGTCTGTGGAGCTGCTGTTGAGTGGGAGGACAGCACCGCCATCTTTGAGAAGTACAGTGGCTGACCCAGACAAAGGGGAAAAGACAGAAAGGAAGAACAGCTGCAGACATCCAACAATGCTATGAAAACAATGCACACCTGGGAGAGGCTCAGGTAACCAGCAGGGGAGGGCGTGTCTGAGGCCAGCGCAGCGGCCACAAGAAGCTACAACTGTGGGTGGGCGTGGGGAAAGGGTGCCTTCTGGAGGGTCCCCTTCCCGGTGCCATTCATCTGCTGACACACAACCCCTCTGAGCCACTCTTCTGCTGAGCCATTTTGCCACTGGCCTAAGGTGCAGCCTTGACTCCACTAACAGGATCACAGACTGTCTAGACGTGATCCGATACAATTAGCTTAAACTGGAAAGGAAAAAAGAGGGGGGCTTCCCAGGGCCCGTTTTGTTTGAGACTTGGGGTTCGACTTTTTTGTTGTTGTTGTTGGTTTGCTTGTTTTATTGGTTTTCGGGGTTTTTTTGTTGTTGTTGTTGTTGTTTGTTTGTTTGTTTTTCTTTTTCTTTTTTTGGTTTTGTTTTGCTTTTTTTTTTTTTTTTTGCATTGATTGTCAGTGTGTTTGTTTGCTTCTGCTCCTTTTTTCTTTCCTTCTTTTATTCCTTCTCACTTTTGCATTTTTTCTTCCTCCTTCATCTTTCATATTTACACCCTGCCAGTGCATACTAAACAGAGGCAAAAACAAGTTATACACAGAACTTGGGATTTCTAGAACTGGCACAATTTAACTGGATAGCAAAGCGGTGTTATATATAGTTTACTCTCTATTTTCTTGATTCTCTCTCTCCTCTCTATTACACCAATTCCTACTCTTTTATCATTTTTTTCTTTTCCATCTTACTTTACATATAAATTGGTCTTTCCACCTAATTGTCTACTCCATTCTCTTTCTTCTCTTGTCTACTGATACTAAACCACTTCCACTAAACCACTTCAATAGAACTCTCTTTTCATACTTTCCAAGAAAGAACAATTCAAGACACTTCCTTCTTCCTAAACATAACATCTCTGTATCCAATACTTGAAGCTATAAAACCCCATCAGAAGTGTACAGAGTAAATTGGAAATAATATCTGGGTTAACCAAATCTGTACATTGTGATCAAACTTGGATTTTCTGAATAGAAAGTGTTAGGTTTTAAAGTGTAAAGGAATTATAAGGAGATCTGATAGCATTGTACTACAGGAACAACATAAGGCTTTAAGGTAAAATCAAAATAGTCAAGGTCCCACAGTCCAGGAAGACACACAAGCAACATGAAAAAACAAGGGAAGAAAGTGACACAAACAAATCAAGATACCTCATCAGTAGATTCCATGGCAAACACAGTTGGTCAAATGCCAGAGATGGAATTTAGAAATTACATATTCCAAATGTTTATGGAACTTAAGAATGAACTCAAAAATGAGATGAGGGAGCAAGTACAGGAGGTGAAAGATCATTTTGACAAAGAATTCCAAAAACAAATACAGGAAGTAAAAGATTACTTCAATAGGGAAATAGAGGCTCTAAAGAGAAACCAAACAGAAATTCCAGAAATGAAAGAAGCAATAAACCAAAATAAAAGTTCAATTGAAAGCATCTCCAACAGAGTAGACCACTTGGAAGAAAGAACCTCAGACAATGAAGACAAAATATATGTCCTAGAGAAGAATTTAGACTATATAGCAAAACTCGTTGGAAATCAAGAACATAACATCCAAGAATTATGGGACAGCATAAAAAGACCAAACTTAAGAGTGATTGGTGTAGAGGAAGGGGCAGAGATCAAGCCAAAGGAATGAGTAATTTATTTAATGAAATAATTACAGAAAAATTTCCAAACTTGAGGAATGAATGGGAAAACCAAGTTCAAGAGGCATACCAAACACACACACACACACACACACACACAAAAAAAAAAACCAAAATCTCAACAGATCCACACCAAGACACATTATAATGAAAATGCCTAATATACTGAGCAAGGAGAGAATACTAAAAGCCACAAGAGAAAGGAAGCAGATTACATATAGGGTGAAACCAATTAGACTATGTTCAGATTTTTCAACCCAGACCTTAAAAGCAAAAAGATCCTGGAATAGCATATTTCAAGCTCTAAAAGAAAAGGGATGTCAACCAAGAATCTTATATCCAGCAAAATTGAGCTTTAGATTCGAAGATGAAATAAAAACCTTCCGCGACAAGCAAAAGTTAAAAGACTTCACAACTCTAAATCCAGCAGTTCTGAACATCCTGGGCAACATTTTTCATGAAGAAGAAGAGAAAGACAACAACGAAAATCAACAAAGGGAGATATTAAACTAAGGGAAATACCAACTAGAAGAGAAACCAAATCAAGCTAAAGACCATAATTCAAATAAAAATGGATGGGAATAAAAATCACATCTCAATAATAATCCTGAATGTTAATGGCCTAAACTTGCCAATCAAAAGACACAGATTATCAGAATGGATTAAAAGAAATGACCCAACAATTTGCTGTCTCCAAGAAACACACCTCATAGACAAACACATCAACAGACTGAAAGTGAAAGGCTGGGAAAAGTCTTATCACTCACATGGCTGGCGGAAACAAGCAGGGGTTTCCATTCTCATATCAAATAAGGTAGACTTCAAACCAAAACTAATCAAGAGGGACAAAGATGGATATTTCTTACTACTTAAGGGAACCATTCATCAACAGGATATAACAATCATAAATCTATATGCCCCAAATAATGGAGCACCTACATTCATCAAACAAACGCTTCTCAAGTTCAAGAGTAAAATAGACCACAACACAGTTATTCTAGGGGACTTCAACACACCGCTCTCACCAATAGATAGATCATCCAAACAAAAGCTAAACAAAGAAACTTTAAGCCTCCTTAAAACAATTAACAATTTAGACCTAACGGACATATATAGACTATTTCATCCCTCAGTAAACAAATACACTTTTTTTTCTCAGCAGCACATGGCTCCTTTTCCAAAATAGACCATATATTAGGTCATAAGGAAACTCTCAGCAAATATAAAAAAATAGAGATACTACCCTGCATTCTATCAGACCATAAAGGGATGAAATTAGAAATCAACAACAAAACAAGGATTAAAAAAAAACTACTTCAACAACTGGAAGCTAAACAACATGCTACTGAATGAACAAGGGGTTGAAGAAGAAATCAAAGAGGAGATTAAAAAATTCCTAGAGGTAAATGAGAACACAGATACAATGTATAGAAATCTCTGGGACACTATGAAGGCAGTAGTAAGAGGAAAATTCATTGCACTGAGTTCATTCCTTAAGAGGGAAAAAAACCAACAAATAAATGACTTAACATCACACCTCAAAGCACTAGAAAAAGAAGAACAGACCAACACCAAGAGCAGTAGAAGACAGGAAATAATTAAAATCAGAGCAGAAATTAATGAAATTGAGACTAAGGAAACCATTCAAAGAATTGACAAAACTAAAAGTTGGTTCTTTGAAAAAATAAACAAAATTGACAGACCCTTAGCAATGCTAACAAAAAAAAAAAAAAAAAAAAAAAAAGAAGAGAAAAAACTCAAATTACTAACATTCATGATGAAAAAGGGAATATCACAACAAACACCTCAGATATACAGAAGATAATTAGAAATTACTTTGAAAACTTGTATTCTAATAAAACAGGAAATATTGAAAACATTGACAGATTTCTTGAGTCGTATGATTTGCCTAAACTGGAAATGGAGGCTATACACAACTTAAACAGACCAATTACAAGCGAAGAAATAGAAGACGTCATCAAAAAGCTACCAACAAGGAAAAGTCCAGGACCTGATGGGTTTACAGCCGAGTTCTATAAGACATTCAAAGAAGAACTAATACCAATGCTCTTCAAACTATTTCAAGAAATAGAAAAAGAGGGAGCTCTTCCAGACTCTTTCTATGAGGCCAATATCACATTAATTCCAAAGCCAGGCAAAGACACATCCAAAAAAGAAAACTTCAGGCTCATATCTTTAATGAACATAGATGAAAAAATCCTCAACAAAATCCTGGCAAATCGGATACAAAAACATATCAAAAAGATAGTGCACCACGATCAAGTGTGGTTTATCCCAGGGATTCAAGGCTGGTTCAACATTCAGAAATCAATAAACATAATACATCACATCAATAGACTTAAAGACAAAAATCATATGATCATCTCAATAGACGCAGAAAAAGCATTTGACAAAATACAACACCTCTTTATGTTCAAAACACTGGAAAAACTAGGAATATCAGGAACATATCTCAACATTATAAAAGCTATTTATGCAAGGCCCCGAGCTAACATTATCTTAAATGGAGAAAAATTGAAAGCATTCCCTCTAAAAACTGGAACAAGACAGGGATGCCCCCTTTCACCACTGCTATTTATAGTACTGGAAACTCTGGCCAGAGCAATTAGACAGATGAAAGAAATTAAAGGGATCAAGATAGAAAAAGAAGAGCTCAAATTAGCACTATTTGCTGATGACATGATAATCTACCTAGAAGACCCAAAAAACTCTACCAGAAAACTTTTACAACTAGCAAATGAATTTGGCAAAGTTGCAGGATACAAAATCAATACCCATAAGTCAAAGGCATTTTTGTACATCAGCGACAAAGACTCTGAAAGGGAAATGATGAAAACTACCCCATTTACATCAGCATCAAAAAAAAAAAAAAAAAAAAAATACCTGGGAATTAACCTAACAAAAGAGGTGAAAGACCTCTATAATGAAAATTATAGAACACTAAAGAAAGAAATTATAGATGAACTCAGAAGATGGAAAGACCTACCTTGCTCTTGGATAGGTAGAATTAATATTGTCAAAATTTCCATACTACCAAAAGCATTCTACAGATTTAATGCAATTCCAATCAAAATCCCAATGTCATTCTTCAAAGAAATAGAAATAGCAGTCATGAAATTCATCTGGAAAAATAAGAGACCCAGAATAGCCAAAGCAATCCTGAGCAAGAAAAGTGAAGCAGGGGGCATCACCATACTGGACTTTAAATTATACTATAGAGTAATAGTAACAAAAACAGCATGGTATTGGCACCAAAACAGACTGGTGGACCAATGGTACAGAATTGAGGACACAGAGACTAATATATATAATTTCAACTATCTTATATTAGACAAAGGCGCCAAAAATGTATAGTGGAGAAAGGATAGCCTCTTCAACAAATGGTGCTGGGAAAACTGGAAATCCATATGCAACAAATTGAAATTAAACCCTTATCTCTCACCATGCACAAAACTCAATTCAAAGTGGATCAAGGACCTAGAAATTAGACCAGAGACAATACGCCTAATAGAAGAAAAAGTAAGCTCCAATTTCCAACATGTCAGATTAGGCCCCAAGTTCCTTAATAAGAATCCTGTAGCGCAAGAATTACTACAAAGAATTAATGAATGGGATAGATTTAAACTAAAAAGCTTCTTCTCAGCAAAAGAAACAATCAGTGAGGTGAATAGAGAGCCAACTAATTGGGAACAAATATTTAATACATGCACATCAGATAGAGCACTAATTTCTAGAATATATAAAGAACTCAAAAAACTTTACACCAAAAAAAACCAAATAACCCAATCAATAAATGGGCTAAGGAACTGAGAAGACACCTCTCAGAAGAAGATACACGATTAATCAACAAATACATGAAAAAATGTTCAACATCGCTGGCAATTAGAGAAATGCAAATCAAAACTACTCTAAGATTTCACTTCACTCCAGTCAGAATGGCAGCTATCAAGAACACAAGCAACAATAAATGTTGGAGAGGATGTGGGGAAAAAGGCACACTCATACATTGCTGGTGGGACTGCAAAATGGTGCAACCGTTATGGAAAGCAGTATGGAGATTTCTTGGAAAACTGGGAATGGAACCACCCTATGACCCAGCCATCCCACTCCTGGGTCTATTCCCAAAGGACTTAAAAACAACATATTACAGTGACACAGCTATCTCAATGTTTGTAGCTGCGCAATTCACAATAGCTAGGTTGTGGAACCAACCTAGATGTCCCTCAGTAAATGAGTAGATTAAGAAAATGTGGTATATACGCACAATGGAATTTTACTCAGCAATAAAAGAAAATAAATTAATGGCATTTGCAGGTAAATGGATGAAGTTGGAAGACATAATGCTAAGTGAAGTTAGTCAGTCTCAAAAATCCAAGTACCAAATGTTTTCTCTGATATAAGTAGGCTAGTTCATAGTATTGTTGGATGGGGGTACATAGGAGGATTAGAGGAACACTAGAATGGTCAAAGGGAAAGGAGGGTAAAGGAGGGAGCAAGGGGGGAGGGAGGGGGAGAAAAGAAAAATAAAAAGAAAAGGTGGTTGAATGAGATGGATATCATTTTCCTAAATGCATGATTGAAGACCTGAATTGTACGAATATACTTTGTTTACAAACAGTTGTATGTAAAAAGATGCTAAATACATGCACTATGAGTTATACATATTAAAAATTATAAAAATAAAATTTAAAAAGAAAAAAGAATACAATCAATAACAAATGCTGGAGAAGATGTGGAGAAAATGGAACTCTTATACACTGTTGTGGGACTGTAAATTAGCACAACCACTATGGAAATCAGCGCGGAGGTTCCTCAAAGACTAGGCATGGAAGCACTATATGACCAAGCTATACCACTCCTCAGTATTTATCCTAAATAATTAAAGTCATCATAAGGCAGTGATACATGGGTACCCATGTTTATAGCAGCACAATTCACAGTAGTCAATCTACAGAACCAGCCCAGATGTCCATCCACAGATGAATGGATAAAAAAAAAAATGTGGTGTATATACACAAGCTTTATTCAGCCATAAAGAAAAATGAAATTATATCATTTGCAGAAAAATGGATGGAAATTAAGAGTATTCTGTTAAGTGAAATAAGCCAAACTCAGAAGGTCAAGGGTCATATGTTTTCGCTCATATGTGGAAAGTAGAGAGGAAAAAGGAAAAGAAAGGTTGGAGATCAGTGGAGTGGAGCAAAGGGGTGGGGGGCGGGTGGAGAGGGAAGGGGAAATGCTGGGGAAAGATATTGGCCAAATTGTTATATCATATGGGAAAAAAAGATTGCTGGATTTATCCCCAAGCTAGAAAGCGACACAGATGCATCCACAGATGCACTGGTCCCAGATGCACATGCAGGTTGCCCTGAAGGAGCCCTAATTAGGAAGGGCTGTTGTAGCTAGCTGGAAGCCATGGGTTCCACCTGATATATATGTGACGCACCTGTAGGCACCCGCAAACCTGAAGGTATATAACCGGGTGAAAGCGGTCCGAGTTAGGAGAACGGAGAATTCAGTCAGCCGGGCAGTCACTCGGTCGGTCAGAAGAATCAAAGCGGCCAGAACGTAGGCAGAACGGTTACAGAAGAGAAACCAGATAGAAGAAGTAATGACTGGCCAGAGTTAGGCCGAAGCTCCAGAGGACTGGTCAGAGTAAGGCCAAAGCTCCCGAGGAAGACAGAAGACAGAAGACAGAAGAAGGAAGAAAGAAGAGAGAAGAAAGAAGCTCTAGTCTTTCTCTAAGCTAAGCTCTATCTTTCTTTACTCTACTCTAAGCTAAGAAGACAAATCTTTCTCTATCTTTCTTTCTAAGACTCAGTTGAGACCAACAAAAAGAGTAGAAACAAGAGAGCAGAGCCTCTGACTCAATTGAAGCCAGTTAAGAATTAAGCCGAAGCAGAGTAGCTGGCCAAAAGCTGAAGCAAAGTAGACAGCGAAAAGCCGAAGCAGAGTAGCCAATGAAAAGCCGAAGCGAACCGGCCAAAAGCCGCAAAGTAGCCGGCCAAAAGCCGACTTAGTTGAGGCCAGTTAAAAATTAAGCTGAAGCAAAGTAACCGGCGAAAAGCCGAGCCGGCCAAAAGCCATAAAAAATGAAGAAGCCAGACTCAGTTGAGACCAACAAAAAGAGTAGAAACAAGAGAGCATAGCCTCTGACTCAGTTGAAGCCAATTTAGAATTAAGCTGAAGCAGAGTAGCCAACCAAAAGCCGAAGCCAAATAGCCAGCCAAAAGCCATAAAAAATATAGAGAAAAAGCCTTGAGCTTTAATATAAAGAAAAAAGCCATAAGCTTAAAAGAAAATAGAGAATTAAATAGCATGGTAAAAACCATGCAAAAAAAAAAAAAAAAAAAAAAAAAGCCATTGAGCTTTGGCAAGAAAGCCATAAAGAAAAATAGAGGAGAAAAAAAAAAAAAAAAAAAAAAAAAAAGTCAAAGCCGCTTATGCAATTGTGCTTAACTAGGTGCGTTAGCTGCTCCTCAGCATTAGGCTTCCTTAAAGCCACAGCACCTTCTCAAAAAGGGCTCAAATATCCACCCTTTCAAAAATAAAAGGTGAAAAGCTAAGTAGGGACAAAAAAATAAAAGAAAATAGAGAAAATAAAATAGAGAAAATAGAATTAAAGCACCTTTTTAAACTAAAGGGAAGAAATATGAAGGAGCCCTAATTAGGAAGGGCTATTATAGCTAGCTGGAAGCCATAAGTTCCACCTGATATGTATGTGACGCACCTATAGGCACCCGCAAACCTGAAGGTATATAACCGGGTGAAAGCGGTCCGAGTTAGGAGAACGAATTCATTCGGTCCGTCGGGCAGTCACTCGGTCGGGTCAGAATCAGAGCGACCAGAACATAGGCAAAGCGGTTACAGAAGAGAAACCAGATAGAAGAAGTAATGACTGGTCAGAGTTAGGCCGAGGCTCCTGAGGAAGACAGAAGACAGAAGAAAGAAGAAGGAAGAAAGAAGAGAGAAGAAAGAAGCTCTAGTCTTTCTCTAAGCTAAGCTCTAATCTTTCTTTCTAAGACTCTAAGCTAAAAAGACAAGAAGAAATCTTTCTCTATCTTTCTTTCTAAGACTCTAAGCTCTAAGAAAGTAGAAGTAAAAGTAGTAAAAGCTTAACTCTGCCTCCGAGAATTTTCCCGCGGCACCATAGCTGGCCACAACAGGCAGCATACATTGCCCTCCCTATACTGGAAGAGGGCGAGCTGCCGGGGAGGGTGGGAAAGCCCCTGCCTTGGCCTGTCGCCAGCAGGGAGCAGAAGAGCGCTGCGTTCCCACCGCCCTCTGCTCACAGACCCCGAGGAGCAGCCCGCGTCTCCTGTGGAAGCTCCCTGGCTCCCGGGCGGGTGGTGCTGGGCCATGTTGGAACAGGCCCCTGACCGCGCGGCCCGCGGCACTGTGCGCACTTTGCGTACTGTGCGCAGCACTGCAGACTAGAGCGGGTCCTCCGCGCCCCTTTGGCTTCTTCCAGGTGTCCGATGGGGTGGGCGGGACACGGCCTGGCCCAGCGCCCATTGTCCCTCCTGTCCCCTCGGCTCGCTGGATATATTTGCAGATGTGAAACCGCAGAGGCAGATTTCCGTGGCTCTGGTAGTTTCCATATGGTGTGCCTTGGGGCACCGTCTCACTGGAGACCGGGTCAGTGTTTGTCTGAGAGCCATCGCCTCTGGAGCTCAGGTCTGAGCTGGGCTCAGGATCACGTTATTGCTCTGGCAATTCCTTCCCCAGGTGGGCTTCCTGGTGATAGAGACTCACTCTCGCCATTCCTGTGGCAGCGAAGGCACTGCAGCCATCGCAGTGGGGAACCCTGGGCGTGGCCACATGGGGCACGCGGGAGCAGGCAGGAGCCTTGGGAAGCTGGTCCTTCAGGAAATGTTTGTCCACCCACTACCATATGTGGCCTGGGTTATTTCCATCCTTTGCTTCTTCCCCGAATTCCCCTTCCACCTTGCCTTTCTCCTTCATGTTTTTATGCCGGATCTTTTAGATTCCCACTTGTTGCTAGATATTATTTATTTTTAAATATTGCAACAAGCTCTATGAATGCATACTAGATCAGGAAAGGTGTGAGGTTAATGGGAACACGTGCTCTAAATGCCAGATCCAGTGGAGTTGTCTTGCCATGTCAGGGCTCAAGCTAAAGCATTATGTCAGGGTTCTAATGACTGCTGACCGCAGGGAGGAAGCAGCTGTTGGCCACCCTGATTGTCCTCCAGGAGCAGGAGTGGGTGCATGCCTGGGAGTGGACTACAGAGCCCTTACTCATCCACTTGGGATAACCTCCCCACATGGCCAGTTGCTTCACCGGCGGCGGGATGTCTGCAGCTTTCCCGAATCTTCCCTGTCTCTGCCCTCACACTGCTCTTTCCTTGAGGAAACATGCAGAAACTGGGATGCAGAGAGCTTTAATGACCTGCTTAAGCAGATGTAGCAGGCAGGTGGATTAGCTGAGGTGTGGTTGATTCTGTCAGGACACAGCCAGGGACCCTCACAGCCTGTAATCTACACAACCTCCTCCCCAGGCCATCCTCCCACTTGGAGGCCCCTCAGGAGCTGTGTGTGTTTTTCTGCTGCAGGAGATGAGTGTGTGAGTTCCAGACAGTGTGCATCCACCCTCCTGCCAGCTTCCTGAGGTGCCCTCATAGAGCCAGGCCCAGGTTTCCCCACTATGCAATAGCTGCCCATGTCCCGTGCCTTCTGCTGTGCTCATCTATAGGAGTCCACCCAGCCCACCAGGAAGCCCATGAGGGGAGGGGAAGGAACTGCTGGAGGGTGCTGCCCAGCTTCTACATCATGCTCTGCCCTTCATCAGCAGGCCAACTGGCCTGGCACAAGGTGGGGCATGTGTGGAAGCCATCAGCCAGAGGAGTCAGTCAGGAGAACCTAGCCATACAGATTTTTTTCAGGATTTATGTTGCTTTGAAATTTTTCCATGCTTTATGAAGACCCTTATTTCAATAGCACCACATTTTGAAAATATCTGAATCATAGAATCAATAGAAAATAAATTTGGAAAAGCTTTGAGGAAATTGTTTATAATTTCATCCAATCAAGTTTTCTTAACATAAACAGGCCAAAAAAGAAATTGGGTCCATGTTCACCTGCAAAGCAATGAGAAAAATTCAACCCTCTTGCCTCCTGAGTAGTACCATCTTGTAGGCAGTAACTAACTGCTTGTAAAGTCTTCTCTGTGCTCTCAGGGGACCCATCCATTGAATCCAAACTCTTCATAGGAGTCCATGCTAACAGGACCATGGCAATCAAGTGCTACATGCTGCTCTGTGGCCCCAGGTCTCTCACACCTGTCTTCCAGGGTTGAAGAATCTCTCACCTGTGGAATATCCTGTAAACTACATCAGTTAGCAGGTGGAGGCTTAGACCTTAGGAAACAGATTTGGGATCCTGGCAGGTGGAAGCAGATGTGAGACACAATTGGGAGAGTCCCATGCTTTATTTGGTGGTGGCAGCAGCCCCTAGCCAGCCCCCAGCCCCAACCTTCATCCCCCTACCATGTCTTTCCACAGGCCTTTTGTAAATGCTGGCCAGACAAAAAAGCCATACTGCCAACAGGTTACATCAGTGGGCACATGTTCACAGGTAAAGTTCATGACCTTGAGTACATACCTGAATTAGGGTGTTCATGACTTTTGCTACACACTAAAAACATATCCTCCCAGAAGCCTTGGTGAGGGGGCTTAACGATAGCCATCTTGGCCCTGCCCAACACTTGTGCTGTGAGCTGATGGGGAAGGAATATTACACAGACCACAGGGTGTGTGCCAGAGCAGGAGGAAGTTTGGAGCTTCTCACCAAATCAAGGTAGAAGATAACTGCCTCACAACTTGCTTGCAGTCCAAGGAAATACTGCTGGTTAAAGCTCTGCTCACTGCCTGACTGGGCTGATTTGGGAGTATTTTTCCACCATTGAACTCAACATGATGTTAGCAGATAAAGTCAGGCAACTTGCTCTCTTCCAGTTTCCTCCTGGAGAAGATCACGTTCATCCTAGAGGCCAATCTTTAGCCTGTGTATGGTGTTTCCCAATGTAGAACACTCACATTAGCACACAGTGTTGCATACCAAGGAGTCTACTATGTGTTGCATCCCAAGGAGTCTGCATGTTGGGAGAAGTGAATCCCAAGTACTGGTTCAGCACAAGAGACTAGAGAGTGGACGATTTTTAGCTGGAAGAATACTTAAACTTTATGTTCATTTTCCTGCAGCAACAGAATACTGAAACCCAGGATCCCCCTGGTGGTCACAACCATCATCTTCTGCTTGTTCACAGCATACATTTGGCTGGTTTCCTTGCATCTCTGAAGGTATTCATCTGGCTGGGTCAACAAATGTGGATTAGCCATGTTGGCTTCAACATCACTTATCTCCTTACTAAAAGGATCTGTTCCAACTGTATTTATGCCAGAGAAAGATTGCACAAGAGATCTCGATATCTACCTCTTCAGTCATCAACTTGACTTTTCATTTTCCTCTGTCTGGCAGCCCCAAATTTATTTTATTTGCAGCTATTTACCAAAGAGATAGAGTCTGGAAGTGGCCCCTAATGCACTGCAGTTTGCTTTTCCTGCCTCTAGCTCCAACTTGGAGAGATAGAGGTGTTTTTGCTCATGGCATCAAGATTTTCCTCGTTGTGTATTTGAGTCTTAACAGTGCAAACACACTTGCCACTCCACTCCCTCCAAATCTAGTGCCAACAGGCACTCAAGGCTCCATCTGTCTCCCCTGCAGTGCTTCTCCTTGTCCTGATCAACCTTTTCACAATAGTCTTCCTGGGTGACCATCACAGTGTTTGCCTATACTTCCTCCTCTTTCTTGATACTATTTCCTCCCACCCGAGACCCTCCACCTCCACAGTTCCAAAATCCAGGTACAAGTGGCAGACTCTCCCAAGATAAATTTACCCTGTAGATAAGCAGTATTTTTGTCAGTTGGCTGGTTAGTTGGTTAATCCCCTCTATCTAGCCATACACCTGCCCATTCATCAGTCAAAGCTCTTTGTGTATAAATGGGACACACATAGAATGGTCTTCTTATATTGAAGGAGCTTTATATTTGGGAAACCAAATATATTTTCCAAATATATATATTTTCCAAAGGAAACAAACATGGAAAACTATTTAGAGAATAGCTAAATGCTGACGTGTATACTGCAACTATGGGTTCTGAATGTTCAGACCAGGGAGAAGTCACAGCAGGAGAGTTTCAGAGATACAGCTGGAGGTGAAGCTCAATGAGAAAGCATTTCAAGGGAACAAACAAGTCTTGCTTTTTCTTGTGGCTGTTGATTCTCATTCTGTTTCCCCCTGAGTCAAATAAAACATGTGGATATATAATATGTAAACATTGATTAAGAAAAATCATGTGGTCTGAATTATGTTAGAAACTGGAGTCTGTTGACTGCAAACCACAGGAAGCATGTATCTGGTGATGTTGGTATGACTGTCTATTCCCCATCGCCCTCAGGTGGCTGCTTTCTAAACAGCATCTGGAAGAATCCTAACATTCAATCAAGTTGAAGCAAGGATAAGACAGAATAAGGTCTGGCCTATGAATCCCCTATTCCTAAAACCATCACCTCACTCATGAAAGAACTACGTTCTGATTCAGAGAAGCTGGTAGGATCCCTTCCAGGGACAGAACAGTGTCCATTATGGACCTCATAATTGATTATTACTTCAAAGGAGCTCAGATTTGGTGTATTTTTTTTAGATTATTTATTTACTTATTCATAATGCACAAGTATATCATCTTTTTACATACAACTCCTTGTATACAAAGTATATAAGTACAGGAAAAAATGGTGGTTGAATGAGATGGATATCACTATCCTAAATGCATGATTAAAGATCTGAATGGTACTTATATACTGGTGTATTATATATATATATATTTTTTTTTGTGGTACCAGGGATTGAACTCAGCGGCACTCAACCACTGGCTCACATCCCCAGCCCTTTTTTTTGTATTTTATTTAGAGACAGGGTCCCACTGAGTGGCTAAGTGCCTCACCATTGCTGAGGCTGGCTTTGAACTCGCGATCCTCCTGCCTCAGCCTCCCAAAGTGCTGGGATTACAGGCGTGCGCCACCGCGCCCGGCTTGGTGTATTATTTTTTAAGAACACTTTATACTTGCCAAATAGAAGAGAAAATCACAGGAAATTATCTGAGTGTGGTCAGAGAAAGAAGGAACAAGTGTCTTATCAGTACCATTATTCCAAGTGGCTGCAGGCCCAAATCTGCTTCCATGAAGGCACAGATCCCACTAACACAGCAAGGAACCAAACAAGCAAATAACAGTAGCAAATCTGAAAGGGGATATCAGTACCCACAGTTACTATCATATAATACCTAAAATAACCAGCTATAGCAAACACCATGTAGCATGCAAAGAAACAAGAAAGTATGCCCCATACCCTGAGGACGAGAACAGAACCTGCCTGTGAGGGTGGCAGGGCAGGACTTGCAGAAAGAAAGACTCCAAAGTGGCCATTGCAAACATGTATGTGGACTTGGAGGAGAGTGTCTGAGGAGGCAGAGGAAGCCACAGTGGCCACACTGTATCACACAAGACAGAAAACATAGAAAGGCATGCACACAAATGTGGTGCTAAATCATAGCAAAGTAGAAAGCTTGTGGACCGTGCAGCAGTAGATTTGAGGAGATGGAGAAAGAGCAAGTCAGCTTGGAGCAAAATTGATAGATACTGTGTAGCTTAAGAGAAGAGCAGAAAGAGACTGAAAACCAACCAACAGCACCTCAGAGAAACATGGAACAGGCCAAGGAGACAAAGGGATCAGAGAAATTGTATCAATAATGGCTGAAAAATCCTGGAGCAGGTTAGAATGAGATCATGGGAGGAACTCCAAGGGGTTGTGGGTGGGGAGAAGAAGTGGGTTGCTTAATAATTAGACCCTATCTCTACCAGACCCTTTGCAGTGTGATGAAGGGCAAGTTTCCTGAAGGGCAAGTCTTATATCCTGCTTCCATGGGGGTAAGGGGTGAGGCACCACCAGGTTATAGCACCCCTGGGCTGACATAGAAGACCACTTTTACACCCAACAAACTGGTCCCCATATCAGAGGTGACCTGGGCCTTCCTTCATCAAGCACACCTTGTCATAGTCCTAATCTGTGTCGACCAATCTAGTATTTCGCCTGTCTTTAAAGGAGTGTGCTCAGGGACAGTACTGGGACAGTACTGGTTCCAGCTCCCCACCTGTTACTCCTCTGCATCTTGCCAGCGTCAGAGCTCAGAGACAGAAGGGACTCGAGGAAGAAGAGCAGGAGTGCAGTGCCTCTGGGGTGAGCAGGATGGGAAGGGTGGAGGCAGAAGATGCTGGGGATTTCATGCACTCATGTTAGAAATCTCAGGCTGGGTCCCAGATGGAGCAGCCGACAGTGGAGGAGGAGCCCAGTGTTCAGCATTTGTCCCTCTACTGAGCACTTTAGCTCCATGTTCCTGCGTGCCAACTGACTATTTCTGTCGGGCATCACATGCAATATCCCTGCATCTATCTTCTAGGTCAGCATTTGCTGTACATTTAATAAGCCCAGACCATCCCATGCCAGCACTGCAGGTGGGAGTGTTGGTCCCAGGTCATGACTCCCAGGCATCTGTGTTGGACCTTCACACCTCACAATGACCTTGTTTTGGACAGAACATATTTCTTTACCCTTTGACCTTGAGCTTGACCATGTGATTGTTTTGGCCAAAGGAATGGTGGTGGCTGCAAGGAAGCAGGATGGGAGATGTGTTTGGGTGGCTGCATTGGCCACCTTCCATACCATCACATCAGAGGAGCATTCCCTGGTCTCTGACAATTCAGCCTGAGCCAGAACAAGACAGAGGAGGCAAGCCTGGGGCTCGTCCCGAACAAGCTTGGTTGAGACCAGACACAGCAGACCCCAGACCACCAGATAGAGGAATCCACCAGGATCCCCTGGGGATGCTGTACAACAAATGGACCTGTCAGACCTCTGGATGATGAAGAGGGATGGATGCATTAGTGAGTTGTCATAGTCATCACAAGTCCTGAGCTGAGCCTGTGCCTTCACCTCCTCCCAGTCAGCCTAAACCAGAATACATAACTCAACAGTGACCAACTGATGTCCTCAGAGTGTCTTAAGACTTCTATGCCAAAGGCCAACCACATGCAGACCAACTGTGGGTTTCCCCAGGTAAATAACTGGTGCTCACCTCGTGGAACTATCTGAAGATGCTTGAAAGCTTCCAGAACTCTAGGCCTCTCACAAAAACAGCAGGAAGAAAAGAAAGTCTTTGGCCATTTAAGCATCAAGAGGCTATTTTGTGTAAGAACAGGCCCCATCAAACTGACTGTCCTCAACATGCTCAGAGTGCAGACCTGGCAGCAGTCATGAAAGACTCTTCCTGCCAGTCCCCAGTAGCTCCTGGGAAAGAATAATCTCAAGACTGAAACTTCAGCTTGCTTCAAAGATGGGAATGAAATGACAAAGAAACAAAATTCAAAACTCCATGTGAAGAGGTGTCAACTTTGCAAAAACAGCAGTTCTCTGCCTCCTGCCCTTCTTGACAAGCCTGCCCACCTGTCTCTTCTCCACACCCCTCCCATCTCTCAGATGCAACTTCCTTCAGAAACTGCTCCTTCCCCTCCGGATTCCCTCCCTCCCTTTTACCACCTGCACTTTTCTCTTAGACTAGAAACTTCTGGGTTTCTTTCTCCATTTTGTCTAAACTCTAGCGCACTCCCAGCCTTGCCCCAGCCCTCCCTTCTCCCCTATCAGTCACAGACTGAGTCAGGAGGAGGACCTCTGCCCTGACACCTCAGGTCTCACACTGTACCTGGATCTCCCAGGTCCAGGGGTCTCAACCTTAGCAAGTCTCCAAATAGCTCACATCCAAGACACCTCTGCTTCTTCTTTGTGTTCCTAATTCAGAAGGCCGGGGTTGGTGGACATCCTCTTCTTTGCTTTTTCTTGGTTCCACCTCAATCCTGAGGAGCCTAATCCAGCAGGCCAGGGGAGGTGGGCACCCTCTCCTCTCTGCTTCTTCTTGGTTCTACCTCAGTCCTAAAGAGCCTAATCCAGCAGGAAAGGGGAGGTATATAATGGAGTGTCCAACACCCCAACAGAGCAGGTTCCTGCCCAGGAGGTGTGAGCCGCCTGTGAAAATAAAAAGGTCTGAAATAATCAGTAAGTAATAAAGACAGAGTCAGAAATTAAATATGAAAAGAGGAGTGTCTGATTGGTCTTCCAGTTCTGATAGGAGCTGGAAATGAACAGTTGAAAAAAGGTTCTGATTCTTTATTTAAGGGGGAGTACATCAAAGGTAGGGATGAGGTTTTAATGGGAAGAGTCTTCTTTCAGTGCTTGCTTCTTGGTGTGGCAGGAGTCTTGCAGTAAACATGTTGATTGGCATTTGACAAGCTACACCCATCTCCAGGAGGCTGTCTGGCTCCAGCAGATCACTCCCATCTCCAGAGATGAGCTAGAACTTGAGCAACAAGCTAGGCAGGGCACCATGTGAATCAGAAGTTCTCTCGCCCATGTCCTGCGTAGGCAGTGGAAATGGGGTTTCCCTTGGTAGAATGGGCTGGCTAAGAAATAAAAGCTAAGAAAAATAGAAGAACCCAAAACCACAGGACACAAAATAATTTCAAAAGCTGGGGCAGGACGGGCAAGCTGATCATACAGATTGAGCTTTATACTCTGGCAAAATGGAGCCTGTGCCTGTTTTATTTGTATTGGGAAACATCAAAGGCCTTCTATAGAATGTTCTTCACCAAAAAGGTTAAAGGCAGGCTGTCCAGTTCCCAATGGGTTACTCCCATCTCCGGAACTACTATGAGGGATCTTCCTAGCAGAGTAGAGGTAAAGGTCATGTGCATTGGGCAATCTATTGCTGCGGGAGAGCCATGGATAGTTCACAATGCCAAACCTAAATCCCCCTGGCTACCAAACTGTCGCAATGGGCAAAGGTGCAACTTATGTAGTCAAGGGGGAGAAATAAAAGATGTCCATGTGCTTTTCAATGCTTTATTCACTCAAATCACTCAATACAATTTCACTCTATAGGTTCTTAATCAAGAAAATGACAATCCTTAATGGTAGGCACTGCAACAGACATAATCAATCCACAGCAAACAATTCTAGGTTAATTCTAAGCACTGAAAACACATTTAATCCGACAGGCAATCTCTCTGCATGCTAAGCTCAAGTGCCAGATCTAAAGTCTCACGCCTTAGGCTTTAAATCCAGCAGATGCCCACTCACTCAGACTGTGGTGATCAGGTCAGGAACCAAAGCAGGCTTCTCTTTGGGGTAGAGCTGATGACTGGCTGAGAATAGGATCACAGGGAGAAGTTGCATTTCTCACCAGGGTCAAAGTGTGTCTGTAGAATTTGAGAACAGTGAGGATGATGCAGAGGATCACAATGATGAGAAGAGTTGGGATGTCAGAGCAGGTCCTCATCAGGGTCTCCAGTGTCAGCTAGCTGAAGGTCTGTTCATTTGCTCCATCATTCATACTAAGTTTTGGGGCTTCTGACCACCCTTTCAATACCTATCAGCTGCTACCAGATTTCTCAGTGACGTCATTTGTTCTGAAGTTAAGGCAACTGGTCTGGTGGTTCCCACCCTAATTTTTCTTGCTTCTTACCCTTATCAGGGTGAGGGCAACATGACAGAGATGTCACTCTGAGTTTGGTCAGGGTTGTGAGAAGTGACTTGTTTATGTCAGACTATGCCTGATGACCATATTGGAGGGTTCCATAGGCATGCCTGGTGAGACTGCAGGTTCACACTGGGGTTTTAAAATGGAGTTGTTGAGGCTCAGGCCTAAGGCCATCCTTACACATACCAAGAGAAGACCCTTATGTAATTCACGAATGGCTTCCTGTAGATTCCTACTGGGAGTTCCCAATACCAGGCTTCCCTGCCTAATGGCTCCAAAATTGCTCAGTTTACCCACAGCTCACAGATGGCTCCTGGCAGAGGTGGACACCCTCTCCTCTCTGCTTCTTCATGGGTTGAGTTCTGAAGAGCCTAATCCAGCAGTCCACAGGTGGTGGGCACCCTCTCTTCTCTGCTTTTTCTTGGTTCCACCTCAGTCCTGAAGAGCTTAATCCAGCAGGCCAGGGGTCATGGAAACCTTCTCCTCTTTGCTTTTTCTCTGGGTTCTATCTTGGGTGCCAACTCCCAACATACATGGTTCCTCTGATCTTCACCACCTTATGCATCCTTCACGGGTTTGGCCTAAATGTAGACCTAAATTAAAGTTTTGATCTTGTGCCCCCAGCTTAGGATCCTTTGCAGCTGCCTCTTCTTTAGGATTAGCTCCACATGCCAGGTAGTGCCTGGTGCTGCCTGCACTCATCATGGACAGCTTCCCACCATGCACTGACCTCAGTTCCAGAACTCACTGCCATCAACTAGAGCTCCACTCTGCACCCAAGCCCTTTTCTCTGCCCATCCCACCCACCAACATCTTTGAACCATTAATGGTAGTATCCATTTAGGATACTTGCAATGTACAGCAAAATCAAATAAGCCATGTCCAGTTCTCATAGTGACTGTGCAAGAAAGCCTCTTTATATCTGAGTGCAGAGGAAAAAGCTCACCTCCAAGAAGGCTGCTCAGAGAGAGAGAAGCAGAACCAGTTTGAGCTCAGCCTCAAATGATTGCATTGCTCCTCGGCTTCATTCTGCTGATCACTGTTAACTAGTTAATCTTCACTCACCTTTCAAAGCTCAGCTCATGCACAGTCTCTCAGGAGACTTCTGTCAGGAGAAAGGCAAGCTCAGGCCTGTAAGCAAGGTTTGAGGATCTGGCCATTGAAAAAAGGTGCAAGGCAGGATGGGAATACTGGTCATCCTTTATTCAGAGGTAGCCATAGCCCTTTGCCAGCTCCCTGAGCCATTTCCATACGCCTTTTTTTTATATGCAGGCCAAACAAAGAAGGCACACTGCCAACAGTGGATGTATGCTCACTGACAAATGTTCATAACCTTGAGTATATATGCTGAAGCAGGGTGTTCATGACTACACGCTGACCATAACATAACAGACACATGGCCTCAGTCACAAACTGAAAGCATAACATTGCTTGCTGGACACCTTGGAAACAGAGCCTAACCATAGCCATTTGGGGCCTGCTCTATGCCTTCTCTCCCCCATGGACTCAGCTTTTGAGGTTTCTCCTGCTATGCAGTCCTCGCTGGGAAATGATGATAGAGGGAACCACCAGCAGTGGCTGCTCCCATGCCTGACGTGCAGTGCACACCAATGCACCTGAGCTTGTGGGGACTTCATCCTCTCACTGGTCCCATCCCACAGTGAGTAACTCCAGGGCATCCAGTGTGCTCTTCCCTTAGCACCTCTGGCCCAGTGCCTACATGCAATGAGCTGATTTGCCCTGGGTACTCTGGCCCAGGCCTATATTTGGTCATTTGGACCACAGTAGGTGCACTTGGCCCAGAACCTACCTGCAATCATCTGGACTTCAGTTAGCTGGACCACCCTTGGTGCCTGTTGCTCTGCGCCCCTGTGGAGACCCTGGCCCCATGCCCCTGTGGAGTCTGTGGGACCACCTTGGGAATCTCTGGCCCAGCACCTTCTTGTAGTCAGCTGGACTTCAGTTAGCTGGACTACCCTGGCACTTCTGACCCAGCCCCTACACACAATCAGCTAGATGACTGTGGGGAGCCATCTGTGGAAACACATGAGATCTTCTCGGCATGTAGCCAAGAAGAATTTAGGTTTATCCTGGGGAAATATCCATGGCTCTCCCATGCAAAAATTGCCCAAGGCACATGACCTTTATCTTTGCTCTGCTAGGAAGATCTCTCATGGTCACTCTGGAGATGGGCATAACCCATTGGGAACTGGACAGCCTGCCTTTAGCCTTTTTTGGAGAAGGACATTCTATGGAAGGCCTTTGATGTTCCCCGATATAAATAAAGCAGGCACAGATTCCATTTTGTCAGAGTATAAAAACTCAATCCATATGATTGGCTTGCCCATCCTGCCTCCACTTTTAAAAATTATCTTCCGTGTCCTGTGTTTTTTTCACTGTTCTATTTTTCCTATCTTTTATTTCCCAGCCAGCCCATTCCACCGAGGGGAACCCCATTTCCACTGCCTGCGCAGGACGCAGGGGAAAGATGACCCTTGGTGCATCTGGCACAGTGTCTACTCACCATCTCTGAGGAGATTAAAAGGGGCCTCTTGAGGCTGGGGTTGTGGCTAAGTGGTAGAGCACTTGCCTACCACTTGCGCGGCCCAGGTTCGATCCTCAGCCCCACGTAAAAATAAGTGCATGTGTACAACTAAAAGCAAATAAATAAAAAAGGGGGGCATCTTGTGAGTTTTGTGCTTGTGCAAGCTGGTGGTGCACCCTCCCCCCAACCCTCACTGCACATTCATGGGAAAGTGGGGGTGTGGTGGGATGTTCACAGCTGGCTAGACATTCTGTGCTTGTGCAGGAGGAAAGCTGCTACCATCAGGGACTCCACCTTTTCCACAAACAAACAAACAAAAACCGCTGCCATCCATGTGCTCCCGCAGTCCACATCCATTCCATCCTGGGTTGTGTGCTTAAGAATGCCTGGGGAGCCCACAGCGAGTGTCTGTGGCTGTGCCATTATGCAGGTCTGGTGTGCCCTTGATCGGAGTTATTCTGAGCTGAAGAGTTTGGTGTTTAAGGCATTAAAATAATTGCCTGAGTTGTTCATGGAGTTCTTCATCAGTATGTCTGAAACCATTAAATATAATGATGATGATCATAAAACTCTGTTTCTGAAAACACTAAATGAGCAAGGGCTGGAAGGAGAATTTTGTGATAGTGCTATTGTGGTTAAAGATGTGAAAATCAGAGCACACAGATGTATTCTTGCTGCCTGCAGCACTACTTTAGAAAGCTTTTCAAGAAGCTTGAAGTAGATAGCTCTTCCATAATACAGATGGATTTTCTTCATTGTGATATATTTGAAGAGGTCCTGAACTACATGTACACAGCAAAGATGTCTGTGAAAAAGGAAGACATTAACTTAATATCATGTCATCAATTCAGATTATTGGTATCAGATTTTTGGATTAACTCTGTTCTCAGAAGAAAAATTTACAGTCTCAATGAAAATAAAGGCCAATCAAAGAGTAAATATTACCTCAAAACAAATCACCCATGGGAGATACTGCTGACACTCAGGATGATTACTTGGAAGAAATCAAGGATCAGGATGACAGTCCCATGGCACCTTAGAACCCTCTCCCCTCCGTCCCCCGCAATCAGGAGGATGGCAAGTCACCTGCAACTATGCTCAGGAAGCAATTTTGAATGAGGTGGGGTGCAAGGAAGTTTGAAAAGTAAATTGATATGGCCAGGAAGCAGAATCCATGGAGTCCAAAGATCTGGGGTCCCAGACCCCTCGAGCCTTAACATGTAATGATGGAATGAGTGAGGTGAAAGATGGGCAGACACCAGGGTGGATGACTACCACCAGGGGGATGAAGTTTCAGTCTTTGCTCTATGGTCACCATTAGGAGCAGATTTCCTGTCAAGCATGTGGTAAGACATTTTCTGATGACGGTAGGTTGAGGGAGCATGAGACGTTCCACACAGCAGGCCATGTGGCCCAGAGGCCTGGAGGTCAGAGACCCTCAGGCCCCTGTGGCATGGATACACTGCAGCCCTGCCATTCATTCACCTATTAAAGCACATCCTGGTTCCTTAAAGCATTTGCCCATTGTGAACAGAACTTCTGTACATAATTTCATGCTGTATTTATTTAGATATTTTTCAAAACCTACATTTTCAAGGTAGTTGTGTAAATTCTTAGGATCATGTTGGATCACATGGTGAGTTCATGTTTAACTTTGGAAAAAACTGTAAAACTTCTTAAAAGTGGTGAACCATTATGCATTCCACCAGCAAAGAATGAGAGTTCTGGTTCTACATCCTCTAATCGATACTGCATTGAAGAAGATTGTAGCCATGTAATACACGTTCAGGGTCATCCCAGCGGTGTGGGTTCTTTCCCCTCGTGTCAAGTGATGTTAAGAAATGTTTTCTATGATTTTTTTTTGCCATCTGCGTGTCTTTTTTGAGTTGCCTTTTCAGATCTTTTCCTGTTTTCAGTTGGATTGTTTGTTTTCTTATTGTTGAGTTTTATATTTAAGCTACAAGTCCACACTGGATATGTATTTTACAAATATTTTCACCAATCTATGGATATTCTTTTTTCCCTTAATATGTTTGTTCACAGAGTTGACATTTTCTTTCTTTCTTTTTTAGTACTAGGAGTTGAACACAGGGACACTTAACCACTCAGCTACATCCCAGGGTCTCACTAAGTCACTTAGTTGCTGAGGCTGGCTTTGAATTTGCAATCCTCCTGCCTCAGCCTCCTGAGGTGCTGAGATTACAGCTGTAGGCCACCATTCTTAGTGACATTTTCATTTAAAAAAAAAAAATTGGTATCGTTCCCAGGGTTGCTCTACCACTGAGCTACATCCCAAGTCCATTTTTAATTTTGAGACAGGTTCTTGCTAAATTGCCACAGGCTCCCTAGTAGCTGAGATTATAGGCATGTACCACCATGCTCAGTGACATTTTCAATTTTAATAAAATCCACAGTATCAATTTTTTTTCATGGATTCATTCTGGAGCTGTATTTAAAACTCATCCTGAAATGTGGTCATGTGTATTTTCTTCCAGACGTTTTAGAGTTTCACATTCTAAATGTAAGTGTTCCTGTGTCCATTTCCCCTGTATGGTTTCCAAACACTCCATTGCCATCCGTGCAGCAGACACTCCTTTTCTCCAGCTAAGGTCTTTGTCCCTTTGACAAAACCAGCTCCACTCATCTCCATTTGTCTGTCTGTGTATTCCTGCACAGCATCACATTTTCTTCATTACTTCAGCTTTCTGACAAATGTTGGGGTCCAGATGTGTGAGTTCTTCATTTGTCCTTCTGTAGCCAGTGTCACCTGTTCTAGGTTCAGAAACAGTGTGCTGGAAATTTGGCATGATTGCATCAAATCTGCAGATAAGGTTTGAGAGAATTTCATTTTAACCTGAACAAAGCATATCTCTGAATTTATTTATATTTTGTTTGATTTCTTTCAATTGTGTTTCAAGACTTTCTAAAAATATAATTGTAATTTAAAACAATTGTAAGTGGTATTGTTTAAAAAAGTTTTCTTCATATTTGTTTTTTCAAATCCCAATTTTTCTTATACATTTTTGCTTATATATAAAATAACAATTGAATTTTGCCTGTTGACAATGTATTTTGTTATCTTTATCCATTCTCATAAAAAATGGGATGGTGGACTCTATTGCTGTTTGACTTCTAAAATTAAGGCCTAGAAAAATCAAAACCATGAATTTCAGAGCTTCAACAGGACTGCCACAAGGGGGCGCAGGATACCGCTGACAGGAGTCACTGAGTGTCTTCTGCTGCCCACAGAGGCGATTTTTTCTGATCTCTTTGAATCATCTGCCTGCCAAGGGTGAGTGTCCTATACCCACAGCAAGTTCCTTCTCCTCGGGACTCATCTGGGGAAATGCTATGACTGAGGACACCTGGATACCATGTTCACAGTGAGGTAACCCTAGCCCTAAACCTTAGAACCTACCCTAATCCTAACCTTTGGGAACTATGAAGGCAGAGACCATGGCTGCACAGACCTGCGGCCATGATTATTGTGAAAAGAGCTTCCTCCTCCTTGGGACCCACACAGGGCGATGCCTTGGCTGGGGACACCTGGGGGCCATGTTCTTTGGCAACTTGTGGCCGTTGGGATAACTGAAGTCCATCTGAGGAAAAGATAAGGAAGAATGAAGAAAAGCCTCTTGTTCACTGCTCCATATGCTGAGGAAGCTCTGCCATGCTGTAGGTAATATTTTAACAGAACTTAATTTTACAAAAGTGTCCCTTGTTGAGGCTTTGACTTCTCTTCACCATAGCATGCCAAAATACTTTTTATGGTTTGGATGTGTTTCTGGGGAGAAATTGCTGGACACTGGAAGGAGAAACACTGAGACACAAACTCATGATGCTACAGGGAAGGCATGAGGATCCCAGTTCCTGGAGCTTCACTGGGGCCTGAGGGCAAGACCACCTAATTATTTGCTTTTATTTCTCTGTAGCTCACTTTTTTTTCAGTGTTAAAAGTACTTGAAAAATATTGAGAAGTTGATATATCAATAATATTGTGGCTGTATTAGAGTTCTTTCCACTATGTGACTACAATGTTTAAAGAAGATACCAGGGCTTTCTGGGTGAGTCTGCACACTGGGGTGGGCTGTCTGACAATTCCCAGAAGACACTGTGGTGGTAACTGTGCCAATAGGTGCCCAAGTACCTGGCTTTCAGCTCTGTCTGTCCCTTGGGCTGCCCCACTAAATGTTGTCTGACCAAGATCACTAAAGTGCAGTCAAATTCTTCCCAGTTGATCCCTCTTGTGACCCTTGGAGCATTGTTGAAATGATTGATGGAACCATGAGAGAAACACTGTGTGAACATCTTCAGATCCAAACTCAGGAGCTCAACTTCTCAGGACACCTCCAGATTATAGTAACTAAAATCCAGCTACATAAACAGGGAAGGAGTTCATGGACCCCTGGGTTAAGGACAGGTCAGACTGCAGGATGCATTTGAGCAAGGGGAGGCTTAGAGATGTGTGTGCTCTGTCTGCAGCAGTTAGCATCATCCCAAGGGGGGCACCCTGGAGGCCAGACCTCTAGGAGGAGTCCTGGGGCTACTTTCTTCTTCTCCTGAGCATGGCCACTCTTGTTTCCAGTCTCCCAGTGCAGCCTGTATTCACCCTACTTTAGACAACTTAGACTGCCTGCCGTCAGTTGGGTAGTGGTGATGGTGGTGATGGTGGCACAAGTCTGCAATGGTAATAAACACCTCTGAACTGTGATGATGATGATGATGATGATGATGATTTAGTTCTCAGTGGATCTTTTATGTATTTATTTACTTATTCATTTACATGAGGTGCTGAGGATCAAACCCAGGGCCTCACACATGCCAGGCAGGTGCTCTACCACTGAATCACAACTGCAGCCCCTATTATTATTATTACTATTGTTATTGTCATTGTGTTGGAAATCAACTCGGGGCCTCTCACAAGCTAGGTAAGTGCTCAACCACTGACCTGCATCCTAGCCCTTGAACTTTGCACTTTAAATTGGTGAATTGCAGTGTGTGACTTATATCTCAATTTAAAAATCAAGAATATTTTCCATAAATGAGCTTATGAGATCCCAGATTAAATTCTATTAGGTTCTTTTCAAGTGACAGTCAAAGGAGTTATTCTATGCTAAGCATTTTATTTTGAAATTTGAGAATATCAGGGATAGATCTTCCAGAGAGGTGGAACAAAAGAACACTACAAGGAATCAAGAACTAGAATAGCTTTGGAGTCTTCAGATGCAATTCTAGACATAATGCAAGAATGGAACTATGTCTTTACACTGAGAGAAATGCCTATGCATTTTTGTTCTAAACAATACATCAGCATCAGCCCAGTGTGAAAATAGAACCAACGCTCTTGGATATGAGAGCTCCAAAAGGATCTCTTCTCAGGAGACGCTGGAGAGGGACCTATTGAGCAGTGACCTAGAAGTGCACAGCAGAAGTCCCAGGAAGAGATCCTGCAGGTGACTGATGTGTGCTGCTACCAGATGCTACAAGTAAGGGGAGGACGTGGTGAGCAGGGCAGGGAGGTGCTAGGAGGGACCAGTGAGCACGGGAGGACAGTGATAAGAGAGGTGCAAGTGAAGGGGAGGGACCCAGTGAGCAGGAGGAGGAAAGTGCTTGGAGGGACCTAGTTTCTGTGGTGAGGGAACGTGTTGGTAAAGCACACTACCTAAAATCTCCAGGGTAGCAGGGAAAGCATGGTGTCTGCAACTCTTTTAGTCCTCCTGGCAGGGCTGTGCAGGCAAAACACTAGACTACATTATCCAGAACCCTGAGGGGCTGCAGCTCCTAGGATCTTCTTTGCTAGTCAGACAAACCAATAGTTTACGTTACCCACAATCCTCAGGGACAGTAGCTCCCAGGATCCTCTGGGTAATTTAGCAAGAACACTAAACTACATTACTCACATTTCTCAGGGGCTACAGACACTGGGCTGCATTACCCACAATTCTAGGCAGACTTTAGCTCCCAGGATCCTCTGCAGTGAACAGGCAAAACACAGGACTATGTTATCCACAAATTTAGTGCCAGCTGTTCCCAGGTCCTCTGTGGTGAGGACTGTAGAGCAAAGAACTTAACTACACTATCTGGAATCCTTGAGGGGGTGGTGCTCAGGTGAGTGTGCAACCTGCAACTCCCAGAGGCCTCCATAGAAATGGCTGTGCAGGCAGAGGGCCAGACTATACTACCTATAACTCCTGGGGATAGATACCCTAGTGAATGTGCAACCTGATGTTGCTAGAGGCCTCCATAGTGAGGTCTGCATTCCAAGGCAAGCATGTGGCCTGCAGTTCTCATGGCCCTCACTGCAGGAGTACACAGGCAAACCTCTGGACTACATTACACAGAATCCTCAGAGTACTACAGCTCCCAGGATCCTCAGTGCTGAGGGCTGCAAGATAAAGAACTGAACTACACTACCCCACATTCTTGGAGGTGTATCTATGTGGCCTGCAATTTCCAGACATCTGCCTATTGAAAGCTGCATGGGCAAGCTTTGTGTTTCCCTACCCAGACTCCTCGGGGTGCCTCAGCAGGTTTGTAGTGTGCAGATCCTGGGAGTCTTGATGGTGAGGTCCACTTAGGTAGGATAGACTTAATTACCCAGAATAATCAATGGCCCACAGCTCCCAGAGACCTCTGAGGTTAGGATTAGGGCTGCCCAAGTAGAATGGACTATAATACCCAGAGTTCCTGGGGGCTTGGAGCTCCAGGGAGCCACTATAGTGTGGAATGCACCAACATAGCACCAGACTACAATGCCCATGATTCTTGGGGACCTGCCACTCCCAGAAACTTCTGCAGTTAGGGTTGCATAGGCTACACTGCCCAGAATCTCTACGGGTACCTGGGTGGTCCTATAGTCTGCAGCTGTCAGAGACCTCTGCAGTGGGGCTATGGGCTTCTTGAAGACCCCATAGGCTTCTAGGGTTGCATGGGAAGAACCCCAATCTACACTGCCAGAGTCCTCCAGAATGCCTGGGCTAGCATGTGGCACACAGCTCCCATGGTCCTGCAGGGTAACGACTGTGGGCAGAACACCAGACTACACTGTGCAGAATCCCTGGGAATTCTGAATGAATATGTAGCCTGCAGCTCCCAGAGGCATCCATGTTGAGAGGCGGGCAGGCAAGACAGATGAAATTATCTAGAATGTCTCAGGGCAGGGGAGTGCAGCCTCAGTTCTCAGAGGCTGCAGGGGATTGGAGGGACTTGGTCTGAGCTCAGGTTTTCCATATCTTGACAGTGGTCACCATGAGCTGGGATTTAACTTCTTTTCTTAAAACCCATGATCCTAAATTGGGGCAGTCCCTGGCCAAGTCACTCCAGTTCAAAGACTACGCTTCCCAGAAGCCTCTACAGTGGCCTGTTTCTGGCATTCTGCCCTTGGGCTCGAGTGAAGTGTCTTGGGCTCTGGGGTGCCCAGCGACTGTGCAAGTCTGTACCTCTGCCCTATTGGCCCTGGCTGCAACAGCGCTCCTCCCTGTGGAATGCAGGGCCAGGGTCACAGGGAGGTAGTCTCCTGGACTTTTTCTTCTCCCCTGAGTTTCCGCTTCTGGTGATGCCACAGGTTAACATAGCCAGACCTAGTTAAGGCAGTGGGAACAGACTTTATCCAGTAACAGGTGAGGGTGGAGGGAAGAGCTGGGAGATTACCCAAGATCCACAGCCATGCACCGCCTGAGCAGCTGGGCGTGGTTCTGCGGGGGCGGAGCTGGTAGGGGCGGGGCCTGGGCGCCATCTTGGACGTCCGTCCACCTCCTACAGGAAGGGGACTGGAAGCGCCTTAGAGGAGACTGCCGGCTTGGGAAACTGTGGATCATGCCTCAGGGTGGCCCAGAGCTCGCTTCTCCTTCAGAGCAGCCTGGGGGAGACGCCCAGCTGGGGGACACTGTGGGTTTTGTCTCTAGGGACGCCAGGAGCGCTCTTCTCAGAGCAGCCTGGGGGAGAAGCCCAGCTGGGGGACGCTGTGGGTCGTGTCTCTAGGGACGCCAGGAGCGCCCTTCTCCTCAGAGCAGCCTGGGGGAGACGCCTGGGGGAGGGGCGCCCAGCTGGGGGACGCTGTGGGGGACGTGGGTCTCTAGGGACGCCAGGAGCGCCCTTCTCCTCAGAGCAGCCTGGGGGAGAAGCCCAGCTGGGGGACGCTGTGGGTTTTGTCTCTAGGGACGCCAGGAGCGCCCTTCTCCTCAGAGCAGCCTGGGGGAGACGCCCAGCTGGGGGACGCTGTGGGTCCTGTCTCTAGGGACGCCAGGAGCGCCCTTCTCAGAGCAGCCTGGGGGAGACGCCCAGCTGGGGGACACTGTGGGTCCTGTCTCTAGGGACGCCAGGAGCGCCCTTCTCCTCAGAGCAGCCTGGGGGAGACGCCCAGCTGGGGGACGCTGTGGGTCGTGTCTCTAGGGACGCCAGGAGCGCTCTTCTCCTCAGAGCAGCCTGGGGGAGACGCCCAGCTGGGGGACACTGTGGGTCCTGTCTCTAGGGACGCCAGGAGCGCCCTTCTCCTCAGAGCAGCCTGGGGGAGACGCCCAGCTGGGGGACGCTGTGGGTCCTGTCTCTAGGGACGCCAGGAGCGCTCTTCTCCTCAGAGCAGCCTGGGGGAGACGCCCAGCTGGGGGGGTCCTGTCTCTAGGGACGCCAGGAGCGCCCTTCTCAGAGCAGCCTGGGGGAGACGCCCAGCTGGGGGACACTGTGGGTCCTGTCTCTAGGGACGCCAGGAGCGCCCTTCTCCTCAGAGCAGCCTGGGGGAGACGCCCAGCTGGGGGACGCTGTGGGTCCTGTCTCTAGGGACGCCAGGAGCGCTCTTCTCCTCAGAGCAGCCTGGGGGAGACGCCCAGCTGGGGGACGCTGTGGGTCGTGTCTCTAGGGACGCCAGGAGCGCCCTTCTCCTCAGAGCAGCCTGGGGGAGAAGCCCAGCTGGGGGACGCTGTGGCTCGTGTCTCTAGGGACGCCAGGAGCGCCCTTCTCCTCAGAGCAGCCTGGGGGAGACGCCCAGCTGGGGGACGCTGTGGGTCGTGTCTCTAGGGACGCCAGGAGCGCCCTTCTCCTCAGAGCAGCCTGGGGGAGAAGCCCAGCTGGGGGACACTGTGGGTTTTGTCTCTAGGGACGCCAGGAGCGCCCTTCTCCTCAGAGCAGCCTGGGGGAGACGCCCAGCTGGGGGGACGCTGTGGGTCCTGTCTCTAGGGACGCCAGGAGCGCCCTTCTCAGAGCAGCCTGGGGAGACGCCCAGCTGGGGGACACTGTGGGTCCTGTCTCTAGGGACGCCAGGAGCGCCCTTCTCCTCAGAGCAGCCTGGGGGAGACGCCCAGCTGGGGGACGCTGTGGGTCCTGTCTCTAGGGACGCCAGGAGCGCTCTTCTCCTCAGAGCAGCCTGGGGGAGACGCCCAGCTGGGGGACACTGTGGGTTTTGTCTCTAGGGACGCCCGGAGCGCCCTTCTCAGAGCAGCCTTGGAGAGGCGCCCAGCTGGGGGACACTGTGTGTCCTGTCTCTAGGGACGCCAGGAGCGCCCTTCTCAGAGCAGCCTGGGGGAGACGCCCAGCTGGGGGACACTGTGGGTCCTGTCTCTAGGGACGCCAGGAGCGCTCTTTCTCCTCAGAGCAGCCTGGGGGAGACGCCCAGCTGGGGGACGCTGTGGGTCGTGTCTCTAGGGACGCCAGGAGCGCCCTTCTCCTCAGAGCAGCCTGGGGGGAGAAGCCCAGCTGGGGGACGCTGTGGCTCGTGTCTCTAGGGACGCCAGGAGCGCCCTTCTCCTCAGAGCAGCCTGGGGGAGACGCCCAGCTGGGGGACGCTGTGGGTCGTGTCTCTAGGGGCGCCAGGAGCGCCCTTCTCCTCAGAGCAGCCTGGGGGAGACGCCCAGCTGGGGGACGCTGTGGGTCGTGTCTCTAGGGATGCCAGGAGCGCCCTTCTCCTCAGAGCAGCCTGGGGGAGAAGCCCAGCTGGGGGACACTGTGGGTTTTGTCTCTAGGGACGCCAGGAGCGCCCTTCTCCTCAGAGCAGCCTGGGGGAGACGCCCAGCTGGGGGACGCTGTGGGTCCTGTCTCTAGGGACGCCAGGAGCGCCCTTCTCAGAGCAGCCTGGGGGAGGACGCCCAGCTGGGGGACACTGTGGGTCCTGTCTCTAGGGACGCCAGGAGCGCCCTTCTCCTCAGAGCAGCCTGGGGGAGACGCCCAGCTGGGGGACGCTGTGGGTCCTGTCTCTAGGGACGCCAGGAGCGCTCTTCTCCTCAGAGCAGCCTGGGGGAGACGCCCAGCTGGGGGACGCTGTGGGTCGTGTCTCTAGGGACGCCAGGAGCGCCCTTCTCCTCAGAGCAGCCTGGGGGAGAAGCCCAGCTGGGGGACGCTGTGGCTCGTGTCTCTAGGGACGCCAGGAGCGCCCTTCTCCTCAGAGCAGCTGGGGGAGACGCCCAGCTGGGGGACGCTGTGGGTCGTGTCTCTAGGGACGCCAGGAGCGCCCTTCTCCTCAGAGCAGCCTGGGGGAGAAGCCCAGCTGGGGGACACTGTGGGTTTTGTCTCTAGGGACGCCAGGAGCGCCCTTCTCCTCAGAGCAGCCTGGGGGAGACGCCCAGCTGGGGGACGCTGTGGGTCCTGTCTCTAGGGACGCCAGGAGCGCCCTTCTCAGAGCAGCCTGGGGGAGACGCCCAGCTGGGGGACACTGTGGTCCTGTCTCTAGGGACGCCAGGAGCGCCCTTCTCCTCAGAGCAGCCTGGGGGAGACGCCCAGCTGGGGGACACTGTGGGTCCTGTCTCTAGGGACGCCAGGAGCGCTCTTCTCCTCAGAGCAGCCTGGGGGAGACGCCCAGCTGGGGGACACTGTGGGTTTTGTCTCTAGGGACGCCCGGAGCGCCCTTCTCAGAGCAGCCTTGGAGAGGCGCCCAGCTGGGGGACACTGTGTGTCCTGTCTCTAGGGACGCCAGGAGCGCCCTTCTCAGAGCAGCCTGGGGGAGACGCCCAGCTGGGGGACACTGTGGGTCCTGTCTCTAGGGACGCCAGGAGCGCTCTTCTCCTCAGAGCAGCCTGGGGGAGACGCCCAGCTGGGGGACGCTGTGGGTCGTGTCTCTAGGGACGCCAGGAGCGCCCTTTCTCCTCAGAGCAGCCTGGGGAGAAGCCCAGCTGGGGGACGCTGTGGGTCGTGTCTCTAGGGACGCCAGGGAGCGCCCTTCTCCTCAGAGCAGCCTGGGGGAGACGCCCAGCTGGGGGACGCTGTGGGTCGTGTCTCTAGGGGCGCCAGGAGCGCCCTTCTCCTCAGAGCAGCCTGGGGGAGACGCCCAGCTGGGGGACGCTGTGGGTCGTGTCTCTAGGGACGCCAGGAGCGCCCTTCTCCTCAGAGCAGCCTGGGGGAGAAGCCCAGCTGGGGGACACTGTGGGTTTTGTCTCTAGGGACGCCAGGAGCGCCCTTCTCCTCAGAGCAGCCTGGGGGAGACGCCCAGCTGGGGGACGCTGTGGGTCCTGTCTCTAGGGACGCCAGGAGCGCCCTTCTCAGAGCAGCCTGGGGAGACGCCCAGCTGGGGGACACTGTGGGTCCTGTCTCTAGGGACGCCAGGAGCGCCCTTCTCCTCAGAGCAGCCTGGGGGAGACGCCCAGCTGGGGGACGCTGTGGGTCCTGTCTCTAGGGACGCCAGGAGCGCTCTTCTCCTCAGAGCAGCCTGGGGGAGACGCCCAGCTGGGGGACGCTGTGGGTCCTGTCTCTAGGGACGCCAGGAGCGCCCTTCTCCTCAGAGCAGCCTGGGGGAGACGCCCAGCTCTAGGGACGCAGGAGCGCCCTTCTCAGAGCAGCCTTGGAGAGGCGCCCAGCTGGGGGACACTGTGGGTCCTGTCTCTAGGGACGCCAGGAGCGCCCTTCTCCTCAGAGCAGCCTGGGGGAGACGCCCAGCTGGGGGACGCTGTGGGTCGTGTCTCTAGGGACGCCAGGAGCGCCCTTCTCCTCAGAGCAGCCTGGGGGAGACGCCCAGCTGGGGGACGTTGTGGGTCCTGTCTCTAGGGACGCCAGGGAGCGCCCTTCTCCTCAGAGCAGCCGGGGGGGAGACGCCCAGTGCGGGGGACACTGTGGGGGTCCTTCTCGCCAGGAGCGCCCGTTCTCAGAGCCTGGGGGAGACGCCAGCTGGGGGACACTGTGGGTTTTGTCTCTAGGGACGCCGGAGCGCCCTTCTCAGCTGGGAGAGGCGCCCAGCTGGGGACACTGTGGGTCCTGTCTCTAGGGACGCCAGGAGCGCCCTTCTCAGAGCAGCCTGGGGGAGACGCCCAGCTGGGGGGAGACGCAGCAGCCTGGGGGAGACGCCCCAGCTGGGGGACGCTGGGGTCGTTGTCTCTAGGGACGCCAGGAGCGCCCTTCTCCTCAGAGCAGGGGGAGAAGCCCAGCCTGGGGGACGCTGAGGGACGCCAGGAGCGCCCTTCTCCTCAGAGCAGCCTGGGGGAGACGCCCAGCTTGGGGGACGCTGTGGGTCGTGTCTAGGGGCGCCCGGAGCGCCCTTCTCCTCAGGCAGCTGGGGGAGACGCGCGCCGTGTCTTAGGGACGCCAGGAAGCGCCCTTCTCCTCAGAGCAGCCTGGGGAGGCCCAGCTGGGGGGACGCTGTGGGTCCTGTCTCTAGGGACGCCAGGAGCGCCCTTCTCGCTCAGAGCAGCCCCTGGGGGAGACGCCCAGCTGGGGGACAGCCTGGGGGAGACTGTGGGTCGTGTCTCTAGGGACGCCAGGAGCGCCCTTCTCCTCAGAGCAGCCTGGGGGAGACGCCCAGCTGGGGGACGTGTGGGTCGTGTCTCTAGGGACGCCAGGAGCGCCCTTCTCCTCAGAGCAGCCTGGGGGAGACGCCCAGCTGGGGGACACTGTGGGTCCTGTCTCTAGGGACGCCAGGAGCGCCCTTCTCAGAGCAGCCTGGGGGAGACGCCCAGCTGGGGGACACTGTGGGTCGTGTCTCTAGGGACGCCAGGAGCGCCCTTCTCCTCAGAGCAGCCTGGGGGAGGCGCCCAGCTGGGGGACGCTGTGTGTCCTGTCTCTAGGGACGCCAGGAGCGCCCTTCTCCTCAGAGCAGCCTGGGGGAGACGCCCAGCTGGGGGGACACTGTGGGTCCTGTCTCTAGGGACGCCAGGAGCGCCCTTCTCCTCAGAGCAGCCTGGGGGAGACGACGCCCAGCTGGGGGGGAGACGCTGGGGGACGCTGTGGGTCGTGTCTCTAGGGACGCCAGGAGCGCCCTTCTCCTCAGAGCAGCCTGGGGGAGACGCCCAGCTGGGGGACGCTGTGGGTCGTGTCTCTAGGGACGCCAGGAGCGCCCTTCTCCTCAGAGCAGCCTGGGGGAGACGCCCAGCTGGGGGACGCTGTGGGTCGTGTCTCTAGGGACGCCAGGAGCGCCCTTCTCCTCAGAGCAGCCTGGGGGAGCGCCCAGCTGGGGGACGCTGTGGGTCCTTGTCTCTAGGGCCCGGAGCGCCAGGGAGCGCCCTTGTGGTGTCCTGTCCTCAGAGCAGCCTGGGGGAGACGCCCAGCTGGGGGACACTGTGGGTCCTGTCTCTAGGGACGCCAGGAGCGCCCTTCTCCTCAGAGCCCAGCCTGGGGGAGACGCCCAGCTGGGCCTGGACGCTGTGGGTCGTGTCTCTAGGGACGCCAGGAGCGCCCTTCTCCTCAGAGCAGCCTGGGGGGAGACGCCCAGCTGGGGGACGCTGTGGGTCCTGTCTCTAGGGACGCCAGGAGCGCCCTTCTCCTCAGAGCAGCCTGGGGGAGACGCCCAGCTGGGGGACGCTGTGGGTCCTGTCTCTAGGGGCCAGGAGCGCCCTTCTCTCCAGAGCAGCCTGGGGGAGACGCCCAGCTGGGGGAGACAACGCCAGGAGCGCCCTTCTCAGAGCAGCCTGGGGGAGACGCCCAGCTGGGGGACACTGTGGGTCCTGTCTCTAGGGACGCCAGGAGCGCCCTTCTCAGAGCAGCCTGGGGGAGACGCCCAGCTGGGGGACGCTGTGGGTCGTGTCTCTAGGGACGCCAGGAGCGCTCTTCTCCTCAGAGCAGCCTGGGGGAGACGCCCAGCTGGGGGACACTGTGGGTCGTGTCTCTAGGGACGCCAGGAGCGCCCTTCTCCTCAGAGCAGCCTGGGGGAGACGCCCAGCTGGGGGACGCTGTGGGTCCTGTCTCTAGGGACGCCAGGAGCGCCCTTCTCCTCAGAGCAGCCTGGGGGAGACGCCCAGCTGGGGGACGCTGTGGGTCCTGTCTCTAGGGACGCCCGGAGCGCCCTTCTCAGAGCAGCCTTGGAGAGGCGCCCAGCTGGGGGACACTGTGGGTCCTGTCTCTAGGGACGCCAGGAGTGCCCTTCTCCTCAGAGCAGCCTGGGGGAGACGCCCAGCTGGGGGACGCTGTGGGTCGTGTCTCTAGGGACGCCAGGAGCGCCCTTCTTCTCAGAGCAGCCTGGGGGAGACGCCCAGCTGGGGGACGCTGTGGGTCCTGTCTCTAGGGACGCCAGGAGCGCCCTTCTCAGAGCAGCCTTGGAGAGGCGCCCAGCTGGGGGACGCTGTGGGTCGTGTCTCTAGGGACGCCAGGAGCGCCCTTCTCAGAGCAGCCTTGGAGAGGCGCCCAGCTGGGGGACACTGTGGGTCGTGTCTCTAGGGACGCCTGGAGTGCCCTTCTCAGAGCAGCCTGAGGAAGCTGCCTGGCTGGGAACACTGAGGGTCATGACTCTAGGGACACCCAGATGTCCCTTCTCCTCAGAGCAGCCTGAGGGAGACTCCCGGTGGGGACCCTGTGAGTCACTTCTCTAGGGACCCCTGTAACTCCATTCTCCTCAGAGAAACCTCAGGGAGACACCTTTCTTCAGGACTCTATGTATCATATCTCTAGGGATGCCTGGAGCTCTTTTCCTCAGAGATTCTCAGGCAGACACCTGGCTTGGGGACCCTCATGGGTCACATCTCTAGGGATGCATGGGCCTTCTCTTCAGACCAGCTTCACCTCAGGGAGATGCCTTTGAAGCTTCTGTATGAACAGGTAGCAGTTGATGAAAAGGTAGAGAGGGTAAGGAGAAGGTCCCATCCTGGGCCTGAGAGCTGAGGGCACCTGGGCTGGAACCCCACTCTCTCCCTTACTATTTCATCCAGGCTCACTGTGCAGAAGCACTTTTTCCTCAGGCTGTGACCCTCGTTATCTTATTATAGTGACCCCTGTGGTTTCTGGGGAACTTTGCAGGGAGGAAGGAGGAATACTAAGGGAGCATCCTGAGTGCGAGGGGAGAGGGCCCCAGCACACCACATTACTTGTTTAATGGTTCATTTTCTCTTTCAGTGTTAAAGTAGTAGAAAAAATAATGAAAAATTTTAAAGCAAATGTGATAAGCCCACAAAGTTATTTAAGTAAATGTATTATATCTAACACAGTCAGAATTTATTAAAAATTCATTGTAAGGCTTTCATGAAAGTAAATACCACATTTTATTTTGTTGATAAAGTCAGAGTTTAATTTGTATTACATGTATATTTTCCTTCTTGTAAAAATATTTTTGTTAGCAGATTTTAGTTATGAATAATAGTGGGGTCCATTTTGATGTATGCATACATGCATGGAATATAATTTGCTTCATTTCATCCCCAGTGCTTCCACTTTCTTCTCTTCCTCCCTCTGCAATTTCATTCTTTAAACTCCATTGTGTACACGCACCACATTTTCTTTATCCAATTCTTTGTTGATGAACACCTGAGCTGGTTCTATAATATGGCCATTGTGAATTGTGCTGCTATAACAATGATGTGCCCATCTCACTATAGTATGCTAATTTTAGTTCTCTTGGATAAATACCAAGGAGTGGGATAGCTGGATCATATGGTGGTTCCATTCCTAGTGTTTTAAGGATTCTCCACACTGCTTTCCAGAGTAGTTGCACTAGTTTGCAGTCCTACCAACAACATGTGAGTGTAACTTTCCCCCTCCATCACTCATTATTATTTGTAGTCTTGATGTTTGCCATTCTAATGGGAGTGAGATGAAATCTCAGTGTAGTTTTGGTTTGCATTTCCCTGATTTCCAGGGATGTTGAACATTTTTTTCATATATTTGTTGGCTATTTCTACTTTTTCTTTTGAGAAGAGTCTGTTTATTCTTTTACCTATTTATTGAATTATTAATTTTTTGTTAAGTGTTTTGGGTTCTCTATTCTGGATATTAATCCCTTATTGGAAGAGTAATTTTCAAATATTTTATCCCATTCCAAAGGTCTCTCTTTTTTAAATTTTTTAAATTCTAATTTGTTATACATGCTTGAAGAGTGCAATTCATTTCATATTACATATAAAGAGCTGAATTTTTTAAGTCACTGGTTTTACATAAAGTATTTTCACACCATTTGTGTCTTCATACATGTACTTCATGCTCCTATTTCCTTTGCTGTGCAGAAGCTTTATAAGTCTTGGTTTTATTTTTTGAACTTTATGGGTCTTGTTAAGGAAGTCAGTGTCTGTGCCAATATGTTGGAGAGTCGGGTTTCTGTGAGCCCAGTCTAGCTTCTCTACTGACTTACACCTTCATTGTAGAAATCCTTTATGTTGAATTGATTGATGTATAACAAATAGCACTTTACATTTTAGTTTTTAAGAGTTCTACAGCTTCTGCCAAATTGTTCATTATCCATGGATATTAAAATGCATTAAAATAATGATGAAGGTAGAATAAAAGGAAATGGGCTTTATAACAACAATGCATTCTCCCTCTCTCTCTCTCTCTCACACACACACACACACACACAGGTAAGCCCAAGACTTCATGTATCCTAGGTAAGTGCTCCACCACTGAACATCCTTTTTTATTTTGAAACATGCTCTTGCTAAGTTGTCCAAGTTGGCCCCAAACTTGTAATCCTCTTTCCTCAGCCTCCCTAGTAGCTGGTATTATAGGCAGGGACCACCATGCCTGGCTCCTCTCCTCTCAGCATTATGTAATGAATACCAGCCACTTCCACAGCACTTTTAGGCCAGCTGGTACAAAGCAGGTAGTGGTGGTGGGTGGCCTAGGTACTACTACCCCTGGATTCAGAGTGGCTGCTGGTGACTAGTGTGACTAGTGCGATGGTGGGTGGCAGGTCAGGCAGGCTGTTGTTGTCTCCACCCGGCTCCAGCCTGTTTCCCTAGGTTGGGATATTGTATTGAAAGGCTGGAGGTTGAGGGGCTCTGAGCTAGGGACCACCAAGGCTGATGCTTCTTACCACCTGTGGTCCCTCTGACCCTCCTCCAGACACCCCTCCTCCTCCAGACCCTCCAGACCAGCCACCTCCAGATCCTGCCCTTCTTCAAGCCCTGCCCTTCTCCAGTACCTTCCCTACCCCCCTCCTTCAGGACCCACCCTCTTCCTGGCCCATCTCTTCTCCCAACCCTGCCCCTCCTACAGACCAGCTGTGCATCTAGACCCACACCCCTCCTTTAGGCCCTGCTCCTTGCTAGGCTAGAATGAGTGGGCTGCAGCCCTCAGTGAGCTAATTGGCAGTATGTTTGTAATGGTACAAAAAACAAAGTCATTGTACAAACATTGACATCCTACATTAGATGAAATATCTTGATTGTATCAGGCTTTGATATACTATAAACTGAATTTAGGAAAGTCATTTCTCTTTTCTCTAGACCGTGAACATTTGAAATAAAATCAGAATTTGTTAAAGATCAGGTAACACTTAGCTGTGAGCCCTGGTGATCCTGGGGTTTTTTCTAGTGGGAGATCTCTAAGCAACAGTCCAAGCTTTTCTATGCTAATTGACTGATTTGTAATTTCCTTATTGTAGCGTCAATATCTGTATTTATAAGAAAATCTCCCGTGTCTTCCTGGTTTCCAGTTTTGTGCAGTAGATTTCTTCTATTCAACTTTTAATTTCTCCTCTTTCTAGTTTTCTACAAAATTCTTAATACTGCAAACTTTTGCTATTTTTCATCGGTAGTATCAGTAATATTAGTATTAGTATCAGTAGTATTTTTAAAATATACTTACTTTGTTTTTGATTGAGAGAATTGTCTTGTTTGAAACTTCTCATGATATCTTAAGTGATTTTAATTAATTTCTGCTTATTAAGATGTCTTTGGGGACTGGATGTGCAGCTCAGTGGCAAGAGCACTTGCTTAGCATGTGAGAGGCCTTTAGTTGGATCCCAATGCCTCCCTCCCCATACACATAAGATGTATTTTACAGGACCCAAGCATCAGAAGTACCCAGAGGTATCATTTTAAAAGATTATGTATTTTCACATATGCACATACACCACAAAATATCTCTCTTCCAAATTTAGATGAAATTATTCTAAGCAAAATTTTCAATTGGTTTTAGAAGATAGAAATAGAGTGGTGATATTTTTAATGCCAACTATTGATATTGCATACTTAAAACCACTATTGATGAAATTTCCTCAGGACTCAAGCCAATGCAGTATGTAAAAGCACTCATAGCAGCTGCTTTTTGTAATTCAAGACATTCATTAGAAATAAACTTTTTAAACAGACATTCTTTTCTATTTTTCAAATTTAGAAAGCATATCCATGTGTCTTATTAAAGCTGTATATTTATCAGGAAGTTAGTTTATCTTATTCCTTTCAAGCAAGAAGATGGACCTTCTGATGAGCATGATGCTTTATATATTGTCAGGAATTATTGTTGGAGAACTCTGTTAAGTGTTCTTTGTTCAAAATATCATTTAAAAATGTACCAACATGCTTTTGATTTCAGAAATTTGCATTTCTTCTTTTGAGATTATGCATTTATAAGTACTTAGAGTTATTTAATGTGGGAAGCACCATGAGTACATTTTATCCTAATGTAGGTGCCCCTATGTGCATATAAGGTGACTTTTAGAATAGTCAAATATATCTTATGTTTGTTGGGTTCTTTAGAAAAGTACATACACTTTTTACCCTATTTCAAAGGGTTATCACATTTGAATTAGTAGAAGCAGAGATTAGACATATTAGTATTGTGAGCTCAACAAAGTGCAGATTTGGCTTAATCATTTGGGGAGGTTGACATATGGTTTCTTCCCTGTTCTATACCTGCCATGGTTGTCTATGATCATATGTCTGGCCTGGAGAACTTTTTAACACTGGGGATTGAACCCAGGGCCTTGCATATGCTAGGCAAACACTTAGCTACATTACATCCCCAGCCCTTTTTAAAATTTTATTTTGAGGCAGGGTCTTGCTAAATTGCCTAGGACGGCCTCAAATTTGCAGTCCTCCTGCCTTGTCTCACAAGTATCTGGGATTACAGGTGTGTGTCAAAGTGTCTAGCTTGTCCTGGAGGATTTTGATGTTAGGGTCATATGTTTCCAATGTATTAATAATTTCCCAAGCTAGACTATGTTCATTTTTCTTCTTCTAAGTGATCAATAAAACCTTTTTGTTGTTTTGATAGTCTCATTAATGTGAACATACTTTATAATGTAACACTGCTGTTCATGATAGTCTAGCTATGCTAGTTCATGATAGGAGTGTATTTCGATTCTGATAGTCTGAACTGTGTTTCACGTTAACATGTTTCTTAGGAGCAGTGATTATTCATTTTCTATTTGATTACACAAATAAGGCACAAATTCTATTTTTTGTGTGTGTGGTGCTGGAGATTGAACCTAGGGTCTCCTGCATGGTGGGCAAGCACTCGTCCACTAAGCCCTATAGATCCTTTAATTATCATTAGCTTCATGACAAACTATACTGATGATAACATCACTTAGAAATTCAACTAAATTTGGAAACATTCAAGAGTTTGGGCATACAGTTCTTTGTGGTTTCTAGAAGGTACAGTGTTTTCCCACAATATAGCAGCATCTAAGGTCACTTCTGGACTGACCACCTGTGCTCCTCCTCTCAGTTCTCCACTTCCTGCAGAGCATCATGGAAGAGATGGACACTGGTGTCCTTTTAAACTCTGCTGTTTGGAAGGTATCACACATGGTGGTTGCAATTTCCATTTACCTTTTTCTTTCCTTTGACTATGTGTCCTAGTGGCAAATATTTGATTCTATTACTGCTAAATGGAACCAAAATAAAGACAAGGATTCTTTGGGATAGGGATCCAAAGTCACCGTGAGTCAATTTATCATTGGAGCATTTTTTTTATAGTCACTCTTTTGAGAAAGTTTAGCCATAAATTGAAATAATCCTTAAAATGTTATTTTTTTTTCTCTAAAGTGATCAGGTTTTTAGAAGGCACCCAGGTCCTAGTGACAGCATAAAAATATAATAAGTTTGCACATTACTTCAATAAGTTTGTGTTATTATTTCAACATAAAACATGTAAAACAGGCACATATCTTGAATTAAATATTTGAATTATTTAATTTTGTGTCATAATAAATTATTTAATTTTGTATTCATAATAAAATGTATATTTATGTTTAAGTGTCCGTTACCTGTAATTAACTGTATAAATAATTAAATAAGTAGATGTTTGAAAAAAATAAAACCATGTCTTAAGGTTTTATTTTAGAGTAGTTTTATCTTTATGCAGAAATTCAAAGAAAGTGCA
Source organism: Tamias sibiricus (assembly GCA_025594165.1). Lineage (NCBI taxonomy): Eukaryota > Metazoa > Chordata > Mammalia > Rodentia > Sciuridae > Tamias > Tamias sibiricus. Next base: position 129,216,952 of record CM046664.1, on the reverse strand, counting down.
GAGATTTCTCTAGTATCCTCAGCTGGTTTTTCCCTTTTTATGACTTATGTGTAGTATCTTGGATGTGTTAATATCTTGGATGATTTGTCATGAAGAACAAATACTGATATGTTACTGCTAACTGAAGTTGTATTTCCTTTGGATTCTCAGTTCTGCCACTTTCTGTTCCATGACCCCATCCAGGACCCCATACTTCATCAGATCTCCATGACTCCTCTTGGGTGACAGTTTCTCTGACTTTCCTTGATCCAATGATCTTGACATTGTTGAGGAAGACCTGTCAGGTATTTTTTTTTTAAGATTGTTCTCCATTGGGGTTTCCTTGTCCCCCCCCCCACACATACATTTAGACTGGGTTTGTGGGTTGGAGGAAGCAGGTCACAGAGGTAGAGAGCTGCTTTGTTATCTCATGCCCTCAAGGTGAATGTCATGTTAGTTCTGACTGTGCTCAACTGGCTGAGGTTGCGTCTTTCACTAGTTTCTCACTGTTAAGTTACTGTTTTCTACGCATCCACATTTTCTGTGTTTTCTGGAAGAAGTCATTAGGCAGTGCCCACACTTATGGAGCAGGGAGTTAGCTCCACCTCCTTGATTGACAAGTGTCTGCCTCAGTTATGTGGAATTCTTCTGCACGAGAAGTTTCAAAGGCAACCCCATTTGTTTATGTATTCAGTCCAGTGTGGACATCTGGATAGTTACTTTAAGTTGTTTGTTATCAAATTCTATAATATTTTGTTGCTCAATTCATTCCTGCTTTAGCCATTGGGAGTTCTTTCCATTTTCTCCTATTATCTTTTAACATATTTTCTGTTTTTGTCCCAAATTCTTTCTTATACTTGAAGATTACCCTGACTCATATATTTACTGTCTCAGTCCTAAAGCCCTGGATTCTTTTATTAGAAAGTGATAGAAGCTTTTATCTGGGGAGCTGGGGTTGTAGCTCAGTGGTGGAGCACTTGCCTCGCATGTGTGAGTCGCTGGGTTCGATCCTCAGCACCACATAAAAAAATAAAGAGAATAAAAAATATAGAGCTCTAAACCTTCAAAAAAAAAAAAAAAAAAAAGCTTTCATCTGGCAGCTGAATGTGCTCATTGCATCTTGACCTCACAACTAACAATGCAAAGAAGTGTATGTGTGTTATAATCTACACCCCCATTATGTTTATACCATCTGTGTTTGTACTAAGATAAACATGAGTTTATACTGATCTGAAGTCAGTGGATTCTTATCCATTATGACATAGATCATTCTGCCTTCACTCCTTGCTCATCTGTAACTTCTCACCCCAGCAGTGAGAAACCTGGGTCCTAGCTTCTGCCATGTAATTAATTCATTGTTTGGTTATGAGCAATTAATTCATTATTGTTCCATATTACAGGTTGTGACATAATAAGAAACACACATTTGGTTTCTGTTCTCAGTTCCTGGTGCAGAGATCCTAAAACCCTCATCTTCCCCAAGTAATAAGGGCATTAGAATAATCTTTTGTCTTAACATTTGTTCTTTGAACTTGGTTCCTTACATAGAACTCAAATCCTCTAGAATCTGCTGGGTGGGAGGAGGATCTTTTGCTCTAATAAGGACCCTTGGTGGGCTCTAGGGCAGCTTCAGGTTGTAGGATGGTCATGAGAAAGACCAAGCAATGATTAAAAGCTCGAGACTTTCAGGCCCCTGCCCCAACCTTTAATAATAAATCATACCTATATGATTTTATCAATTTCTCCACCAAATTCTTTTTAAAGAGTGACTTGTGGAGTTTCTGAGTTGCTGAACACCTACATGAACAGGGAGGGTGGTGCTCCCCAACTCCATGTGGATAGAGTCTCCTGCACTAGGGACCCTCCTGGGCCTCATTCTGTGCATATCCTCACCTGACTGTAATTTTGTCTTTTCTAGAATGTCATAAAAGGTGGGCCATACAGTGTGTAGCTCTTCAGCCTGGTTTATTTCACTTAGCAGCACACCAGCTAGGATTCATGTTTGTATCTGTGTAGGTTCTTGGTTCATTCTTTTCTATTCTATATTGATTGTGCATTCAGCTGTGGAGGGACATTCTGATTTTTATCTGATTGGCATCAGCAGAGCTGCTGTGAATAATGACATCCTGGTTTTTTTTTTGGACATGATTTCAAAGTACTTGTTTAAATGCAGATAATTTATAGGCAAAATTTTTGGTCATAGATTAGACTTCTTTCTTTTGCTTTGGAAAGACTTGGCATACTGTCCTCCAAAATGGCTGTGCCACATGTTCTCCCAGCAATGCCTGAAAGTGCTGGTGTCCTGCATCCTGCAGCTGTTGATGTACTGCCATTTCTTAAAAGTGTAGCGGTTCTAATAGCTGTGCCATGCTACCTCACTATTGTTTTAATTTGTGATTCTCTAATGATATATAATGCTGAGCATCATTTTAAATTAAAAAAACTATTTGCCATCTTTGCGTTTTAATATTTAACATCTTTGTATTTGTATTTTAGTACAATAATAATCCCATCATTATTTTGGCTGTTCAGATATTTACCAATTTTATTTGGGTTTTTAGTTGCTGGCTTTTAACAATTCTTTGTATATTTTGAGTAAAAATTCCATTTCAGAAATGCATTTTGTAAATAATGTATCTGTCTATGACTTGTCTTTTTGTTCTCTTTCTCATAGAACATAAAAAATTTAATTTTTTGTGTGTAGTGCTGGGGATTTAATCCAGGTTCTCACACATGCTAGGCAAGTGTTCTGCCACTGAGCCACAATCCATCCCATTTTGGCCTCAAATTTTCAATCCTCCTGCCTCAACCTTTTGAGCAATTGGTATTATAGATATGCAACAGCCCACTTGGTAAAAATTTAGTTTTATAAAGTCCACATTATTAATATTTTTCTTCTGTCCATTGACTTTTGGTATTGTGAGTTAAAACTCATCACCAAGGGCTGGGGATGTAGCTCAGTATTAGAGAGCTTATCCAGCATGTGTACAGGCCTGTATTTGGTCCCTAGTACCAGGACACACACACACACACACACACACACACACACACACACACCCCTCATCAAATAAGTCTAAGATTACATAGATTTTCTTCAATTTCCTTCTAGTAATGTTTTAGTTTTCTCAAATTTTAGTTATGGGCTATTATGAGTCAATTTTTTGTAGGAATTTCAGTTTGTGTATACATTAATTCATTCAATATAGTTTTAAAAAACTTGTTAAATCACCACTATTTGAAAAATCATGGGTAATGCATTTCATTTCACTTTGAATTTCCAAAATCATGGCCTTGAATAAACTAAATACAGTATTGACGTTCATCCATTTTTCAGGAATGCCAGTATGGGGTGCATATGCACCACTGAACTGCAGCATCCTGTGCTGAGCTCCAGCAGCTACCAGAGGGCACACACCACCTTTCCAGACCTGGATGTGTAATATATGGATATAGTGGTGAGATAATGCCAATGTGTCATCCATATGCAGCCTCTAATGCTAATGCATTTTCTCTAGTGATCTTTGATGCTAATGTGTCCATAGGTGGCCTCTGATACTAGTACAATGTCCATAGAATGACCTTGAATGCAAATATAACAGTTGCCATATGGTCTTTAATGTTAATATAATGTCCATCCTGTGGCTTCTAATACTAATACAATATCCATACTGAAGCACCTAACACTAGTTTAATAGCTTCCTTGTGGAGTTTGATATTAATACAATGTCCACACTTTGGCCACTAATACTAATATAATAACCACATGGTGGCCTGTAATACTTGTATAATATTCATGCAGTGGCATCTAATACTAATATAATAGGTACTCTGTGGCCTTTCATTTTATATAATATTATATCCATATTATAGTATATAAAGTTAATGTAATACCTGCCTGTGGTCCTTAGTACTAGTATTATATCCATGCTACAGTACTGTAAACTAATGTAACAGCTAGAATGTGGCTATAGTATTAATATAATATTCATACTGTGACTACACACACACACATATGTATATACTATGTATACATAAATATATTATTATGGTTCTCCTGTGGTCTTTAATATTAATACAATATCCAAATTATAGAATCTAATACAATACCTTCCCTGTGGCTTTGGTATTGATGTAATTTTTTTTATATTAAAAATAGTTTATTTGGCTCATGATTCTGGAGGCTGACAAGTCCAAGATCTGCTGTTTCTGGTGAAGGCCTTCATAACATCACAATACAGAAGAGGGCTTCAAATGGAGAGAGACAGTGATATAATGTTGATTTTAGTAAGTAAAACTAATTTAATAACTTATCCTGGTTGTAGTTGTAGTTTGATATCAATATGAAGCAAGTGAAATTAATACCATAGCTTCCTCAGGCCTTTAATGTTAATATAATATTCATGTTATAGCATCAAAATCTAAGAAAAGAGATGTCTTGTAGACATTTGTACTAAAATAACAATTTGTTAAAGGACTGTTGTCTTTAGTACTAATGTTGTATTCAAAGAATAGCATCAAAAACCAATAAAATAGCTGCATTGTGGCCCTTCATACTGAGATGTTATCCAAATTATGGCACATAAAAATGATATTATAGCTTCCCTATGGACTTATATACTCATATGAAATCCATATTACAGCATCAAAAATGGATAAGCTTGCTGACTTGTGGCCCTCAATACTGATAAGTATCATATTATAGCTTAAAAAACAAATAATGTGGCTGCCTTGTTGTCTTTTTTTATATATAATTTTATTTTTATAATTTTTAATATGTACAACTCATAGTGCATATATTTAGTATCTTTTTACATACAACTGTTTGTATACAAAGTATATTCGTACAATTCAGGTCTTCAATCATGCATTAAGGAAAATGATATCCGTCTCTTTCAACCACCTTTTTTTTTTCTCCCCCTCCCTCCCCTCTTGCTCCCTCCCTTACCCTCCCTTCCCTTGACCATTCTAGTGTTCCTCTAATCCTCCTATGTACCCCCATCCAACAATACTTTGAAATACTGAAAACAAAATCCATGTTTTGTACCTGTGGTGTTTAGTTATTAATGTCATATTAATAGTACAGCATCATGAAATAATATATACAGTATGGCCTTTAATGCAAGTATGTTAACTATGATAGCATTTATTACTAATATAATTACTCCCTATAGGCCTTTTGTAATAATATAATAGGGGACTATTATATTATTACATGGGGACTCAATTCTTTTTTTTAATTCTAATTTGTTATATATGACAACAGAATGCATTACAATTCATATTACACATATAGTGTAATATATCTCTGGTTGTACACAAAGTAGAGTCCACTATTTGTGTCTTCATACATGTACTTAGGGCAATGATGTACATCTCATTCCACTGTCTTTCCTACCCCCAAACCCCCTCCCTTCTCCTGCCTCCCCTTTGCCCTATCTAGAATTCATCTAATCCTTCCATGCCCCCAACCCAACCACATTATGAATCAGCATCCTTAAATCAGAGAAAACATTCGACATTTGGTTTTTTGGGACTGGCTAACTTGGGAATAGAATCACCATTTGACCCAGCTATCCCACTCCTTGGTCTATACCCAAAGGACTTTAAAACAGCATGCTACAGGGACACAGCCACATCAATGTTTGGAGCGTCAATTCTTATATAATAAATTCTGTATGATATTAATGCTACTATGACATCTGTATTTGAAAACCAAATTGATATTACAGCTGCCCTAAGGCTTTTAATATTAATAAATTAGCCAAATAATGGCATTTAAGACTAATAAAACGTATGCATTGTGACCTTCAGTACTGTAGGTAATCCATTTTATAGCACCAAACTGATAGCTGCCTTGTGGCCTGAAAACTAACGTGATATCCACATTATAACATTAAAATTTGATAAAATTGCTGCCTTTTGGCCTTTAATATTGAGATGTAATCCATATTATAGCATGTAAAAATGATATTAGCAGTGTTGTGGACTCCAGTTCTCATATGAAATCCACATTATAGCATTCCAACTGATAAAGTAGCTGCCTTGTGGCCCTCAATACTGACATGCTATCCATATTTTAGCTTTAAAAACTGATAATCTGGAAAATAGTGATAGTTTGAGTTCTTCTTTTCCTATCTATATCCCTTTAATTTCTTTTGTCTGTCTAATTGCTCTGGCTAGAGTTTCAAGAACTATGTTAAATAGAAGTGGTGAAAGAGGGCATCCCTGTCTTGTTCAAAGTTTTTAGAAGGGATGCTTTCAGTTTTTCTCCATTTAGAATGATGTTGGCCTGAGGCTTAGCATAGATAGCTTTTACAATGTTGAGATATGTTCCTGTTATTCCTAGTTTTTTCTATGTGTTTTATATTATGGAACCAACCTAGATGCCCTTCAGTAGATGTATGGATAAAGAAAATGTGGTGTATACACAATAGAATATTACTCAGCATTAAAAGAGAATAAAATCATGGCATTTGCAGGTAAATGGATGCAGTTGAAGAATATTATGCTAAGTGAAATAAGCCAATCCCCCCAAAACAAATGCTGAATGTTTTCTCTGATATGTGGATGCTGATCCATTATGGGGATGGGGCAGTGAGCATGGGAGGAACTTTAGATAGGGCAAAGGGAAGGAAGTTGAAGGAAGGGGACAGAGGGGTTGGAAAGACGATGGAATGAGATGGACATCATTACCCTAAGTACATGTATGAAGACACGAAGGTGTGACTCTACCTTGTGTACAACCATAGACATGAAAAGTTGTACTCTAAATGCATACTATGAATTGAAATGCATTCTACTGTCATGTATACAAATTAGAATAAATAAATAAATTAAAAGAAACGGAAAAAAAAACTGATAATGTAGCTGCCTCTAGTCTCTTGTACTAAAAAGAAAATCCATATCACATTCTCTGAGATCTTTTTTAGTAATGTCATATTCATTCATACAGCATCATGAAATTGCATGATATATGCAGTGTGGTTTTTAATGCTCATATGATAACCATAAGATACACTTATTACTAATAAAACTGCTTCCTGCAGGCCTTTAGTAAAAATATAATATCCATGTAGAGCTTCATTTCTCATCTAATAACTGCCCTGTGGCATTAATGCTACTATGACATCTGTCTTTGAAAACTGAAATTGATATTACAGCTTCCCTGTATCTTTTTCTATTAATAAATTAACCATATAAAAATAATAACCATGTAAAAATAATATAATAGCTGCCCTGTAGACTTCAATACTGATAGGATATCCATTGTTTAGCTAAAGAACTAATGAAATAGCTGCCTCTTGCACTTTAAATCTGAAAAGGTATCTAAATTATAGCCTCAAAAGTGTTGAAATTGATACATTATGGACATTAATACTGATGTAATATCCATGTTGTACCATCAAAATCTGATAAAATAGCTTCCCTGAGTCTCACAGTACTGTTATTCTATTCCTGTGATACCGTGAACAATTCATGAAACAGGTGCCTTGTGGCCTCTAATATGACATGACATCCATAATGGAGCATGAAAAAGTGATAGGTAGCTTCCATAGAGTCTTTGATAATGAGAGTTATTCATAATATAACATGAGGAACTGATAAATTAGCTGCCTTGTGATGTTTAATTCTGATCAGATATCCATAGTATATCTTCAATCACTGATAAATATATCCTTGCTTTGTGGCTTGAAAAACTGAAATGATACCATACTATAGGATCAAAAACTGACAAAATAGCTTTTATGTGTCCTCTGTCCTTATCTAGATATCCTCATTTTATCATGAAAAATATATGTGATGGTTGCTATATGGCAATTTATATTAATATGATCTTCAAAATACAACATCTATCATTGATACAGTAGCTTATTTGTAGCCTTTATATTTAAAATTATATTGATAATATAGGTTCAAATGTCATATAATGGCTTCCTTGTTGTGTCCAATATGAAAAAAAAAATACACAAATAGCATTCTGGAACTACAATAATACCTGCACTGTGGCCTTTTGTATTCATATGAAATCCATACTAGGGCATCTAAAGTTAATATAAGAAATTCATTGGCCTATAAGACTAATAAGAAATCCATAAAATAGCATTGAAAAGTAATATAATAGCTTCAGGTGGCATTGAATATTAAAATCCTATTCACTTTCTGGTCTCTGGATGTCATACTATAGCTATCCTTTGGCCTTAACATTAAAACAATAGCCATACTGCAGAATGAAAACTAAAAACTATAGCTGCTCTATAGTCATAATATTGATGTAATATCAAGACTATAAAAAGTTAAACTAATATGAAAAATTCCCCTTGTTTTAATATAATTGGATATTAGATTGCAGCATGTGAAATTAATCTCATAGCTTCCCATAATATAATATTTGTGTTATAGCATCCAAATCTATTATAAAAACTGCAGAGTAGATGTAAATCCAATTTACATGCCTGTGGTCTTCAGTATTATTGTTATATTCATAACATGGCATCAAAAATCAATGAAAGAGCTGCATTGTGGCCTCTAGTTCTTTTTTTTTTTTTTTATAATTTTTATACCTTTATTTTATTTATTTATTTTTAAGTGGTGCTGAGGATCGAACCCAGTCCTCACACATGCTAGGTGAGTGCTCTATGGATGAGCCACAACCCCAGCCCAGGCTCTAGGTTTTATAAGACATGTATAGTACACCATCAAAAAGTGATAAAATAGCTTCATTGGGGCCCTGAATACTGATAGGATATTCCCATTATACCATGAGAAAAACATAAAATAGCTGCCTGTGGCCTTTAATTCTGATACAATATGCATAATATCATAGGAAAACCTGACAATTAGTTGCATTGTGGCCTTCAATAGGGATAATGTATCTATATATAGCATGAAAATATTATAGGATCAAAACTTGATAAAATTTCTGCCTTGTGACCTTTCATATTGAAATGTCATTCCAAATTATAGCATGTAAAAATGATATAATAGCTGCCCTGTGGACTTCAATACTCATACAAAATCCACCTTATAGCACTCAAACTGATAAAGTAGCTAGCTGCCTTGTGGACCTTAATACTGATATGTTATCCATATTATAGGTTTAAATAGTGATAATGCAATTGCCTTGTGGTCTTTTTTACTAAAAAGGAAATCCATGTTATGTCCTTGTGGTCTTTAGTTATTAAAGGTATATTTATTTTAAAGTATCATAAAATAACAAAATATATACATCATGTGGCCATTAATACTAATATGATTATGATATGATAGCACTTGTTACTTGTATATTCGTTCCCTTAAGGCCTTTAACAGTGATATAATAGAGCTTCAATTCTCATACAATAACTGTCCTGTGGTATTAATGCTACTATGACATCTGTATTTGAAAATCAAATTGATATTACACTGCCCTGTGGCCTTTAGTATTAATAAATTATCCATATCTATATAATGGTATCTGAAAGTAATATAAAAGATACCCTGTGGCCCTCAATACTAATAGAATATTCATTTCATAGAATCAAAAACTGATAAGATAGCTGCCTTTTGAAATTTTTTTAAAAAATATTTTAGTTGTTGATGGACCTTTATTTTATTCATTTGTATGTGGTGCAGAGAATCGAACCCAGTGCCTTGCACATGCTATGCAAGCACTCTGCCACTGAGCCACAACCCCAGCCCTTGCCTTTTGGAATTTAAAACTGAAAAGATACCCATGTTACAGCATCAAAAATGATCTAGTTGATATATTTTGGCCTTTAATACTGATATGTTGTCTATGTTATAGCATCAAAAACTGAAAAAATAGCCTTCCTGTTGTATGCTATTACTATGATATTATTAAAAATTTATGAACTGGGCCTTGTTGCATTTAATATGGTATGACATCCATAATAGTTCATGAAAAAGTAAGAGTAGCTTCTGCAGAGTCTTTGCTAGTGAGAATTATCTCTAATATAACATAAGGAACTAAAAAAGTGCTGCCTTGTGGCCTTCAATGGTGATATGTTATCCATAGTATAGCATGAAATACTGATAAATTAGCTGCCTTGTCATGTTTAATTCTGATAAGATATCCATATCATAGATAAAACCACTGATTAATATGTATTTGAGTTGTGGCTTTGAAAACTGATATATCATACAATAGCATCAAAAACTGACAAAATAGCTTCCATGTGTTCTCTAATCATACTAGAACCATCCCACTTTTATCATGGAAAATATATGTAGAAGATGTTACATGTTCTTTTTCTTAATATGATGTGTAAACTACAGAACTGCAGTATCTAAAATTTTCTTAATATGATGTGTAAACTACAGAACTGCAGTATCTAAAATTGATATAATAGCTTCCTTGTGGCCTTTATAGCTAATAGTATATCAGTAATATAGCTTTTAAAAGTCATATAATGGTCTTTGTGGTGTCCAATATTAATACAGTATGTATACTATAGCATCTTAAACTATTATAATACCTGTCCCGTGGACTGTTTACTCACAAAATCCATACTAGAGTATCTAAAGTTAATATAAATGTTACATATTGGCCTTTAATACTAATATGCTATTCATACTCTAGCATTGAAAACAAATAAAATAGCTTCAATGTGGCCTTGAATATTAATATCATATCCATACTGTGGCCTCTGGGTATAATACTATAGCTCTCTTGTGGCCTTGACATTAATATAATATCCAAACTATAGAATGTAAACTAACAGAAATAGCTACCCTATGGCCTTAATATTGATGTACTATCCATACTATAGGAAGTTAACATAATATAATAAATTTCCCTCATTTTAATGCAGTTGGATATCAGAATGCAGGATGTGAAATTAATATTATAGCTTCCCTAATGTTAATATAATATCCATGCTACAGCATCCAAATATAAAATGAGAGCTGCCTTGTAGAGATTTGTACTAAAATGATAATCTAATTTACATGCCTTGTGGTCTTAAGTATAATGTTATGTCCAAAATATAGCATCAAAAACTAATAAAATAGCAGTATTGTTGCCTTTAGTTCTCTCAAGATGTACATGTTACAGCATCACAAGTGATCAAATAGCAGCGTTGAGGCCTTGAATACTGACAGGATATTCCTATTATACCATGAGAAACTGATGAAATAGCTGCTATGTGACCTTGAATACTGATGTGATATTCATGATATAACATGAAAAATTGACAGCTGCCTTGTGGCCTTCAGTAGGGATAATATGTTCATATATAACATGAAAAACTCATAAAAGAGCTGCCTTTGGGTTTTACTAATAACATATCCATATTATAGCATCAAAATTTGGTAATAATGCTGCCTGGTGGCCTTATATTGAGATGTCATCCATATTGTAGTGTTAGAAATGATATAATAGCTGCCTTGCAGAGTTCAATTCTCATATGATATCCACATTATAGCATTCCAACTGATAAAGTAGCTGCATTGTGACTCTCAGTACTGATACGCTATCCATATTTTAGCTTTAAAAACTGATAATATGGCTGCCTCTAGTCTCTTGTACTAAAAAGAACATCCATGTGGTGTTCCCTGAGGTCTTTAGTTACTAATGTCATATTTATCTATACAGCATCACAAGATCATATGATATATGAAGTGTGATCTTTATGCTCATATGGTAACTGAATGACACTTATTACTAATATTACTTACTTATTACTAATAAAACTGTTTCCTGTAGGCTTTTAGTGAAAACATAATATCCATGTAGAGCTTCAATTATCATATAATAACTGCCCTGTGGCATTAATGCTACTATGACATCTATCCTTGAAAACTGAAACTGATATTATAGCTACCCTGTGTCTTTTACCATTAATAAATTTCCATGTAATTTCATTTAAAACTAATATATACAGTGTGGCCTTCAATATTGATAGGATATCCATTTTGTAGCATCAAAAACTCAGGCTGTAGCTATCTTTTGGAATTAAAATTTGAAAATGTATCCAAATTATAGCCTCAAAAGTGATGAAATTGATACATTTTAGCCTTTAGTACTGATATGATATCCAGGTTGTAGCATCAAAACTGATAAAAATAGCTTCCCTATGTCCTTTGCCACTGTCATGCTCTTCCTTTGATGCCATAAAAAATTTCAAAAAACATGGGCTGAGGTTGTTGCTTAGTGGTAGAGGATTTGCCTAGCATGTGTGAGGCACTGGGTTCTATTCTCAGCACTACATATAAATAAATGAATAAAATAAAGGTCCATCAATAACTAAAAATTAATAATATTAAAAAAGAAGCCAAAGTGAGGGGAGGAGCCAGTGATGATCTCCCATTAGGCCCCACCTTTAAAAATTTTTTCAATAAACAGGGGCCTTATGGTCTCTAATATGACATGAAATCCATAATGGAGCATGAAAAAGTGATAAACTAGCTGCTGCATAGAGTTTGGTAGTACTAATTATCCATAAAATAACATGAGGAACTTAAAAAGTGCTGCCTAGTGGCCTTCAATGTAAATCTGAGATAATAGCTGCCCTGTGGCCTTTGTAACACAATATCCATACTTTGTCATCTTAAATAATATATTAGCTGCCCTGTTGTCTAATTCTAATATCACATCTATATTATAAAACTAATGCTATAGCTTCCCTGTGACCATCAATACCAACATAATATCCATAATGGTACATTCATTACTAAATTAATAAGTGCCTCATGGCTTTTAATACTAATATAATCCATACTATTGCATCTAAAAAATATAATGGCTACCCTTTGCTACCCTTTAGATTTTAATATTAATATAATAATCATATTATAGCATCTTAAGCTAATATAAACACTGCATTGTGGTTTTGATGCTATTTTCATATCTATAATGCTGTATGTAAAATTAATATATTAACTTTCTTGTGTCCTTTAATGTTAATATAATATCCATGTCATGGCATCCAAAACTAATATGATAGCAGCTCTGTATCCTTTTATACTAAAACAATGTTCATACTATAGCATTAAAAACTCATGCAACATTTTCCCTGTAGCCTTTAATATATATTCTTTGGTACTGGGGATTGAACCTATGGGTGCTTTACTACTGAGCTACACTCCCAGCCCTTTTAATTTTCTATTTAAGGACAGGATCATGATAAGTTGCTTAAGGCCTTGCTAAGTTGCTGAGGTTGGTCTTGAACTTGCAATTCTCCTACTTAAGCTTCCCAAGTCACTGGGATTACAGGCATGTGCTATCACACCTGGTGAATATTAATGTAATATGTATATACTATTACATATTTAACTAATTAATAACTGTCCTATGGACTTCAATATTAATGTAATATTCATATTATATTATGGCATCATAAACTAATGTAATATCTGCATTGTTTTTTAATGTAATATCCATGCTATATACTTTTAGAATGAATAGTTGTCCTGTGGCCTTCAATACTAATATAATAGTCATATTATATCATCTTAAATAGCTATAATTACCCTGTGAACTTTAATATTAATAATAAGGTTTATACTGTAGCATCTAAACTAACATAATAGCTGTACTGTGGTCTTAATACTAAATAATATACATACTATAGAATCTAAAACAAATATGTTTTTCATACAAATAAGATATACATCCTTTATCACCTAAAATGGATACAGTTTCTGCCCTGTGGCATTTAATACTAATACAATATCCATGCTATAGCATCTAAAACTGATATATAGCTATCCTGTGTCCATTAGTACTGATTTAATAGCTCCATTGTGGCATTTAATACTAATATGATATCTACAGTATAGCATCTATAATAGAATAGTTGCCCTGTGTTCTTTAATGCTAATATAATATCAATACTATAGCATCTAAAACTATAAGAACAGCTGTCCTGTGCCTTTAATACTAATTTAAGGTCTATACTATAACATCAAAAACTAATATAATAGCTGCCTGTGGCCTTTAGTGCTAATGTAATATCCTTACTGTAGTATCCAAAACTGATAAAATAGCTACCCATGGCATTTAATACTGATCTGATACCCATACTAGAACACCTAAAACTAAAATAATAGCTGCTCTATGGTCTTTTAGTAATAGTACTATCCTTATTATAGCATCTAAAACTGATAAGATAGCTTCCCTGTGGTCTTTGATATTAATAAGAGATCCATAGTATAGCATTTAAAACTAATATGATAGCTGTCTCTCAGCTTTAATACTGAGAGTATTAATAGTCTTTAAAGGCTGTCTATTAGGCCTTTAAAACTGATATAATACCCATACTAGAGCATTTAAATCTGATAAAATAGATGCCCTGTGACCTTCGATATTAATGTAACATCCATACTATAGTATTTTAAACTAGTATGTTCTGTGGCCTTTTTAATACTAATGTGATATCTATATTATTGACCCAAGAACTAATATAATAGAGGCCTTGTGCCTTTTAGTACTAATATGATAATCATACTATAGAATCAAAAACTAATACAAATCTGCCCTGTGTCCAATAATATTAAGGCACTACCCATACTACTGTATCTGCATCTAATATATCTGCCTTGAGACCTTTAACACTAGTGTAAATGTTCATACTGTAGCCTCTAAAACTAATATAATAGCTACATGGTCATCTTTAATATTTATGTAATATCTTTATTAAATGATCAAAAACTGATAAAATACCTGCTTGTGGCCATAAATATTAATGTAATATTCATACTACTGCATCTGAAACTAACATAATAGCTGTCTTGTGGCCTTTATTATTACTGTAAAATCCACATCATAACTTTTTAAACTAATAGAATAGCTTCCTTGTGGTTTTTAATACACACACACACATACACAAACACATTCATATATATGTACATACTGTGGCCTCTAATACTAATATAGCTGACCTGTGGCATTTAACATTAATATAGTAGCTATATTGTGATCATTAACACAAATATAATAGCTGCCCTATGGCCTTCAATATTAATATTACATCACTACTATAGTATCTAAAACTAATATAGTACCTTCTCTGTGCCTTTCATACTAATATGGTATCCATAAATTAGCATCTAAAACTAAATAATATCTTCTGTGTGACCTTTAATACTAATACTACATCCAAAATATAGCATCTGAAACTGACATAAGTGTTTCCCTTAGGCTTTTAACACTAATATGCTGTCCATACTAGAATATCTGAAACTGGTATAATAGTTGCCCTGTGGCCTTTAATATTAATATGATCTCCATGCTGTATCATCTTAAATTAATATAATAGCTGCCCTGTGGCCTCTAATACTAACATGTTATTTATATTATATTATCTAAAACTGATTTAATAGCTCCATTATGGCATTTAATACTAATATGATATCTACAGTATAGCATCTATAATAGAATAGTTGCCCTGTGTTCTTTAATGCTAATATAATATCAATACTATAGCATCTAAAACTATAAGAACAGCTGTCCTGTGCCTTTAATACTAATTTAAGGTCTATACTATAACATCAAAAACTAATATAATAGCTGCCTGTGGCCTTTAGTGCTAATGTAATATCCTTACTGTAGTATCCAAAACTGATAAAATAGCTACCCATGGTGTTTAATACTGATCTGATACCCATACTAGAACACCTAAAACTGAAATAATAGCTGCTCTATGGTCTTTTAGTAAAAGTACTACAGCATCTTAAACTGATATTAAAACTGTTGTGTGACCTTTCATATTAATATGATAATCATAATATTGTATTGAAAACATATAAAAACTGCCCTATGGCTTTTAATTCTAATGTGATATCCATATATAGCATCTAAAACTGACATAAGAGCTGTCCTGTAGCTTTTAATATTAATATAATATCCATACTTTGTCCTTTAAAACTAATGTAATACCTACCCTGTGGCCTTTAATAAAATATAGTGGCCATATTCTAGCCTACAAAACCAGCGCAGTAACTTCTCTATCACCTTTAATACTAATATAATGTCAATATTAGCATCTAAAACTAGTATAATAGCTGCCCTGTGCCCTTTAATACAAATATATATAATCTCCATATTATAATATGTAAAACTAATACAATAGCTGCAACCTGCCCTTTAATACTAATATTAATTCCACAATGTAGCATCTAATACTAATATAATAGCTGACCTGTGTCTTTGATACTTATATTAATATCCATAGTATAGTATCTAAAACCAATGTAATAGCCTTCCTGTGGTCTTTAATACTAATATAAATTTCATAGTGTAGCATCTAATACTAATATAGTACCTACATTTTGGCCTTTAATAGTAATATAATATCCATGCCATAGCATCTAAAACTAATGATATTTGCTCTGTGGATTTAATGTTAAATTGATATTATACTTCATCATCTAATCTAATATATAGGTGCCTTTGGAACTTTTAATACTAATATGATATCCATACTCTGGCCTTGAAACTGATATAGTTGCCCTATGGCCTTTAATGAGAATATGGTATTCATCCTATAGCATTGAAAACTATTATAATTACTGCTCCGTGGCCTTTAATACTTTATAATAGCCATAATATAGCAGTAAAAACTGGCTTAATAGCTGTTCTATGGCCTTTCATAGTAATATGATACCCATATGTAGCATCTAAAACTAATAAAATAGATGACTGTGACCTTCATTGCTAATATGATATGCAGACTATAGCATTTTAAAAATATTTATTTATTTAGTTGTACACAATGCCTTTATTTTTATGTGGTGCTGTGCTAGGTGAGGGCTCTACCGCTGAGCCGCAACCCCAGCTCAGACTATAGCATTTAAAACAAACTAAAGAGCTTCCATATGACCTTTAATACTAATATAATATCCATACTATAGCATTTAAAACTAATGTAAGAGCTTCCCTTGGCTCTTATATTATTATGTTATATTATTCGTTAATAATATAACATCCATTCTATGGTATCTAAAACTAGTACAATGGCCACCTTCCAGACAACATCTTAAATTGATATATTATTTTCCCTGTGGCCTTTAACATTAATTTGATATACATACTATAGCATGTAAAAATAATATTATAATAGCTACACTGTGGGCTGCAATAATATCCATTGTATATTATCTAAAATTAATTAAATAAGTGCCTGTGGCCTTTAGCGCTAATATAATATCCACACAATAGTATCTAAAGCCAACATATTAGCTGCCCTGTGGTCTTTAATATTAATGATATTCTATAATAGATTCTATTATAATAGATGTCCTGTGACCTTTAATACTAATAAATATTCATACTGTGTCATCTAAAACTAATTTAATAACTACCACTTGGTCTTTTGTTTTGTTTTTAATATTTTATTTTTTAGTTGTAATTGGACACAATACCTTTATTTTATTTATTTTTATGTGATGCTGAGGATTGAACCCAGGGCTACACATGTGCTAGGTGAGTGCTCTACTGCTGAGCCACAACCCCAGCCCCTGTTTTGTTTTGTTTTTAGTTGTTGACAGACCTTTATTTTATTTATTTATTTATGTGGTACTGAGAATTAAACCCAGTGCCTCACACATGTTAGGAAAGCACTCTACCACTGAGCTATCCACCCCAGCCCCAGTCTTTTTTCTTTTTTAGATAATTTTATTTCTTCAAATTTGTTATCAGGAGTGACTGAAATAAAAAAAATATATAATGAGTTCCATCATTATCATCATCATCATCATCATCCTGAGAAAACTGGTCAGATGAATATTATTGTTTCCCATTTTCAACATAGTTGCATAGTTGCCATTGATAAACAGCCAAGAGTGTCCAGAATGCCCAAGATATATTATAAAATACAACATGCCTGCTCACAGGGGGAAAAATGCCTAGGATATAACTTATGTGAACTTCTTGATTTCATCATATGAGACAAATATGCAAACAACACCCATGCCTCTGAGAACATTGGACCATGTGACCTTGAAGAAAGCTTTGCTTCTTTCATCATGAGCAATCTTCCTCCAGCAGTCAAGCATGCCTGTGTACATGATGTCAGTTTCTTTGTGCCCTGACTGCGTTGTCATGTGGCGGCGGACGGTATCAAATGGATAGGAAGTCAATGTAGCAATGGCAGTGACACACTTTGTGGTCATTCAGCTTATAAAGATGTGAGTATTCTTGGGATCTGGAAGCATTCCCTTTGCAGTTTCATAGATACCCAAGTAGGCAGTTCAGTAGAGGATAGTATGCTGCACAGACACATTAAAGCCTTGGTACAGGTCCTCAATCCCATCAGATTTGTAGATGTTAACCAGGTAGTCCCAAGGCCTTTGAATTCCCTTTCAGCTCCTGCTTCCCCCACATCAGCTTCTAGACCAGTTTGAGCAAAATAAACAGGATACAAAAAACACAAGGATATGGCCCCTGTAGCACCATCTGATGCTGAATTCCCTGCAAAGTAGCACCCAAATAGTCAGTCCTCTTGTCCACACCACCCAGGAAGATGTGCTTGTGTTTATCTTTTTTTTTTTTTTTTTTTTTTTTTTTTTGTGGTACTGGGGATTGAACTCAGGGGCACTCGACCACTGGGTCACATCCCCAGCCCTTTTTTGTATTTTATTTAGAGACAGGGTCTCACTGAGTTGCTAAGTGCCTCGCCATTGCTGAGGCTGGCTTTGAACTCACGATCCTCCTGCCTCAGCCTTGTGTTTATCTTTGAAAGAAATTGAGAGCCTGGGTGGGGAAGTATCTGATGACATTGGCCAAGTTACCATGCCAGGAGGACAGGACTCTCTGCTCCTTGGGGACATGAAACACACAATCCATAACGCGCTTGTATTGCTTATCTGTGGTGATTTGCTTGACCAGCTCTATGGGCACCACTTGGAGATGGCTCTGACCACTCCACCAACCAGGAAGTCCTTGGTGAAGGACACAGTGGCATCTGTCTTGTTGGAAGAAGAGGAGGTCGGTGACTCCCACTTGGTGTTTAATATTAATATTAGATCCATACTGTAGTTCTGCAACTAATAATAATAGCTGTCTTGTGGTCTACAAAATTAATGTAATTTTCTTATTATAGCATTTTAAACTATGATAATAACTCTACTGTGGCATGTAATATTTATGTTATATCTATAATATAACATCTTAAAATAATATTTAGCTGCCCTTAAAAACCAACATAACATGCATATTCTAGCATTTTAAACTAATATGTGCCTTGTAGGCTTTAGTACTAATGTAATATCCATAGTATAGTATCTAAAACTAATATAATAGTTGATGGGGGTGAACTTTAATATTTAAAAAAATTATTTTAGTGATATATGGACACAATACCTTTATTTTGTTTATTTTTATGTGGTGCCAGGATTGAACCCAGTGTCTAATGCATGCTCGGCAAGTGCTCTACCACTGAGCCACAACCCCAGCTCGTGAACTTTAATATTAATGTGATATCCATATATAGCATCTAAAACTAATAAAATAGCAGCCCTGTGGACTTTAATACCATTATGATATCCAAATTATATTATCTAAAACTAATTTCATGGCTGCCAATTGGCCTTTAATTTTAAATATAATATCCATGCTCTGGCCTCTAAAACTGATTGTAGTTTCCCTGTGGTCTTTAATACAAAATCATAATACAGCATCAAAAATGGATATAATAGCAATGTGGCTTTTCATATTATATGATATCCTTATATAGCATCTAAAACTAATTAGCTTCCCTGAAGCCTTTATTATTAATGTGACATTTATACTGCACCATCTAAAACTGACAAATAGCTGTCCTGTGGTCTTTAGTATATCCATACTATAGCATGCACAACTGATATAATGGCTTCCCTGTTGCCTGAACACTAATACAATATCCATACTATATCAGGTAAACTGCTATAATGTCTTCGCTGTGGCATTAATACTAATATGATATTCATATAAAGCATCAAAACAGGTACCCTATTATTATTTTTTTCCTTTCTTTTTTTATTTATAATAGTAGTATGTATTACAATTCATAGTGCACATATATAGCATCTTTTTACATACAACTGTTTGTATACAAAGTATATAAGTACTATTCAGGTCTTTAATCATGCATTTAGAATAATGATATCCATCTCATTCAACCACCAATTTTTTTTCCTTTTTTCCCCCCTCCCTGCCTCCTTGCTCCCTCCCTTCCCCTCCCTTTCCTTTGGCCATTCTAGTGTTCCTCTAATCCTCCTACGTACCCCCATCCAACAACACTGTGAACTAGCCTCCTTATATCAGAGAAAACATTTGGTATTTGGATTTTTTTAATTTTAATTATTTTAATTTTTATTTATAGTAGTATGTATTACAGTTCATACTATACATATAGAGCATCTTTTTACATAAAACAGTTTGTATTCAAAGTATATTCACAGCATTCAAGTCTTCAATTGTGCATTTGGAATGATGATATCCATCTTATTCAACCACTTTTCCCCCCTTCCCCCCTTGTACCCTCCCTTCCCCTCCCTTCCCTTTGACCATTATAGTGTTCCTCTAGTCCTCCTATGTACCCCGACCCATCAATACTGTGAACCGGCTTCCTTATATCAGAGGAAACATTCGGTATTTGGATTTTTGAGATTGACTGATTTCACTTAGCATTATATTCTCCAACTTCATCCATTTACCTGCGAATGTCATTATTTTATTCTCTTTTATTGCTGAATAAAATTCCATTGTGTATCTATGCCACATTTTCTTTATCCATTCATCTACCGAGGGACATCTAGGTTGGTTCCACAACCTAGCTATTGTGAATTGTGCTGCTATAAACATTGAGGTAGCTGTGTCACTGTAATATGCTGTTTTTAAGTCCTTTGGGAATAGACCCAGGAGTGGGATGGCTGGGTCATAGGGTGGTTCCATTCCCATTTTCCCAAGAAATCTCCAAACTGCTTTCCATAATGGTTGTACCATTTTTCAGTCCCACCAGCAATGTATGAGTGTGCCTTTTTCCCCACATCCTCTCCAACATTTATTGTTGTTTGTGTTCTTGATAGCTGCCATTCTGACTGGAGTGAAATGAAATCTTAGAGTAGTTTTGATTTGCATTTCTCTAATTGCCAGCGATGTTGAGCATTTTTTCATGAATTTGTTGATTAATCGTGTATCTTCTTCTGAGAAGTGTCTTTTCAATTCCTTAGCCCATTTATCAATTGGATTATTTGTTTTTTTGGTGTCAAGTTTTTTTAGTTCTTTATATATTCTAGAAATTAGTGCTCTATCTGATGTGCATGTATTAAATATTTGTTCCCAGTTAGTTGGTTCTCTATTAACCTCACTGATTGTTTCTTTTGCTGAGAAGAAGCTTTTTAGCTTAAATCTATCCCATTCATTAATTCTTGGTAATAATTCTTGCGCTACAGGATTCTTGTTAAGGAACTTGGAGCCTAATCCGACATGTTGGAAATTGGAGCTTATTAGGCGTATTGTCTCTGGTCTAATTCCTAAGTCCTTGATCCACTTTGAATTGAATTTTGTGCATGGTGAGAGATACAGGTTTAATTTCATTTTGTTGCATATGGCTTTCCAGTTTTCCCAGCACCATTTGTTGAAGAGGCTATCCTTTCTCCACTGTACATTTTTGGCGCCTTTGTCTAATATAAGATAGCTGAAATTATATGTATTAGTCTCTGTGTCCTCAATTCTGTACCATTGGTCTACTGGTCTATTTTGGTGCCAGTACCATGCTGTTTTCATTACTATTGCTCTATAGTATAATTTAAAGTCTGGTATGGTGATGCCGCCTGCTTCACTTTTCCTGCTTAGGATTGCTTTAGCTATTCTGGGTCTCTTGTTTTTCCAGATGAATTTCATGACTGCTTTTTCTATTTCTTTGAGGAATGTCATTGGGATTTTGATTGGAATTGCATTAAATCTGTATAATGCTTTTGGTAGTATGGACATTTTGACAATATTAATTCTACCTATCCAAGAACAAGGTAGGTCTTTCCATCTTCTGAGGTCTTCTACGATTTCTTTCTTTAGTGTTCTATAGTTTTCATTATAGAGGTCCTTCACCTCTTTTGTTAAGTTGATTCCCAGGTATTTTTTTTTTTTTTTGATGCTATTGTAAATGGAGTAGTTTCATCATTTCCCTTTCAGAGGCTTTGTCACTGATGTACAAAAATGCCTTTGACTTATGAGTATTGATTTTGTATCCTGCTACTTTGCTGAATTCATTTACTAGTTGTGAAAGTTTTCTGGTAGAGTTTTTTGGGTCTTCTAGGTATATTATCATGTCATCAGCAAATAGTGCTAATTTGAGCTCTTCTTTTCCTATCTGGATCCCTTTAATTTCTTTCGTCTGTCTAATTGCTCTGGCCAGACTTTCAAGTACTATGTTAAATAGCAGTGGTGAGAGGGGGCATCCCTGTCTTGTTCCAGTTTTTAGAGGGAATGCTTTTAATTTTTCTCCATTTAAGATAATATTAGCTTGAGGTTTTGTATAGATAGCTTTTATAATGTTGAGATATGTTCCTGTCATTCCTAATTTTTCTAGAGCTTTGAACATAAAAGAGTGTTGTATTTTGTCAAATGCTTTTTCTGCATCTATTGAGATGATCATATGGTTTTTATCTTTAAGTCTATTGATGTGATGTATTATGTTTATTGATTTCCGAATGTTGAACCAGCCTTGCATCCCTGGGATAAACCCCACTTGATCATGGTGCACTATCTTTCTGATATGTTTTTGAATCCGATTTGCCAGAATTTTATTGAGGATTTTTACATCTATGTTCATTAGAGATATTGGCCTGAAGTTTTCTTTTTTGGCTGTGTCTTTGCCTGGCTTTGGGATTAATGTGATATTGGCCTCATAGAAAGAGTCTGGAAGAGCTCCCTCTTTTTCTATTTCTTGAAATAATTTGAAGAGCATCGGTATCAGTTCTTCTTTGAAGGTCTTGTAGAACTCGGCTGTAAACCCATCAGGACCTGGACTTTTTCTTGTTGGAAGTTTTTTTGATAGCTTCTTCTATTTCTTCACTTGAAATTGATTTATTTAAATTGTGTATAGCCTCCTGTTCCAGTTTGGGGAATTCATATGACTCTAGAAATCTGTCTATGCTTTCAGTATTTTCTATTTTATTAGAGTACAATTTTTCGAAGTAATTTCTAATTATCTCCTGTATATCTGAGGTATTTGTTGTGATATTTCCTTTTTCATCACGGATGCTAGTAATTTGAGTTTTTTCTCTTCTTCTTTTTGTTAGCATTGCTAGGGGTCTGTCAATTTTATTTATTTTTTCAAAGAACCAACTTTTGGTTTTATCAATTCTTTGAATTGTTTCTTTAGTCTCAATTTCATTAATTTCAGCTCTGATTTTAATTATTTCCTGTCTTCTACTGCTCTTAGTGTTGATCTGTTCCTCTTTTTCTAGTGCTTTGAGGTGTGATGTTAAATCCTTTATTTGTTGTTGTTTTTTTCTTTTAATGAAGTAATTCAGTGCAATGAATTTTCCTCTTACTACTGCCTTCATAGTGTCCCAGAGATTTCTGTATGATGTATCAGCATTCTCATTTACCTCTAGGAATTTTTTAATCTCCTCCTTGATGTCTTCTTCAACCCCTTGTTCATTCAGTAGCATGTTGTTTAGCTTCCAGCTGTTGGAGTAGTTTTTTTTTTTTTATTTCTTGTATTATCATTGATTTCCAATTTCATCCCATTATGGTCTGATAGAATGCAAGGTAGGATTTCTATTTTTTTATATTTGCTGAGAGTTGCCTTGTGACATAATATATGGTCAATTTTGGAGAAGGAGCCATGTGCTGCTGAGAAGAAAGTGTATTCGCTTACTGAGGGATGAAATATTCTATATATGTCCATTAGGTCTAAGTTATTAATTGTTTTAACGAGGCCTAATGTTTCTTTATTTAGCTTTTGTTTGGATGATCTATCCATTGGTGAGAGAGGTGTGTTGAAGTCCCCTAGAATAACTGTGTTGTGGTCTATTTTACTCTTGAACTTGAGAAGGGTTTGTTTGATGAATATAGGTGCTCCATTATTTGGGGCATATAGATTTATAATTGTTATATCTTGTTGATGAATGGTTCCCTTAAGTAGTAAGAAATATCCATCTTTATCTCTTTTGATTAGCTTTGGCTTGAAGTCTACTTTATTTGATATGAGAATAGAAACCCCTGCCTGCTTCCGCAGGCCGTGTGCGTGATGAGACTTTTCCCAGCCTTTCACCTTCAATCGCTTGATGTCTTTTTCTATGAGGTGTGTTTCTTGTAGGCAACAAATTGTTGGGTTGTTTCTTTTAATCCAATCTGACAATCTGTGTCTTTTAAATGGTGAGTTTAGACCATTAACATTCAAGGTTATTATTGAGATGTGATTCTTATTTCCATCCATTTTTAAATATATTATGGTAATTAGCTTGATTTGGGTTCTCCTCTGGTTGGTAATTCCTTTAGTTTACTATCTCCCTTTGTTGATTTTCAATGTTATTTTTCTCTTCTTCTACGTGGAAAAATTTGCCCAAGATGTTCAGAAGTGCTGGCTTTCGAGTTGTGAAATCTTTTAACTTTTGTTTGTTGTGGAAGGTTTTTATTTCATCTTCGAATCTAAAGCTCAATTTTGCTGGATATAAGATTCTTGGTTGACAACCCTTTTCTTTCAGAGCTTGAAATATGCTATTCCAGGATCTTCTAGCTTTTAAGGTCTGGGTTGAAAAATCTGAGCATAATCTGATCGGTTTCCCCCTATATGTAATCTGCTTCCTTTCTCTTGTGGCTTTTAGTATTCTCTCCTTGCCTAGTATATTAGGCAATTTCATTATAATGTGCCTTGGTGTGGATCTGTTGTGGTTTTGTACGTTTGGTGTTCGGTAAGCCTCTTGAACTTGGTTTTGCCATTCGTTCCTCATGTGTGGAAAATTTTCTGCTATTATTTCATTGAATAAATTACTCATTCCTTTGGTTTGAAACTCTGCACCTTCTTCAACACCAATCCCTCTTAGGTTTGGTCTTTTTATGCTGTCCCATAATTCCTGAATGCTCTGTTCTTGTTTTCTTACTTCTTTTGCCATGTCCTCTAGATTTTTCTCCAGGATAAATATTTTGTCTTCATTATCTGAGGTCCTTTCTTCCAGGTGATCTAATCTGTTGGTGATGCTTTCAATTGAGCATTTAGTTTGGTTTATTTCTTCTTTCATTTCCAGAATTTCCGTTTGGTTTTTCTTTAGACTCTCTATCTCCCTATTGAAGTAATCTTTTGCTTCTTGTATTTGTTTTTGGAGTTCTTTGTCAAAATGCTCTTTTGCCGCCTCTACTTGCTCTCTCATCTCATTTTTTATTTCAATCTTAAGATCCATAAACATTTGGAATATGTAATTTCTAAATTCTGTCTCTGGCATTTGACCAACTGTGCTTGCCATGGAATCAATTGAGGGGGCCTGTTGGTTGCTTTCAGCCACTTTCTTCCCTTGTTTCTTCATAATGCTTGTGTGTCTATTCTCCTAGCACTGTGGGACCTTGCCTATTTCAATTTCACCTTATAGCCTTATGTTTCTCCTGTGGTACAGTGCTGTCAGGTCCCCTTATAAATACCTTACAATTTAAGCTCTAACACTTTCTTTACAGCAAATCCCAGTTTGATCACAATGTACAGATTTAGTTAACCCAGATATTGTTTCCAATTTACTCTGTATGCTTGCATTGGGGTTTACAGTTTCAGTATTGGATACAGAGATGATATCTTTAGGAAGAAGCAAGTGAGATTACTGAGATGTTCTTTGTTAGGAAGTATAACAGTAGAATTCTATGGAAGTGGTTTAATATCAGCAGACAGGAAAGAAAAGAGAATGGAGTGAGCGATTTAGAGGAAAGATGATTTGTATATAAACCCAACTTATTTAGCCTTTGAGAGAAGAAAGATAAAGGAAGATGGAAAAGAAAAAATAAAAAGGAACAATGCGAGATAATAAAGAATTAAGAATTATTGTAAGAGAGAGGAGAGAGAAACTGAGTCAAGAAAAATAGAGATTAAACTATATATAACACCGCTTTTCTGTATATTTCAATTGCCGCAGGCCTAGAAATCCCAATTTCTGCATACCTTGTTTTCACCTCTGATGAGTACACAATGACAGGGTGTAAGTAGATGAGGGCAGAAGAGACTAAAGTGAGAAGGAAGGAAGGAAAGAGGCACACAGACACACAAATAATCCCACTATCAAACAGAACAAAAGCAAAAACAAACAAAAACAAATAAACAAAAAAAACCAAACAAACAAACAAAAAAACAAAAACAGAGTTGGAGTTTAAGCCAGTTGACTTGGACCACGCCCACAAAGTCACAGTAGTCTGCAGTCTAGTCTGCAGCTTTGGCCAGCGGCAGATTGGCACAGAGGAATAATGGCTGGGGGGTGGGGGGTGTCAGTACGTGAATAGCACCAAGAAAGTGTTCATCAAAAAGGCATGCATTCCCTACGCCCGCCCCCGGTTATAGCTCTTGTGGTTGCTGCGCTGGCCTCAGGCAGGCCCTTTCCTTCAGGCTGCCTGTGCACGTCCTACCAGGTGTTTGCTGTTTTCCGGGCTCTGGATTGTTCCTTGGTTGCCTGCAACTGTTTTTCTTTCTCTGTTTCTTTGTCGTGGTCAAGCGCAGCCCTTCTCCAAAATGGCGGCGCCTTCCCCGGTCCCGACAGCCGTATCCGGTCCTGTGTGTCACTCTGATGTGTGCAGGTCCCCTTTGGCAGTTTACGCGAAAGAAGTCTGTGAGGCCGCTGCTCGCGTCTGGCTCTCTTTTTATTCTGCGCTGTTTTTTTTGCCGTGGTCTGCACTTCCCGTACTGCAATGCTACCACAGCAGCTGCGCCGTTAATGCTGGTTTGGCCTGTGGGTTGCTGGCCCTGGACTCCGTGCGTCAGCGGTGTGGAGTTCCTTGTATTTTCACAGTCTGTATGTGCGCGGATGTCTCAGCTCCCTTCCAGTTGCGGGAACGTTGCTAAGAATGCATTCAATCTTCCCGATAAGACTGTTTTATTGCCAGTCTCCCGAGCGTGCTTCTCTGCTGTCCGCCATCTTTTTTCTCCCTCCCCTATTATTTTTAATATTACTATGATATCTATACTGTAGCACCTAAAACTAATTTAATAGCTTCCCTGTGGTCTTTAATGTTAATATATTCTCCATACTATAGCAGCCTAATATAGTATTATAGCTGTCTTGTGTTTTTCCATGCTAACAATATACATACTGTAGCACCCAATACCAATGTAACAGCTGAACTGTGACTTTTTTTTTTTTTTTTTTTTTTTTTTTTGGTACCAGGGATTGACCTCAGGGGCACTTGACCACTGGGCCACATCCCCAGCCTTTTTTTTTTTTTTTTTTTTTTGTATTTATTTAGAGACAGGGTCTCACTGAGTTGCTAAGTGCCTCGCCATTGCTGAGGCTGGCTTTGAACTGTGACTTTTAATACGAAAAGTACATCCATATTTTAATTTCAAAAACTACTATAAGGGCTGCCTTGTGGCCTTTGGTGTTAATGTAACATCCTCACTATAGCATTTGAAATAGATACAATAATTTCCGTGTGACATTAACTTTAATGTAGTATGAATACTAAAGCATGTTACACTAATATAAATACCTGCCCTGTGGTGTTTAATACTAATATGATATCCATTATATATCATCTAAAGCTAATACAAAAGCTTCCCTGTGGCATTTAATAGTATTTTAATACCCACACTATAGTATCTTAAACTAATATAATAGTTGTTCTATGGCCTTTTATAGTAATGCAATATTCATGTGGCAGTATCTAGTTCTAATATAACAGCTGATTTGGCCTTTAGCACTAATATGATATCCATATTGTAGCATCTATTATAGTCTAAGAGCTGCTGTTGGCCTTTAACACTAATATGATATCTGTACTGATGCATCTGAAATCATCTAAGAGCTGTCCTATGGCTTTAATATTAATATGATATCCATTCTATAGCATCTAAAACCAATAAAATAGATGCCCTGTGAATTTCAATATTAATATAATTTTAATACTTTTACCTGTAAAATTAATATAACAACTGTCCTGATCTTCTTTTTTGGGGGGGGGGGGGTAATGGGGATTGAACTCAGGGGCACTCTACCACTGAGCCACATCCGCAGCCCTATTTTGTATTTTATTTAGAGACATGGTCTCACTGAGTTGCTCAGTACCTTGCTGTTGCTGAGGCTGGCTTTGAACTCGTGATCCTCCTGCCTCAGCCTCCTGAGTCACTGTGATTACAGGTATGTGCCACCGCACCTGGCCATGTCCTGATCTTTAACACTAGTATGATACCCATAATATAGCATATAAAACTGATGTAATGGGTGCCCTGTGGCCTTTTATATTAACATAATATCTGTATTATATATTGTAAAACGAATATAGTAGCTGCCCGTTAATATAATATCTATAGTTTAGCATTTAAAATAACATAAGACCGTCCCTGTCACCTTTAATACTAACATAATATTCATAGTGTAGCAACTAAATTGAACTAAATTGATATTCTCTGACCATAATACTAATATGATATTAGTATATAGCTTTCAAAACTAAATTAATAGCTGCCCTATGGTAATAAATACTAATATGATATCCATACTATAGCATCTATCTGTCATTTATTTATTTATTTATGTTTTAGGGCTGAGGACCAAACTTAGGGCCTTGTGTATGCTAGGCAAGGACTCTGCCACTGAGCTAAATCCCCAACTCCTATCCTTTATTTTTAATACAATAACTATACTGGGCCTCTATAACTAATATAATATCAGTTCTATGTCTTTTAGATGCCATATGCCATATGCCTCAGATGCTGTGTGTGGAACTACAGATTTGCTTAGCTGAATTTCATTTTTGCTTTGGTCCTGCTGATACCAGTCTTGGAGATCAGGATTGGGTCCTTGTGGCTCCTGGTGTTAAAGATTAAACACTCAAGAAATGCTGAGGCAAGCATAGAAAGCAAGCTTAAGAAAAACTTGCCTTTTACTTGCTCTTCTCCAAAGAGAAGGGGACCCAGATCTGGGTGTCTGTGCGAGTGGGTGCATCTTGCTCTTTTATGGACCTCAGAACCCCCCACCTTCTCCTTCTTCTCCACATATGTGCTTAAGGATAGGAAGGAGCAGGAACATAGAGGGTAATCATTAGCAACTTCTTGTGCTGGGAAGTGTGATTCCTGGAGGTTAGCAATTAGCAACCCATTGAGCTTGGAAGTGTGATCCTGAAGTTTAGCTGTTAGCAATCCATTGTCTTCTCTGATAACCAGTCATAACCAGACATCATCCTCTCTCTCTCTCATTATCAACACTGATTGCCAGACCTTCTCCCATGCATCAGTTTGCTGAGGAATGTGACATATCCTTCCCTGAAGCCAGGCTAGGCTGCAGGCAGATTGCTTTTTTGGCAAAGAAATTATGTGGGAGTTAGTACAGTCAGTACATTTTATATAAACTATTCTCTTAACCTCATCCATCCCCTTATACCATTCCTTCTTTATATGCCCCTCTGCCATTATATATTGGATGTATATAACTTGCTTTTGATTTTTACAGGGGCTCATGCTGAGTGTTTGCCTTGAATCTCAGAAGAGACTTTGGACTTGGACCTCTAGGTAATGCTGTTAAGAATATATGGATTCTTGCAAATTGGTGTAATCACTGTGGAAAGCAGTATGGGGAATCCTCAGAGAACTTGGAGTGACCCAGTTATTCCCCCTCCTTGGTTTATACCCAAAGGACTTAAATTTAACACACTATAGGGGCTGGGGTTGTGGCTCAGCGGCAGAGCGCTCGCTCACCTCGCACGTGCGTGGCCTGGGTTCGATCCTCAGCACCACGTAAACATAAACGCGTTGCATTGTGTACAACTAAAAGAAAATAAATAAATATTTTTTAAAAAAATTAACACACTATAGTGATACAGCCACATCAATGTTTATAGCAGCTCACTTCACAATAGCTAAACTATGGAAAAAACCTAGGTGCCTTTCAACAGATGAATGGATGAAGAATATGTGGTATATATATACACAATGGAATAACACTCAGCCTTAAAGAAGAATGAAATTATGCATTTTCAGGTAAATGGAAGGAGCTGAAGAATATTAGGCTAAGCAAAATAAGGCAATCCCCAAAAACCAAAGGCTGAATGTTTTCTCTTATAAGTGGATTCTGATCCAAAATGGGGGGCTAGGGAAGAATGGAGGAACTTTGGATTGGCAGAGAGGAGTGAAGAGAGGGGAAGGGGGTGTGGGAGTG
Source organism: Tamias sibiricus (assembly GCA_025594165.1). NCBI lineage: Eukaryota > Metazoa > Chordata > Mammalia > Rodentia > Sciuridae > Tamias > Tamias sibiricus. The sequence goes on along the minus strand of CM046664.1, from coordinate 129,186,706 downwards.
GGAAGGGTGGTAGAATGAGACAACAGACATTATTACCCTACATATATGTACGGTTGCATGACTGGTGTGACTCTGCATCATGTAAAGCCAGAGGAATGAGAAATTGTGCTCCATTTGTGTACAATGTGTCAAAATGAATTCTGCTGTTGTATATAATTAATTAGAACAACAACAACAACAACAGAATATATGGACTCTTGGAAATGTACTCAAGGTATTTTGCATTATGAGATGGGCATGAGATTTTGGGGGACTGGGTCAGAATATTCTGGTTTAGATATGAAAGCTCATATATGAGAAAATGTAAAAATGTTTACAGGTAAAATGATGGGGTTATGAGAGGCTTAAACTAATCAGTGTGATAATTCACTGATAAAGATTAACTTGATGGTATATGTGAGTAGTTGGAGTGTGGTTGGAGGAGGGGTGTCACTGGGGGAATTCCTTTAGGAACATATTTTGTCCCTGTTCTATCTCTGTTTCCTGTTTGCTATGTTCTGAGCCACTTGCCTCCTCCATACATATGGGTTGGTTCATGATGTTCTGTCTCACTTTAGGCCAAGAGCCATGAATCCACTTTCTGTGAACTGAGACCTTGGAAATAGTGAGTGCCAAATAAAATTTTCATTCTCTTAAATTGTTCTTGTCAGGACTTTTAGACACAGTGGCAAAAATGTTGACTGAAACAATAGTGTGTATCTAGAAATAATATAATAGTGGCACTTAAGGCCTTTCATACTAACGTAGTATTCATTGCATAGTACCTAAAATTAATGTGATAACTACATTGTAGCCTTTAATATGGATATGATATCAATATTACAGTTTCCAAAACTAATATAACACCTGCACTGTGTCCTTTATACTACTATTAGATCCATCATATAGCAACTAAAACTAATATGATAGTTGTACTGTGGCCATTAGTATTAATATCAATTAAATATGAAATAACACTTCCTTGTGGCCTCTAATACTAATAGGACATCCATACTTAGCATAAAAAAACTAATATAATAGCTCCACTGTGACCTTTATAACTAATATGATATCTATATTATGGCATCTAAAACTAATAAAGTGGCTGAAATGTGGAATTTAATGTTAATATTATATCCATACTGTGGTCCTAAAACTAATATAATAGCTCCCTTGTGGCCTTTAATACAATATCTATATTATGGCATCTGAAACTGATATAATAGCTACCCTGTAGCCTTTAGTACGAATATGATATCCATATTATATCATCTAAAACTAACATAATGTCTGCTTTTTGTTCTCTAATACTTATAGGAAATCCATGTGGATGCTAATTCACAATAAAGCGGGGGCATTAGAGAAGAAAAGCATTACCTAAGATTAGGTAGAGGGAAGTGATGAGAAGGGAGGGGAGGGGATGTGGGGATAGGAAAGATAGAAGAATGAAACAGACATTATTACTTTATGTATATATGTGACTGCATGACCAATATGATTCTGCAACATGTAGAATCAGAAAAATGAGAAATTATATCCCATCTATGTATAATATATCAAAGTACATAAACGTATTCTATTGTCATATATAACTAATTAAAACAAATTAAAAATTAATTTAAAAAGAAATCCATAGTATAGAATCTGAAATGAATATTTTAGCTGTCCTGTGGCCTTAAATATTAATGTGACATCCATATTTTAGTATCTAAAATTGAAGATTATTTTGTATCTAAAAGTGACAAAAAAATCTGTGGCCTTTATTATTAATAAGACTGTAATGGTTAATTTGAATTGTCAACTTGATTGGATTAAGAGATGATGATGATTAGAGCCTTATGGGTGTGTCAATGAGGGTGTGTCTAGGAATGATTGGCATGTGGGATAGCCAACTGAAATGGAAACACTCCCTAAATATAGGCAACATTGTCCAAGAGGATAATGGCTTGGATGGAATAAAAGTTGGAAGAACAAGTAAACAGTAGCAGATGGAAACTCAATTCTTCTTGAAGAGATTTTTGATTGCTGCTGTGATTGTCTGAAAATATCAAACTCTCACTTTTTCACTCTTCCAAAGATGACTCAAATTCTCACTTCTTCACTCTTCCAAAGATGACTCTGCCAGTGATTCTCCAGAAGCCTTCCATCTCAGACTAGGGTAGTACCATTGATCTCTCTTGTTCTGGGGCTTCAGCCTCTTGGACTCCATAGCTACTGGTTCTTTCAGCTCTCCAGCCTGCAGATTCTGTTGTGGACTATCCAGCTTCTGGTTCCATAAGCCAACCCATAAATCCCCCCTTTTTTTGTTTTAAATTTTTTTATTTGTTTTAATTAGTTATACATGACAGTGAAATACATTTATGCACTGTGATATATCATACATAGCTGAGATATTATTTCTCATTTTTCTAAGTGTACATGTTGCAGAATCATATTGGTCATGTAGTCACATATATACATACAGTAATAATGTCTGTTTCATTCCATTCTCTTTCCCATCCCCACATCCCCTATCTCCCCTCCCTCTACTTCCCTCTACCTAATCTATCGATGTTTTTCCCTAGTTCCCCCCACCTTATTGTGAATTAGCATCCACTTATTAGAGAAAACAATCGGCCTTTGGTTTTGTGGGATTGGCTTATTTTGCTTAGCATGATATTCTCCAACTCCAACCATTTACTGGCAAATGCCATAATTTCACTCTTCTTTAAAGCTGAGTAATATTCCATTGAGTATATATACCACATTTTCTTTATCCATTCATCTATTAAGGGACATCTAGCTTGGTTCCATAGTCTAGCTATTGTGAATTGAGCTGCTATAAACATTGACATGGCTGTGTCACTATAGTATGCTGATTTTAAGTCCTTTGGGTATAAACCAAGGAGTGGGATAGATGGGTCAAATGGTGGTTCCATTCCCAGTTTTCTGAGGAATCTCCATACTGATTTCCATAGTGGTTGCTATAAATCCCCTTTTTATAATTATACTTCCTGTTGATTCTGTTCCTCTAGAGAACCCTGACTAATACAACCACTTTGTGGATATTAATGTTAAAGGTAAAAAGGAAGCTATTATTTCAGCTTTACATGCTATAATGTAGATGTAATGTTAGTGTTTAAACTGAAATAACAGCTGCCTGTGACCTTTTAATACTAATATATCATTCATACTATAGAATTGTATCAGATATAATAGCTCCTCTGTGAACTTTATAACTAATATGATATCCATCTTTTGATATCTAAAACTGATATAATAGCTGAAATGTGGAATTCAGTATTAATATATCCATACTGTTGACCTAACACTAATAAAATACCTCCCCGTGGCCTTTAATATTAATACAATATCCATATTATAGCATCTAAAACTAACATAATAGCTGCCCTGTGTAGCAGTTCAATTCACAATAGCTAAACTATGGAACCATCCTAGGTGTCCTTCAATAGATGAATGGATAAAGAAAATGTGGTATATATACTCAATGTAATACTACTTAGCTTTAAAGAAGAGAGAAGTTATGGCATTTGCCAGTAGGATGGAGTTGGAGAATACCATGCTAAGCGAAATAAGCCAATCCCACAAAACCAAAGGCCAAATGTTTTCTCTAATATGTGGATGCTAATTCACAATAAAGCAGGGGGCACTAGGCAACAATAGTGTTACCTTAGATTAGGTAGAGGGAAGTGATAGGAGGGAAGGGGAGGGGCTGTAGGGATAGGAAACATAATAGAATGAAACAGACATTATTACTTTATGTATATATGTGACTGTATGACCAATATGATTCTACAACATGTATACTCAGAAAAATGAGAAATTATATCCCATATGTATATCAAAGTGTATAAATGTATTCTACTGTCACATATAACTAATTTAAACAAATACAAAATTAATTTTAAAAAAGACAAAAATTAGCTGCCCTGTGACTTTTAGTGCTAATGATATCTATATTATAAATCTAAAACTAATATAATACTTCCTAAAATCTCTTAGGTACTAATGTATCAATAAACTACCACTTAAAACTAATATAATATCCACCTTGTGGCCTTTAGTACTAATATTATATTCATATATACCATCTAAAAGCAATATATTAACTACTCTGTGGCCTTAAATATTAATATGATATACATACTGTGACATATAAAACTAATATGATAGCTACTCTGTGACCTTCAATATTAATAGAAAATCCAAATGGTGACCTATAAAACTAATATTGTTAATTTCCTATATATTATATCAATATTATTATATTATTATTGTATTAATATAATATCCTTACTATAACTTTTTTTTTTAGATTATTTATTTACTTATTCATAATGCACAAGTATATCATCTTTTTACATACAACTGCTTGTATACAAAGTATATAAGTACCATTTAGATCTTTTTTTTTTTTAATTTTTTTATTATTTATTTACTTATTCATCATGCACAAGTATAGTATCTTTTTACATACAACTGCTTGTATACAAAGTATATAAGTACCATTCAGATCTTTATTCATGCATTTAGGATAGTGATATCCATCTCATTCAACCACCATTTTCCCCCCTTCCCCCCCTGCTCCCTCCCTTGCCCTCCCTTTCTTTGACCATTCTAGAGTTCCTCTAATCCTATGTACCCCCATCCAATAAAAAAATTATTTATTTGCTTTAGTTGTACACAATGCAATGCATTTATGTTTACGTGGTGCTGAGGATCGAACCCGGGCTGCGCACGTGCTAGGCGAGCGCTCTACCGCAGAGCCACAACCCAGCCCCTCCTTACTATAACTTCTAAAACTGATAAAATAGCTGTCCTGTAGCCTTTAATACTAATGAAATATCCATACTATAGCCATTAAAAAGTGGCATAATAGTTTCCTTGTGGCCTTTAATACTAATATATTATATGTATTATTAGGTAATACTGATAAAAGTGCTGTACTGTGGCCTTTAACATTAATATAATGTCCACGTTATAGCATGTAAATCTGATATAACAGCTACCCAATGGCCTTTAATATTACTATCCATACTGTGGCCTATAAGCCTAATATAATAGCTACCCTGTGACCATTAGTACTCACATTATCCATATGATAGCCTTAAAAATTGATATGTTAGCTGCCTGTGGATTTAGTATTAATATCTTATCCTCACTATAGCATCTAAAACTAAATAATAGGTTCCCTGTGGACTTTAGTACTAATATAATATTCATATTATAGCATCTAAAATTAATATAATATCTGCATTTTGATCTCTAATACTAATAAGATGTCCATCTAAAATTAATATCATAGCTATTCTGTGGGCTTAAGTACAAATACTATATCCATATTATAAAATCAAAATCTAATATAACTGCCTTGTGTTCTTTAATTCTAATATTATAGGCATATTATAGTATCAAAAACTAATATAATCAGTGCCATGAGACTTTAAAAAATGAAATGGTATCCACATAGTATCTAAAACTAATAGCTGCCTGTCTCCTTTATTACTAGTATAATATCCATCCTACAGGTGGCATAATTGCCTGTGGCCTTTAATGCTACTATGATATCCATCAAATAGCATCTAAAAGTCATATAATTGTTGCAATGTGACTTTATTATTAAGGTAAATTCCATATGATAACACCTTAAACTAATAGCTTTTTGTGGCCTTTAATATTAATAAAATAAACATACTGTGGCTTCTATTACTAATATAATAGCTGATCTTTGCCATCAATATTAATAGCTATATTGTGACATCTAAAACAAATATACTACCTGTCTTGTGACCTTCAATGTTAATATATATCCATAGTGTAGCATCTAAAACTAATATAATAGCTGATCTGTGGCCTTTAGTATTAATATAATAACCATAAACTAGCATATAAAATTAACATAATATCTGCTTTGTGGCTTACAACTAAGGTGATATCCAAACTATAGCATTTGAAGCTGACATCATAGTTTCCCTGTGGCATTTAATATTAATGTGATATGCATACAAGATCATCTAAAACTAATATGTGCCCTCTGATCTTTAATACAAATATAATTTCCTTTGGTGTTAGAGGTCACAGAATGGATATGCATTAATATTGAAGGCCATAGGTCAGCCATTCTATTGGTATTAGAAGTCACTGTATGTGTGTGTGTGTATACTAATAATTATGACCTTTAATACTAATATAATATCCAAAATATAGCATCAGAAACAGACATAATAATTTCCCTATGGCCTTTAATACTAACATAATATACATACTAGTATATCTGAAACTGGTATAATAATTGCTCTCTGCCATTAGTATTAATATGATATTTATACTATATCATTTAAAGCTAATGTAATAGCTGCCCTATGACTTCTGATACTAATATTGTATTATATCATCTAAAACTGACATAATAGCTGCTTTGTGGCCTTGGATACTAACACAACATTCATGCTATAGCATATAAAACTAATAATAATAGCTACCCTGCAACCTTTAATAATTTGATGTCAGTATTATAGCATCTAAAACTAAAAAAAAAAAAAAAAAAAAAAAAAAAAAAAAAAAAAAAAAAAAAAAAAAACAGCTGCCCTGTGGTCTTTGGTGTTCATATGTTGTCCTTATTATAGCACTGTATATCTAAAACTAATGTAATAAATGCTTGTGGCATTTAATACTGATAAGATATTCATATGAGAACATGTGAAACTCATATAATAGCTGCCCATGGCCTTTAGTACTGATATAACATCCATACTGTGTCCCATAAAACTGAAATAATAGCTGCCCTGTGTTCTTTTAATACTAATATAGTGTCCATACTATAGCATCTAAAATTGATATCCATAGTGTGACAAGGCTCTGTGTCCTTCATAACTAATATGATATCCATATTGTAGCACTTGAAATTAATTTAATAGTTGCCCTGAAAATTTTAAGATTAATATGCAAATTATAGCATCAAAACTAATAAAATAGCTGTCCTGTGTATTTTAATACTAATATGATATCCATGTTATATAAAAAAATTAATACAGTAAGTGTACTGTGACTTCAGTAGTAATATATTCATGCTATAGCATCTAAAACTGATTTAATACCTGCCCTGTGACCTTTAATAATTATGAAATATCCATACTATAGCCTCTTAAACTAATATAATGGTGGATCTCTAGCCTTTAATACTAGTAAAACATGTACACTGTAGTATCTCAAACTGTTATAATAGCTGCCCTGTGGCATTTAATACTAATATAATGTTGCTGCCTGAAGCAGAAACCGCTTGGAGCAACGAACACCGCAGGAAAATTCGGAGGCAGGATGAAAATGAAAAAAGGTCTTTTATTCTTCTTCTCTCTCCGGCTCCAGCAATCACTCCAAACGCTCTAACTCCAACCACCACCTTCTTCTTCTTCCCCCACACACTAACTAAACTCACCCAGTTATATACATGTAGCTTTAACAAGGACACGTGCTTACAGCTCGAGCTTACAGGTGCGTCACGCAGTGTTCACGGGCATACAAAGATTCTTTGGATAATGTATTACTATCAGGTGGAAACTAGAACATCTTTTATGGCTCTCAGCTAACCGCAATCTTTAGCTATCTCCTTGATTATAGGCTCCTTCAATATAATACCTGCTCTGAGGACTTTATTACTAATATTTATGGTATAGCATCTGACACTTTTATAATAGCTGCACTGTGGCCATTAATGCTAATACAATATCCACACTACAGCATCAAAAGCTAAAATAATGGTTGGCTTTTGGGCTTTAATATTATCAAAATATGTATATAGCATCTTAAACTACTGTAAGGGCTGTCAAGTGGCCTCTAGTACTAATGCTACCTGGGACTTTAATATCATTGTAATATCTACACTATTGCATCTAAAACTAATATAATATCTGCACTGTGGTCTTAATAAAAATTCAATATGTGTGCTGTAGCATCTAAAACTGATGTAATAGTTGTCCAGTGACCTTTGATGTTAATATGTTTTCATACTGGAGCATTGACAACAAGTGTAAAAGCTGCCCTGTGTCTTATAATACTATTATATCCATTCTGTAGTATCAAAAACTGATATTATAGTTGCTCTGTGGCCTTTCAATTGATGTGATAAACATACTCTTGCATCAAAAATTGATACCATAGTTTCCTTTGGCTTTTAATTTTAATGTGATATATATCATTTAAAATAAATATAACAGCTGCCCTGTGACATTTAATACCAACATAATATTTATATTGTAGCATCTAAAACTGATGTAAGAGCTGTTTTGTGGCCCTTTATACTAACGTGATATCCATAGTGTGACATCTAACACTAATATACTAGTTGTCCAGTTGCCCTTTATGCTAACACAGTATCTATACTGTAGCATCTGAAGCTATATGGCCTCAAAGACTATGATAATATTCATACTATAGCTTCTAAAGCTAATATGTTATCTTCCCTGTGGCCTTTAATGCTTATATGATATGCATATTATAGCCTCTAAAACCAATGTAATAAATGTCCTTTGGTCTTTAACATTAATAAATATATTAATAAATAATAACATCTATACTTTGGCCATAAAACTAAAATAATAAGAGCTTTGTGGCCTATAATATTCACATAATATGCATACTTTGGCCTCTAAAACTAATATAATAGCTGCCATGTAGCCTTTCATATAATATAATATCAAAACTACAGTATTTGACACTAATATAATAGCTTTCCTGTGACATAATTTATATAATACAGGTATTATCGATTTTAAACTAATAGCTGCCCTTTACCTTAATTTTAATATAACAGCCATACTAAAGCATCTAAAACTAATATAATAGCTGACCTGCGACCTTTAATACTAACATAATATCCATACAATAGCATTGAAAACTTGTAAGCTGCCTGGTACCGTAACCCGGGATGAAAACTCTCAGAGGCAGAGTTAAGCTTTTACTACTTTTACTTCTACTTTCTTAGAGCTTAGAGAGGGAAAGAAAGATTTTTAGAGAGAAAGATTAAAGTGAGCTTTTCTTCTTGTCTTCTTAGCTTAGAGTCTTAGAGAGAAAGAAAGATAGAGCTTAGCTTAGCTTCTTAGAGAGAAAGAAAGATAGAGCTTAGCTTAGAGAAAGATTAGAGCTTCTTTCTTCTCTCTTCTTTCTTCCTTCTTCTTTCTTCTGTCTTCTGTCTTCCTCAGGAGTCTCGGCCTAACTCTGACCAGTCATTACTTCTTCTATCTGGTTTCTCTTCTGTCTTCTATCTGGTTTCTCTTCTGTAACCGCTCTGCCTACGTTCTGGCCGCTCTGATTCTTCTGACCGACCGAGTGACTGCCCGGCTGACTGAATTCTCCGTTCTCCTAACTCGGACCGCTTTCACCCGGTTATATACCTTCAGGTTTGCGGGTGCCTACAGGTGCGTCACATACATATCAGGTGGAACCTATGGCTTCCAGCTAGCTACAACAGCCCTTCCTAATTAGGGCTCCTTCAAAAACTGATATATTAATGTACTGAATCTAACATCTTTAGTATAGCATCTAACGCTGATTTGGCTGTCCTGTGGCCTTTAGTATTAACATGACATAGATACTACAACAAATAATTAATTTAATAACATTTCCAATTTTATGAACATAATAGCCATACTGTGGCCTGGAAAATTAACACATTTCTGTTCTATAGCCTTTAACATTATAATATCCATAGTATGATCTCCAGAACTAATGTAATAGCTTCCATGTCTCCTTTCATGCTTGTATGATATCAACACTATAGCATCTAAAACTAATACAGTAACTTCACTGAAGCCTTTAATAATATGATATCAATACTATAGCATCTGAAATGAATATAATACTTGCCCTCTATCAAGTAATACTAATATGATATTTATTGTATACTATCTAAAGCTAATATAATAGCTATCCTGTGGCTTTTAGTATTTAATATTTGACTAAAACTGATAGCCTACTGTGATATCCTACTAGAGCATCTAAAACTAAATAAGAGCTGACGTTTGGCCTTTCATTGATGCCACATCTATGGAGTAGCATCTGATACTGTTATGGTTTGTATGTGAGGTGGTTCCCAAAGACTCACATATGAGACAATGCAAGATGGTTCAGGGGAGAAATGATTGGGTTGAGAGAGTCTTAACCCAATCAGTGAATTAATTCCCTGATACAGATTAACTGAATGGTAACTGAAGTGGTAGGATGTGGCCAGAGATGAAAATTAGAGCATGGCTTTGGGTATATATATATTTGTATCTGTGAGTGGAATCTTTCTCCCTGCTTCCTGATCACCATGATATAAGCTGCTTCCCCCTACCACACTCTCCCTCCCTGATGTTCAGCCTCACCTCAAGCCCTGAGGAATGAAGCTGGCCTTCTATGGACAAAGACCTCTGAAACCATGAGCCCTCAAATAAAATTTTCCTCCTCAGAGTTGTTATGGTCAGATCCTTTAGTCACAACAATGAAAAAGCTGACTAAAATAGATACTAATATATTATCTGCCCTGTGGCCTTTAATATTAATGTAACATCCATATTTTAGCATCAAAAATTACATAATAGCTGTCCTGTAGCTTTTAATTCTAGTGTCTGAAATGAATCTAATAGCCAAAATGAATATAATACTTGCCCTGAGTCCCTTACTACAAATATATATATATATATATATATATATATATATATATATAATCATCTAAAATTAATAATAGTTGCTCTGTGGCCTTCAATACTAATATCCATAATATAGTATCTGAAATATATATATAATATCTGTGCTATGGACTTTAATATTGATGTAATATTTGTACTATAGAATCTAAAATTGCTCTGGGTCATTAATATGATTATGATATCCATACTATAGCATCTAAAACTAATATAAGAGTTTCTATCTGGCATTTAATATTAATAGCTTATCCCTACTGTGTCCTCCTGAAGCCTTGTTATAATAATATTATATCCATATTATAGTATCTAAAACTAATATTGTATCTGCCATGTGGCCTTCATATCAATATAATATCCATAATACAGAACCTAAAACTAATATAGTAGCTTTCTTATGGCCTTTAATACTTATATGATATCCATATAATAGCATTTAAAAGTAATGCAATAGCTGCCTGTGGATTCTAATACTAATGTGAGATCCATAGTATAGCATGAAAAACTCATGTAAGAGCTTCCCTGTGGCCTTCAATACAAATATGATATGCATAGTGTAGCATCTAAAACTAATATAATAGTTGATCAGTTGCCTTTTATATTAATGTGATATCCCTACTGAATCCTCTAAAACTCAGTATGTAAAACTCATGTAATAACTACCCTGTGTCCTATATCACTAATATAACATCCATCCTATAGAATCTTAAACTAAAAGAACAGTCACCCTATGGTCTTTTATATTAATATAATATCTAAAATATATCAACTAAAACTGATACACTATCTTCCTTCTGACCTTAAATACTAATGTCGCACAAGAACTATAGATACTGAAATATCACAGCTGTCTCATGGCCTCTAATGCCAAATGACATCCATACTATAGTATCTATAACTAATATAACATCTTCTGGGTGTCCTTTAATATTGTGGAAATGTCCATGCTCTACCATCCTGAAATAATATAATAACTTCCCTGTGGCTTTCAACCCAAATATAATATCTATAGTATAGCAACTAAAGCTATATTAATGTAGTATTAATAATATACACATTCTGTGCCTTTTAACATCAATACTACAGCATGTTCAACTAATAGAATAGATTGCCCTGTAACATTTAATACTAATATGATATCCATACTATAGCATCTGAAACTAATGTAATGTATGTCCTGTGGCCTTTGATACTTATGTAATAGACATACATTAATACTTAAAACTTTTAAAATAAATGCCACTTTGGCCTGTAATATCAATGTAATTTCCATACTTTCATATCTCAAACTAATATAATAGCTGACATGTGGTCTCGTATTTATATTGTGTCCATAGAACACAAATTTATATTGTGTCCATAGTTTTTTATCAAAAACTAAAATAATGGCTGACCTCTGGCCTTTGAGTTAATGTAATATTGATAAAATAATACCTTAAGCTAATATAATAGGTGAAGTTTGGCCTTTAACACTAATATGACATGTATACTACAGCATCTGATACTCATATATTAGCATCCCTGTGGCCTTTAATATTAATGTAATATCCATAGTATAGCATTTGAAACTATGATAACTGTCCTGTGGACTTCAATTTTAATGTAATATTTGTACTATGGCAGTATAAACTAATAATAATAGCTGCCCTGTAGTATTTAATATTAATGTAATATCTATATTATATCCTTTTAAAACTGGTATAATAGCTGCCCTGTGGTCTTTAACATTGATATGATAGGCAAACTATAGTATCTAAAACTAATATAGCAGCTGTGCTGTGACCTTTAATACTAATGTGATATCTGTGCTATGGTATCTGAAACTAATATAATAACTGCCCTGCAGTGTTTAATATAAATATGATATGTATATTATAGCCTCTAAAACCAATGTAACATATGTCCTGTGGCCTTTAATGTTAATGTACCATCCTTTCTAGGCTTGTGAAATCAATATAACAACTTTCTGATGAATTTTAATTTTTTATTTAATGTCCATACTTTAGCATATAAAACTGATACATAGGTGCTCTGTGGCCTTTAATATTAATGTGATATCCATATTATAATAATTAAACTAATACAATGTCTGCTTTATGGCCATTAATGATTATGATATTATTAGAGTTGTATCTAAAATTAATAACTGCCCTTTGACTTTAATGCTAACATGATATCTATAGTAAAGCAACTAAAAATTGGATAATTATTGACCTGGGGGTTTAATACCAATATGACATCTATAGTAGAACATTTAAAACTGATGAAATAGTTGCCCTTTGGTCTTTAATATTAATATATCCATACTATAGACTCCAATGCTAATATAATATTTTTCCTGTGACATTTATAATTAATATAATATCAATAACCTATATTTTAAAACTAATGTAATAGTTACCCTGTAGGATTTAATTTTAATAAAATATCCATACTATAATATCCAATACTAACATTGTAGCTTCCCTGTGACATTTATTATTAATATATCAGTATTATGGATTTAAAAACTAAAATAATAAGCAATGTGTGACCTTTAATTTTAATATAATATTCATACTGTAGCCTCTAAAACTAATATAACTACCCGATGACCTTTAATACTAAAATTACATTTATACAATGGAATAGAAAGCTGATATATTAATGCCCATTATCTTTTAATATTAATATAACATCTTTAGTGGATTATCTAATACAGATACATAGCTGCCCTGTGGCCTTAAATGTTAATTAATATAGATAATTGTAGCAACTAAAATTAATATAATAACTGCCCCATACCCTTTAGTATTAATAATATCCATTATGTGGCCTAGAAGACTAATACCTGTCCTGTGGCCTTTAACATTAACGTGATATCCATAGTGTGGTCTCCAAAATTAATGTAATAGCTTCAATGTTGCCTTTCATGCTAAAATGATATCCATATACAGCATCTAAAACTAATACAATAGCTGTACTATAATAACCATAGTATGACACCAAAACTTAGCTGGGTATGGTGGGGCACACCTGTAGTCTCAGTGACTTGGGATGCTGAGACAGGAAGATCATGAGTTCAAAGCCAGCCTCAGAAATTTAGCAGAGCCCTAAGCAACTTAACAATAACTGTCTGGAAATAAAAAGGACTATGGATGTGGCTCAGTGGTTAAACACCCTTGGGTTCAATCCCTGGTACAATAAATAAATAAATAGGTGCACAATGTTCTTTAATACTAATGAGATCTCAGTACTATAGCATCTGAAACTAATATATTAATTGCCATTAATACTAATATGCTATACATAAAATAATATCTAAGGCTGAAAAATAGCTCTCTTCTGGTCTTTAATATTAATATGATATCCATGTTATAGAATCTAAAATTAATATATTAGCTGCCCCGTGGCCTTTAAAGTTAATATAATATCCATATTTAGCATCTAATATTAATAGCTGCCCTGTGGCCTTTAATACTCACCAGATATCCTTACTATAACATCTAAATAAAACAAAATAGCTTCCGTGGGGGTCTTTAATAATAATGTGACATCCATACTATAGCACTGAAAATAAATAGAATAGCTGCCATGTGGCCTTTAATATTAATGTAATATCCATAATATAGCATCTAAAACTAATATAAAATGTTCCCTGTGGTCTTTAATGCTAATATGATATTCACACTATTAAACTAATTTGATACCTGTTCTGTGCCTTTGATATTAATATAATATCCATACTCAAGCATCTAAAATAAGCAGAATAGCTCTTCTGATGTATTGATGTAATATCCATTCTACAGCATCTAGTACTAATATATTACCTCCTTTGTGGCCTCCAAAACTAACACAATAGTTGTGCTGTGGCCTTTGATACTAATACTAGTATCCAGAATATGGTATCTAAAATAAATATAATAGCTGTGCTGTGCCCTTTAATATTGGTGTAATATTTGTGCTATAGCATCTAAAAATTATATAATAGCTGCCCTGAGTCTTTAATACTATTATGATATCCATATGGTAGCATCTAATATTAATATAATAGTTGCCCTATAGCTGTTAATATTAATATAATATCCATGCTATATCATCCAAAACTAATATAAAAACTGACCTGTATGTAGCCTTTTGTAGTAAAATGATATCTATGCTATAGCATCTCAAGCAAATATAACTGCACTGTGGTCTTTAATGCTAATATTATATCCATATTATAGCACCTTAAACATAATACATGCCCTGTGGCTTTTAATATCAATGTAATATCCATCCTATAACATCTAAAACTAATATAAAATGTGCCCTCTGGTATTTAGTATATATTATGTCATATACATACGAAAGCATCTTAAAGTAATATAATGTATGTCTTGTGGTCCTTATTACTAATATGAGATCCATATTTTAGCATCTAATACTAATAAAATAGATTCCCTGAGGTCTTTAATACTGATATGATATCCATACTGCAGCTTAAAGCTAATTTTATAGCTGCTTTGTGGCACTTAACATTAATGTAATATCAATACCATAGCATGTTAAACTAATGGAATAGCTGCCTTGTGGCATTTAATACTACTAAGATGTCCATAATCTAAAACTAATATGATAGGTGCCTTGTGAATTTTAAACTAATATGCTATCTATATTGCCACATCTAATTTCAATATAGACATGTGCTATGGTCTTTAATTGTAATTTTATAGCCATATAATAGCAGTTAAAATAAAAATAGTAGCTGCCAGTCACCTTTAATATTGAGTTAATATCCATACAATAACATATTATTAGCTGCCCATGACCTTTCATACATATATGATATTCATAATATAGCATCTAAAAACTAATATTGTAGCTATATTTTGGTTTTATAACTATCAGCTGGGTATGTCAGTATTAAAGGCCACAGGACAGCTAAATACATATAATTGTATGATATAGCATCTAAAACTGATATAATACCTACCTTGTGGCCTTTAATATAATTTCTGTAGTATAGTATGTAGCACTAATATAATAGCTGTACTGTGGGCTTTTATACTAGTATGTCCATTATATGGAATCTAAAACTAACATAAGAGCTGCCCTGTGGCCTTTGAATTAATGTAATGTTGATATTATAACATCTTAAACTATTAGAATAGTAAAAATTTGGTCTTAATGCTAGTATATTATGCATACTATATTTTCTTACACTAATAAAATGCTGCCATTTGGCCTTTAATATTAATGTAATATCCATACTGTAGCATTTAAAATTATTATAATAGATGACTTGTGGCCTTTAATGATATCCATACTGCAGGCTTAAATTTTGATACAATATCTTCTGTGTGGCTTTTGTTATTAATGGATATCCATGCTGTTGCATCTAAAACTTATAAAATATCTGTACTGTGGTATTAATACGAATATGGTATTCATATTATATAATCTAAAACTAATATAATAGCTGTACTATGGTCTTTAATAGTGATATGGTATCCATACTATAGCATCTAAACATGACATAATAGTTGCCCTGTGGCCTTTAATGCTAACATTCAAAACTGATACAATAGCTGCCATTTGGCCTTTAATATTAATAGGATATCCACACCTTGGCAGCTAAATCTAATATCACTGCCCTGTGGCCTTTAACACTAACATGATATCCATACTATAGCATGTAAAACTAATGGTATCAGTGCCCTGTTTCCTTTAATGAATGTAATATAAATACTGCAGCCTCTAAAACTTAAATAACAGCTGCCCTGTGCCCTTTAATATTAATGAAATATTCAAGCTATATCTCCTAAAATTAATGTAATAACTGCTTTTGTGGCCTTTTATACTAACATAATGTTCATAATATTACATCTAAAACTGAAAAAATAGCTGCCCCTGGTCTTTCATATTATTATGATATCCATATGAAATACCTTAAACTGGGCTAGGGTTGTGGCTCAGTGGTAGAGCGCTCACCAGCATGTGTGAGGCCCTGGATTCAATCCTCAGCATCACATAAAATAAATAAATAAAATAAAGGTATTGTGGGGCTGGGGTTGTGGCTCAGTGTAGAGTGCTCACCTAGCATATGTGTGGCCCTGGGTCCGATCCTCAGCACTATGTAAAAATAGATAAATAAAATGGAGGTATTGTGTATGACTACAACTAATAAATAAATAAATAAATATTTTAAAAATAAAAGTATTATGTCCAACTATAACTAAAAAATAAATATTTAAAAAATAAAATAAAATACCTTAAACTGAAATAATATCTGCCCTGTGGACTTTTATAGTCATAAAATATCTATAGTATATCATCTAAAATTAATAGGTATCCTGTGGCCTTTAATACTAATATATCAATAATATAGCTTCTGAAACTAATATAGTACCTGCCTGTGGCAATGACTACTAATATCATATCCATACTATAGTATCTAAAACTAATGTAATAGGTTCCCTGTGGCCTTTTATATTAATATCATACTATAATGTCTAACATTAATATAATAGCAGCCCTGTGATCTTAAATACTATTATGATGTCAACACTATAGCATCCCAAACTACTATAACGCTTGCACTGTGGCCTTTAATAATACTATGATATCCATACTATAATAGCTAAAACTAACATAATAGTTTCCCTTTATGTTTAATATTAATATAATATCAATAATGTGGCCTCTAAACTGAAATAGCTGCCTTGGGGCCTTGTACTATTAATGTGATATTCATACTATATGTTGTAAAACCGATCTAGTAGCTATCCAGTGGCCTTTATGACTAATATGATTCCCATATTATAGCACCTAAAACTGATATAATTGCTGAAATACGGGATTTAATATTAATATTATAATCACGCCGACAAATAAGACTAATAAAGTGAATCCCTATGGCCTATATTAATCCAATATTCATACTCTCCCATCTAAAACTAATATAATATCTGCCTTGTGGCCTTTAATGCTAACATAATATCCATATATAGTATCTAAAATTAATATAATAAATGTCCTGTGGCTTTTCATACAAATAAAATATCCATTCTATAGCCTCTAAATGTGCAGCTGCCCTCTGGCCTTTAACACTAATGTGGTATCCATACTATAACTATAGCATCTAAAAGTAATAAAATAGCTGCTAGTGTGACATCCATAATATGTCACATAAAACTAATATATTAGTCAAAAATATTAATATGATATTTATATTGTGGCCTCTGAACTAATATAATAACTGCCCTGTGACATTTAATAATAGCCTGATATATGTATCATAGCATCAAAATTTGATATATTAGCTGCCTTGTCACACTTAATACCAAATAACATCCATACAGTAGCATCTAAAAATAATAGAAGAGTTCCCCTGTGATCTTGAATACTAATATACTATCTATAGTATGACATCAAAAATTTATATGTATCCTGTGGCCTTTAACAATAAAATAATAATACTATTGCATCAGAAACACTAAAATAATACTACTATAGCACCTGAAACTAATAGCTGCCCTGTGGTAGTTGCTACTGATATCCATAGTACAGCATCTAAAATTAATATGACCTTTAATACTAATATGATAGCAATGCCATAGCATCTAAAACTTATATAATAACTGGACTATGGCCTTTGATACTGACATGATATCAATATTATAGCACCTAAAAGTGTCATAATGTTTGCACTGTGGCCTTTAATACTAACTTGAAATCCATATGACAGAATCCAAAACTGATACCATAGCTGCCATGTGCACTTTAATTTTGATATGTTATCCATAATGTATCATCTAAAACTGATATAATAGCTGCACTGCAGTCCTTAATATAATATCCACATTATGGCATCTAAAACTAATATAATAACTGTCCTGTTGAAACTGGAGTTTCTTTGTTTCTCCTGTCAGAGGGGTCTGCACAAGCTGCAGGCTTCCATAGCCAAGATATGTTGTAGCTCTTTTTTTATATGTATAAGATATATATATATATATATATATATATATATATATATATATATATCTTTTTATTTTATTTATTTTTATGTGGTGGTGAAGATTGAACCCAGTGCCTCACACTTGCCAGGCAAGCACTCTACCACTGAGCCACAACCCCAGCCCTGTGTTGTAGCTCTTAGTGGCAGGCTGTGCCCTCAAATGCTACAGCAGACCACAGCAGCTCACTTTCAGTTTCTTCTTTATGGCTTCTTGTCTTGTGAATTTGAATAATGAAATCCACAGACCAGGAAGAGTGCATGTAAGAATAAGATTTATTCACATGTGCATAGAAACAGAACTCCCACAATGTGAGAGGAGTCCCTACAACAGTTGCCATCTGGATGTGCTAATCTGGGGATTTATATAGCACTTGGGTCAATACTATTGGTCCAAACTTGTGCTAATCAGGGTTTGAAAAAAGTAATAATGCTATTGATACAAAATTATGCTAATTAGGGGTTGGGAAAGTACTAATGCTATTGATTAGCTTTGAATCCTATTCAGTTTTGCTTTAATTCCATTTATTCCTGCTTCTCAGGAAGTGTGAAGTTGAGATCATTGAATTGTGGATGCTGGTGAGGGTAGTCTGGAGCTGCAGCACTGCATGGAGCAGGTGCCTGCAGTGGGCCAGGTAGAGGTGTGGTGGATTGACAGTCAGTGTGCCATAGCTTGCCTATGTGTTAGTCCGTCCTGTCTCAGGGCTGCAGGGGCATGGTGGGCTCTGTGGGGCTCACAGCCCATGCTTGGTGCCTACATTCCAGCCTTCCCAGGTCATTGCTCCACTGCTTTGCTCCACTTCTTGGCTGCCACTTCTAAGCAGAGACCAGTTGGTGGCTGCACAGCCACATTACTATGGCCTTTAAAGCTAACATGATGTTCATATTGTAACATGCACAACTAATATAATAATTGCCCTGTGGCCTTTAATATCAATACTTTGGCCTCCAAAACTGAAATAACAGTGGCCTATGGCCTTTTAATTCTAATATGATATACAAGTTATAGAATCTAAAACTAAAATGATGTCTGCCTTGGGGTCTCTAATACTAATAAGAGATCCATGCTGTACAATCTACAATTAATATAGTAGCTGCCCTGTTACCTTTAATACTATATGATATCTATACTATACCATCTAAAACTAATATAATGTTGCCCTGTAACCTATAAAATTAATATATTTCTACCATGTCCCTTAAAAATAGTGTAATAGCTTTCCCTGCATCCTTTATTACTAATATAATATCATACTATGACATCTAAAACTAAAATAACAGCTGCCCTATGTCTATTTATATTAATATAATATCCAAAATATAGCATCTCATACTAATAATATGGCCTTTACTAGTAATATGATATCCATACTATAGCATATAAAACTGATATAATAGCAGTTCTATTGCTTTAAATTTAATATAGTATTTAGCCTCTAGCATCTAAAACACCAGGTGCCCATTGCCTTTAATACTAAGATAATACCCATAATATAGGCAGGAGGATCACAAGTTCAAAGCCAGCCTCAGCAACTTAGTGAGGCCCTAAGTATCTCAGTGAGACCTGTCTCTAAATAAAAATACAAAAAAGGGCTGGGGATGTGGCTCAGTAGTTAAGTGCCCCTGGATTCACTCCCCAGTTTTTTTATGTATATATACACATATATATAAAATCTAAAACAATATAAGATATGTCTGAGGCCTTGTACACTATAACCATAATATAGAATCAAAAACTAATAAAATAGCTACCTTGTGTCCTTCAATATTAATATAATATCAATATTAGAACATCTAAAACCAATACAATATCTCCTCCATGGTCTTTATTGAAAACATCATATACATACTATAGCATAAAAAAGTTGATATATTAGCTGCCCTGTGTCATTAAATATTTAGATAATATCATTACTATAGCATCTGAAACTGACATACTATCTGTCCTGTGACATTTAATATTAATATCATATCCATAATTTGCAACTAAAAACAATAACTGTTCTGTTTTCTTTATTATTAGTACAATATCCATAGTCTGGCCTCTAATTAATAAATACCTGACTTGTGGCCTATAATTGTGATATGATATTCAAAGTGTGGCCTCCAAAACCAGTCTAATGCCTTCTCTGTTGTCTTTAATACTATCATAATATCCACTCTACTGCATCTAAAACGAATACAATAGCTGTGCTATGGCTCTCAATACTAATATGATATGCATAGTGTAGCATCTAAAACTAATACGATAGCTGCCTGTGGATTTAATACACATATACTACCCAGAGCATAGTATTTAAAACTAATATAATAGCTGCCCTGTGGCCTTTAATACTAAAATAACGCCCACACCATTTTATCTGAACTGATACACTAGCTGCCCTCTGGACTTTAATACTAATATAATATTCATACTAGAACACCTAAAACTAATGCAATAGTGGCTATATGGCCTTTAATATAATATACTTCCGAATCTAAAACTAATAAGTGCCCTGTGCCCTTTAATACTGATATATCCATACTATACCATCCACAGCTAATACAACCATTGCCCTATGTACTTTAATATGATATGATATCCATATTAGAGCATCCAATACTAATATAATAGCTTCCCTGTGGCATTTATAATTGATATAATATAAGTAATATAGATTCTAATGCAATAGATGTCCTGTGTCCTTTAATTTAATACAATATTTGTTATTACACCTAAAACTAAATTAATATGTGTCCTGTGACATTTAACTAATATGATATCCATACAATAGCATTGAAAACTAATATATTAATTCTCTGTGACTTTAATATTAATATAATATCCTTAGTATAGCTTCTAATACTAATATGGTAGCTATTCTGTGGTCTTTAATATTCATATGATAGAGATACTATAGCAACTAAAAATATAATAACTGCCCTGTTTCTTTATTATTAATATAATATTCATATTATGGCCTGCAAAACAAATATAATTGCTGCCTTATGGCCTTTAATATCAATATATTCATAATGTGACCTCCAAAATTAATATAATAGCTTCCATGTGTCCTTTAATATTAATATGCTATCCATAGTATAGCATCTAAAATTAATTTAATAAGTACCCTGTGGCCTTTAATAGTAACATAATATCAATATTATAGCATCTAAAACAAATATAATGCTTTCCCTGTGGCAATTAATAATAATATGCTATCCATACTAATTGTATCTGGAACTAATATAATAACTATTCTGTGGCCTTTAATACTGATGTAATAGCAATACTACAGTATCTTATGCAAGCTGCTCTGTGGCCTGTAGTCTTAATTGAATGCCCATATTTAACATCTGAAATTAATATAATATTAAAGACCCTGTGGTCTTCAAAACTGATATGATATCCATAATATAGCACCTAAAATTAATCAAATTAATAAAATAACTGCAAAGTTGCCTCTCATACTAGTATAATATCAATACTATAGAATGCAAAACTAAAATAATAGTTTTCCTGTGGTCTTCAATACTAACATATTGAATATAGTCATATGATAACATCTAAAGCTGATACAATAGCTCTTCTGTGGCAGGTAATAACACTATGACATTCATAATGTAGCAACTAAAACTAATATAATAACTTCCCCTTTTCTTTGTTATTAATATAATTATCATATCATAGCTTTTAAAGTTAATATAATACTTGCTTTGTGTCCTTTAATGAAATATAACATTCATATTGTGGCCTTTAAAACCAGTGTAATAGTTTCCCTGTCACCTTTAATATGAATATGATGTCCATAATATACCATCTTAAACTAATATAGTAGCTGTGCTGTATCCTTTAATGCTAATATGATAACCACAGTATAGTACATAACACTAGTATAAAGTCCCTTTAACACAAATGTAATCTCCATATTATAATTTGTAAAACAAAATAATAGTAGCTTTCTGGTCTTTAATACTAATAAGAATTCCATAGTGTAATAGCTAATACTAATATAATAGCTGCCCTGTGGCTTTAACACTCATGTAATATTCATAGTACAGTATCTAAAACTAAAGTAATTGCTTCCCTGTGGTCTTTAATAATAACATATCCATAGTGAAACATCTAATACTAATATAATAGCTACACCTATGTCCCATAATACTAATAAAATATCCATATTATTGCATCTGAAACTGATACAATAGCTGCCTTCTGGACTTTGTCACTATATAATAGCCATACTAGAGCATCTAAAACTAATAAAATAGCACCCCTATGGCCTTTACTATTAATGTGATGTACTTCTTCATCTAAAGCTAATATAATAGGTACACTTATGACCTTTATTACTAATTTGATATCCATACTAGAGCATATAAAACTGATAAAATAGCTGCTCTGTGGCCTTTAATATTAAAATCAATACTGTAGCCTCTAAAACTAAAAAAGTAATAGCTGTCTATTATGATATACATATCATAACATCTAAAACTAATATATTAGCTGTGTGTGGCTTTTTTCCCCTGGTAATTAGGTTTAGAGTTGATATTAATTTACCAGAATCATACAGTTTTACAAATGCAAAGCCTTGAACTGAGTATAGGAAAAGTTTCCTAAATATCAGTTTAAAAAATGATACATACTCAAGTTATTATTGCATAGCAACTTTAAGCATAAGTCTTAATGAAAAAAATACTATAAATATTTTCATTCAAATAACTAGAGTTATATTTTTGTTTTCCAAGTAAAAGGTATTATTTTCTCTTCATTTAGTACATAATCAACAAACACAATTATATCTTGTACTTTTCATGGCTAATTTCTTTTTTAAAATTTTTAAAATTTGTTTTAATTAGTTATACATGATAGTAGAATGCATTTATGCACTGTGATATATCATACATAGATGGGATATTATTTCTCATTTTTCTAAATGTACATGTTGCAGCAGAATCATATTGGTCATGTAGTCACATATATACATACAGTAATAATGTCTGTTTCATTCCACTATCTTTACCATCCCCATATCCCCTATCTCCCCTCCCTCCACTTCCCTCTACCTAATTTAATGCTATTTTTTCCCTAGTGCCCCCTGCCTTATTGTGAATTAGCATCCACTTATTAGAGAAAACATTCGGCCTTTGGTTTTGTGGGATTGGCTTATTTTGCTTAGCATGATATTCTCCAACTCCAACCATTTACTGGCAGATGCCATAATTTCACTCTTCTTTAAAGCTGAGTAATATTCCATTGAGTATATATGCCACATTTTCTTTATCCATTCATCTACTAAGGGACACCTAGCTTGGTTCCATAGTCTTGCTATTGTGAATTGAGTTGCTACAAACATTGATGTGGCTGTGTCACTATAGCATGCTGATTTTAAGTCCTTTGGGTATAAACCAAGGAGTGGGATAGCTGGGTCAAATGATGGTTCCATTCCCAGTTTTCTGAGGAATCTCCATACTACTTTCCATAGTGGTTGCACCAATTTGCAGTGCCACCAGCAATATGTGAGTGTATCTTTTCCCCAACATCCTCACCAACATTTATTGTTGTCTGTGTTCTTGATGATTGCCATTCTGACAGGAGTGAGATGAAATCTTAGAGTAATTTTGATTTGCATTTCTCTAATTGCTAGAGATGTCGAACACTTTTTCATATTTTGTTGATCAATTGTATTTGGCCTATTTATTGGATTGGGTTATTTGTATTTTTGGTGTTAAATTTTTTGAGTTCTTTATATATCCTAGAGATTAATGCTTTATCAGAGGTGCATGTGGTAAAGATTTTCTCCCAGTCTGTATGCGCTCTCCTCACATTAATTGTTTCCTTTGATGAAAAGAAGCTTTTTTGTTTGAATTTCAGATAAAGTAGACTTCAAACCAAAGTTAATCAGAAGAGACAAAGAATGACATTTCATACTTCTTAAGGGAAGTATATATAAGTAAGCCATAACAATTATAAATATTTATGCCCCAAACAATGGAGCATCTACGTACATCAAACAAACCCTTCTCAATTTCAAGAGTCAAATAGACCACAATACAATAATACTGGGTGACTTTAACACACCTCTCTCACTACTGGACAGATCTTCCAAACAAAAACTAAATAAAGAAACTACAGAATTAAATAATACAATCAATAATTTAGACTTAACAGACATATATAGAATATTCCATCCATCAATGAGCAAATATATTTTCTTCTCAGCAGCACATGGACCCTTCTCTAAAACAGAACATATCTTATGCCACAAAGCAACTTTAAGCATATAAAAAAAAAAAAAAAACAGAATTAATACCCTACATTCTATCAGACCACAGTGGAATGAAATTAGAAATCAATGATAAGATAAAAAATAGAAGCTACTGTAACAAATGGAGACTAAATAACACAATTGAATGATGAATGGGTAGAAGAAAAAATCAAGATGAAATTAAAAAATTCTTAGAGGTAAATGAGAACACTGAAACAACATATTACAATCTTTGGGACACTATGAGGCAGTGCTAAGAGGAAAGTTTATTGCATTGAATGCATTTATTAAAAGAACAAAAAGTCAACAAAAGAAAAAGAAGAACAAATCAATACCAAAAGCAGTAGAAGACAGGAAATAATTAAAATCAGAGCTGAAATAAATGAAATCAAAACAAACAATTGAAAAATTAACAAAACAAAAAGTTGGTTCTTTGAAAAAATAAATAAAATTGATAAGCCTATTGCCATGCTAATGAAGAGAAAAAGAGACAAAACTCAAATTAATAAAAACACAAGGTGAAGAAGGAGACATCACAATGGACACATATGAAATACATAGATAATTAGAAACTATTTTGAAAATGTCTAATAAAATAGAAAATATCAAAGACATCAACAAATTTCTAGAGGCATATGAATTACCCAAACTGAATGAGGAGGAGATCATACATGATTTAAACAGATCAATTTCAAGTAATGAAATAGAAAACACCATCAAGCCTACCAACCAAAAAAAGCCCAGGACTAGATGGCTTATCAGCGGAGTTCTATAAGATTTTCAAAGGAGAATTAACACCAATACTCCTCAAAGTATTCCATGAAATAGAAAAGGAGGGAACCCTTCCAGACTCATTCTATGAAGCTAATATCACCCTGATACCAAAACCAGACAAGGACACATCAAGGAAAGAAAACTTCAGACCAATATCCATGATGACATAGATGCAAAATTTCTCAATAAAATTCTGGCAAATTACATAAAAAACATATTAAAAAGATAGTGCACCATGATCAAGTGGGATTCATCTCAGGGATGCAAGGTTGGTTCAACATACAGAAATCAATAAACATAATTCATCACATTAATAGACTTAAAAACAGGAATCATGATCATCTCAATAGATGCAGAAAAAGCATTTGACAAAGTCCAGCACACCTTTATGTTCAAAACACTAGAAAAACTAGGGATAGTAGGAACACACCTTAACATTGTAAAAGCTATATATGCTAAACCCAAGGCCAAAATCATTCTAAATGGAGAAATATTGAAAGCATTCCCTCTAAAAACTGGAACAAGACAAGGATGTCCTCTTTCCTCACTTCTGTGTGCAGCTTTTAATACTAATATAAAATAGTATGTCCATATTGTGGCCTCTAAAACTAATATCATTACTCCCTGTGGACTTTAATATTAATATGTTATCCATATTATAGTATCTAAAACTAATATAATAGCTGCCCTGGGGCATTTAATAGTAATATGATAACCATATTGTGTTCTCTGAAACTAAAATAATAGCATCTCTGCAGCCTGTAATACTAATATTATATCCATAGTATAACATATAAAATTAATACTATAGTCGTGGGGCTGGGCTTGTGGCTTAGTGGTAGAGCACTTGCCTGGCATGTGTGAGGCCCTGGGTTCAAATCTCAGCACCCACATATAAATAAATAAAGGTCCATCAACAACTTTAAAAAATCATTCTTAAAAAATATATACTATAGTTGCCCTGTAGCTCTTGATGATGATATGACATCCATACTCTTGCATCCAATACTAAAACAGGACCTTCTCTTTGGCCTTTAATATTAATGTGATGTGTATACTATAGCATCTAAAACCAATTTGCTCTGTGGTCTTTAGTATTAATGTAAAATTCATACTATAGCATATTAAACTAATATATGTACTAATATATGCCATCTATAGCATCTAAAAGTAATCTAGTTAATAAAATAACTGCCCAGTTGCCTTTCATACTAATATGATATTAATACTTTTAGTAGTAATATGATATCCATATTGTAGCATGTAATATTAATATTATAGCTGCCTGCCATGTAACCTTTATAACTAATAAATTTTCATATTATGTATTATATTCATATTATAGGCTCTAAAATAATATGGTAGCTGCCCTTTGGTCTTTTATATTAATTTGATATCATACTATAGAGTATAATATGATAGCAGCCCTGTGATCCTTAATACAAATGATATCCATACTGTAGCAACTAGAGCTAATATTAACAGCTGACCTGTGGCCTATAATATTAATATGAAATGTATATTATTGCATCTAAAACTAATTATAATACCTGCCCTATGGCCATTACTACTGATATGATATCCATACTATAACATCTAATACTAATATATTACTTGCTCTTTTGGTAATATTATGATATCTATATTATCTAAAATTAATATAGTAGTTGCCCTTTGCCTTTAATATGACAAACATATTGTATCCTCAAAAACTAATAGCTGCTCTGTGTCCTTTACTACTAAAATGCTATTCCTACTATAGAATCTAAAACTAACAAAACAGCTGCCCTGTGGCCTTGAATATTAATATAATATCCTTTATGTAGTATCTAAAACTAATATAATTGCTCACGGGGGACATTAAGAACTTGCATGATATCCACAATATATCATCTAAAATTAATAAAATAGCAGGTCTGTGGTCTTTAATAGAAATGTAATATTTATACTCTGTCATCTTAAATAATGTAATAGCTGCCCTGTTGTCTTGAATACTAATGTAATAGCCATGGTACAACTCTAAAACTAATACTATAACTGCACTATGGCCTTTAATATTAATATAATATCCATACTGCAGCATCTAAGAGAAATATGATAACTACCCTTGGGATTTTAATATTGATGTAATATCTATAATATAGCATGTAAAGTTAATATAATAACTGCCCTGTATTTTTTACCATTATGCTGTCCAAAGTATAGCATGTAAAATTAATATAATAGCTTCCTTTGGGCCTTTAATGTTAATATAATACCCATGCCATAGCACCTAAAACTAATATAATAGCTTTCCTGTTTTTTAATAGTATACAATATCTATGTTATAGCATTTCAAGCTAATATAAAAACTATCCAGTGGCCTTTAATGCTAATGTGTTATTAATATTGTATCCTCATAAACTGATATAAGTTGTAATGTGGCATTTCATATCAATATACTATTTATATATAGCACCAAAACTAATGTACTAACTGCCCTGTGGACTTACTATTATATCCTTATTATAATATCAAATATTGATATTACAGCTATGCTGTGACTTTTAATAGTACTAAATTATTTATACTGTAGCAAAAAACTGATAATAGTGCTGCCTTGTGACCCTTAATACTAACATTATGTTAATACTTTGACCCCTAAAATTAAAATAAAGTTGTCCTGTGGTTTTTTAAATATCTTTATCTTGTTTATTCTTTTTTTGTGTGTTGTGCTGAGGATTAAACCTAGTGCTTCACATGTGCAAAGCAAGTGCTCTGCCACTGACCCACAACCTGTGGGTCACAGCCCATTGTCCTGTGATATTTTTATTTATAACATCTAAAACAAATATTATACCTGCCCTGTGTCCTTTAGTCCTAATATGATATCCATATTATAGCATTTAATTCTAATATAACAGAAGTCCTCTTACCTTAGTACTATGATAGCGTTTATAATATAGCATCTAGGGCTGGGGTTGTGGCTCAGCAGTAGAGTGCTCGCCTAGCACGTGCATGTCCGGGTTCAATACTCAGCACCACGTAAAAATAAAGGCGTTGTGTACAACTAAAACAAATAAATAAATATTTTAAAAAATAAAATAGCATCTAAACTAAATAGCTCCCTTGCAATATTTAATATATATTATATCCATAGTAAAACATCTAAAACTCATAAAATAGCAGCTCTGTGGCCTGTACTAGTGTAAGATCCACAATTTATCACCTTAAATAATATAATAGTTGTCCTGTTGCCTTTAATACTAATGTCATATCCATAGTATAAATTCTAAAACTAATATAGCTTCCCCATGACCTTTAATACTAATATGATATCCATAATATTTCATCTAATACTGAAATAATAGATGCCCTCTGGCCTTTAATACTAATATGGCATCCATACAAAAGCATCTAAAAAAACTCATATAATAGCTACCATGTGGCCTTTAATATTAGTAGAATATGCATACTAAGGCCTATAAATAGGTAAAATGGTCCCTCTAGACTTTAATACTAATATGATATCCATACTGTAGCATCTAAAACTAATATAATAGTTGCATTCTGGTGGTTATAATTAATGTGTTACTCATATTTTGGGTTTTTTTAAGCACCAGGGATTGAACTCAAGGGCACTCAGCCACTGAGCCACATGCCCAGCCCTAATTTGTATTTTATTTAGAGACAGGGTCTCACTGAGTTGCTTAGTGCCTCGTTTTTTGCTGAGGCTGGCTTTGAGTTCATGATCCTCCTGCTTCAGCCTCCCGAGCTGCCTGCCTCAGCCTCCTGAGACACTGGGATTACAGGCATGTGCAACTGCACCTGGCTTATGTTACCCATATTGTACATTCTAAAACTAATACAATTTGTGCCTGGTGGCATTGAATAGTTCTATGATATCCATACTATATAATTTAAAAACTAATATAAATAGCTGCTTTGTGGCCTTTAAATTTTATATAGTATTCATACTATAGCACCTAAAACAAATACAATGACTGCCTTGTGACATTTAATACTAATGTGATATCTGTACAATAGCATTTAAAACTGACATTAATGCCCTGTAACTTTTATAATAACATAACATCTTTAGTATAGTATCTAATTCTGATGTAATAGCTGTCCTGTGGCCTTCAATGTTAATATGATATAAATATTATAGCAACTAAAATTTATATAACTGCCCCATATCCTTTATTATTAAAATAATATCCATACTGTGGTCTTTAACATGAATATAATATCCATGCTGTGGCCTCCAAAATTAATGTTATTGCTTTGATGTTGCTTTTCATGTTAATATGATGTCTGTAATACAGCATCTAAAACTAATGCAATAGCTGCACTGTGGCCTTTAAACCTATTATAATATCCATAGCATGGCATCTAAAATTAAATAAATAGGTGCTCTGTGGCTTTTAATACTAATGAGATCTCAATACTATAGCATCTGAAAATAATGTAATACTTGCCCTGTGGCAATTAATACTATTATGATATTCATAATATATCATCTAAATCAAATGGAATAGCTACCCAGAGGACTTTAATGTACTGTGATAGCTATACTATAGCATCTAAAACTAATAAAAATGTGCCCTTTTATCTTTAATATTAATACAATATTCATACTATAGCATATTAAACTAATATATGTTCTGTAGCCTTTAATAGTAACATGATATCTATCTTAGACCATCTTTGGTTTCTAATACGATAGGATATTGATGTTATGGCATCTAAAACTAACCAATACCTGCCTTGTGGCCACTGAGAGTAATGTAATATCATACTACTGCACATAGAAATAATATATAATATCTTTCCTGTTACCTTTAATACTAAACATAATGTCCATAAAATGACATTTTAAACTGATATAACACCTACACTGTGGCTTTTAATAATAAGAAAATATCCATAGTATAGTATCTACAATTAATACTTTAGTTGCCCTGTAGCCTTTGATATTAATACCCATGCAAGATAATCTAGAATAAACAGTAATTTCTCTGTAGCCTTTAATATTTATGTAAAACCCATGATATATCATCTAAAACTAATATAATAGCTGCCCCACTTCATTTAACATTAATATGATATCTGAGTAATATCATCCAAAACTAATTTAATAGCTGTCCTGTAGCTTTTTGTAGTAAAATGTTATCCGAACTGTACCATCTCAAGCTAATATAAAAACTTCTCTGTGGCCTTGAATACTAATGTAATATCCATAACATAGCACCTTAAACTAAAAAATATATGCCCTATGGTCTTTAACATTAATGTAATATCCATACTTTAACATCTCAAAATACCAGAAGTGTTCCTTATGTTCTTTAACTTAATGTAATATTCATACTATTACATCTTAAACTAATGTAACATATGTCTTGTGGACTTTAATACTATTATGACATCCATAGTATACCATCTAAAACTAATATAAAAGCTGACCTGTGGCCTTTCATACTAATATATTCATAGCACATCATCTGAAACTAATATAAGAGCTGCCAAATGGCCTTTACTGCTTATGTAATGTTCATACTAGTGCATCTAAAAGTAATGTTTCCTGTGTCCTTTATTATTAAGATAAAGTCCATACTATAACATCTTAATCTAATATAAGAGCTGCTCTGTGTCCTTAAAATAATATAGTATCTATATTGTAGCATCTAAAACTTGTAAAATAGCTTCTTTGTGGACTTTAATATTAATATAATATCCATGCTGTGGCCTCTAATACTAATATAATAGCTGTCCTATGACCTTCAATATTAACAGAACATCCATAGTGTCACATCTAAAACTAATATAATTGCTCCTTATGGCCTTTAAAATAGTATGATATTCATGCAGTAGCATCTAAAACTAATATAATATCTGCCCTGAGGATTGGTCATTTTTGTTGCATACTAGCTACGAACTTGTCTACATTCTGCCTCTGTTTGAGACTACCAGTGAAGCTGAATTTAAAGGTGATGGAGTAATTAATCTGGTAAAGAAAATTTCAAGGCAGCATAGCATTTAGGCATGAATATTACTTGGCTTTTATCCAAGTTTACTGTGATGATCAGGATAAGAAAGCTGAGCAGAATGATTTGAATATCTTTCAGTTTGGCCAGAAAAGTATGAGTAAAACTGGGGCTAGGGAAGTTGTTGTTGCTAAAGACATTACAACCATTAAAGAGATGCTAAGTACTTGCAGAGACAATAGAAAGATGGTTTGAGGGACTCTCAGGAATTGGCAAGAACATCCCCATCTCAGGATCAATGTTATAGAAGCAAAAATTCCTTTGAAAAGAGACCAGTGAGGCTCCCTGCTTGCACAGAGGGGCCTAGGAAGTTATTTCACCATGCTAAGCTGTCCAGGCACTCAGAGACTCTTGTAGCCATGATCTCAGGAGGCTTGGCTGACTGTGATCTTTAAACTGATGTAGTATCTGTACTATAGTATCTAAACCTACTATAAGTTACCCTGTTGCCTTGAACACTAATATGATATCCATACTATTTCATCTAAAATTGATATAATATTTTCTTATGGCCTTTCATACTAGTATAATATCTATTATAAAGCATCTAAAACTGACATAATATTTGTACTGTGATCTTTAGTACTAATATGATATCCATACTTTAGCACTTAAAACTAATACAATAGCTGCACTGTGGTCTTTAATACTTTTGTATTATCTGTATTATAGCATCCTAATGCATCATTACAGCTGCATTGTGGCCTTCCATACTAATATAATATCTATACTATAATATCTAAAACTAATATAACAGACTAAG
Organism: Tamias sibiricus; assembly: GCA_025594165.1. Lineage (NCBI taxonomy): Eukaryota > Metazoa > Chordata > Mammalia > Rodentia > Sciuridae > Tamias > Tamias sibiricus. The sequence goes on along the minus strand of CM046664.1, from coordinate 129,154,262 downwards.
TGTGGCCTTTAACACTAATATAAGATCCAAACCATAGCTTCTAAAACTGATATAAAAGCTGCCCTATGACCTTTGGTATTAATGTAACATTCTTAATATAGCATTTAAAACTGATATAGGGTTGGTGTTGTGGCTCTGTGGTAGAGCGCTTGCCTAGCATGTGTGCGGCACTGGTTGATTCACACCAACACATATAAACAAATAAATAAAGGTCCATCAATAACTAATAAAAATATTTTAAAAAACTGATATAATACCTGCCTTGCACTCTTAACATTAATTGAATATTAATTAATTTAGTATAAATATTATAGCATGTTAAAGTAATATAATACCTGCACTCTGGCATTTAATACTAACATATTATCCATAGTGTAGCATCTAAAACTAATATTATAACTTCCCTCTTGTCCTTAATACTAAAATAATATGGGTACTATAGCATCTTAAACTAATATAATAACTGCATTTGGCCTTCACTCCTAATGTAATACCCATACTGTAACATAAAAAATTATATAACAGATGACATATAGCATTTAGTTATAATGTTATATGTATTCAAGAGCAACCAAAACCAATTTAATAGCTGCTACATGCTACATAGCTTTTATTATTAATCTAATATCAATACTATGCCATCATAAAGTAATATAATAGTTGGCCTGTGGCATCTTATATTAATGAATATTGACACTATAGCATCTAAAACTAATATAATAGCTGTGGCCTTTAATATTAATTTTTTACCCGTATTATAGAATCTTATACTAACAAAATTAATGCCTTGTGGCCCTTAACACTAGTGTAATAGTGATACTGTACCATCTCAAAGTAACATAATAGCTGTCCTATGGACTTTATTATTAATATAATATCTACACTATAGGATCTAAAACTACTGTATTAGAGGCCATTTGGCTTTTAGTCATAACCACATATCCATAGTATGGGCTCCAAAATGAACATAATTTTGCTTTTAAATTAATTTAATATCCATATTTTAGCAAGTAAAACTAATAAAATAGTTCCCCAGTTACCTTAATACTATTACTAAAATGATCATACTACAGCATTTGAAACTGGCATAAAACTGCCCTGTGGTCTTGAATACTAATATAATATCAATTATATACCACCTGAAACTAATATGTTACCAGTACTGTGGTCTTTAATATTAATATGACATTGATACAATAATATATAAAACTAATATAATTGCTGCCTGTGTACTTTAATTCTAATATAATATCCATACCATCACATCAAAAACTAACATATGTCCATACTATACAATCTAAAACTAGTATAATAAATACTCTATGGCCTTTAATGCTAATATGGTATCTATGTTATAGCATCTAAAACTTATATAATAGCTGCCCTCTGTCCTTTAGTATTAATATAAAATCCATACTCTAGTATTTAAAACTCATATATAGGTGTTCTGTGGTTTTAATACTAATATGATATCAATATTTCAGCATCTAATACTAATATATTAGCTGTCCTGTGATCTTTATTACAAATAAGATATCATAAAAGTGTTTAAATTTTATTTTATATGATAGGTTGCCTGTAAACTTTAATAGTAATATTCATACTATAGCATCTGAAACTAACATTAATAAGTTCCCTTTGGCCTTCAATACTAATGTGATATCAGTATTATAGCATCTAAATCTAATATTATAGCTGCCCTATGTGCTTTAATATTAATCTGCAATTATACCATAGAATATAAAACTAATATTTTAGTTGCCCTGTTCCTTTAATATTAACTTAATGTCCATAATATATCATCTAAAACTAATAATTGCCTTTTTTCCTTTAATTCAATGGAATATCAATAGTATAGCATCTAAATATAATATATACATCATGATCTTTAATATCAATGTAACATCCACACTGTAACATCTAAAGCTAATAGCTGCCTTATATTCTTTAATATTTACTTGTTGTCCATATTATAGTGTGCAAATTCTTTTTAAAATTTTTTTATTCAATTTGTTATACATGCTTTTAGAGTGCAATTCCTTTCATATTACATATAAAGAACACAGTTTTCCAAGTCATTGGTTTTACACAAAGTATTTTCATACCATTTGAGTTTTTATACATGCACTTAGTATATTGATGTCCAACTCCTTCTGCCATTGTTTCTATCCCCTTTCCCTCCCTTCCCCCTTTTTTCTATTTAACATTTCTTCATTCCTCTCATTCCCCCTCCCTTAACACTATAATTTAGTATCATCATAGCAAAGGAATCAATTGACCTTTGGTTTTCTGGGATTGGCTGACTTCACTTAGCATTATTTTCTCCAACTCCATCCATTTACCTGCAAATGCCATGATTTTATTCTCTTAGTGCTGAGTAGTGTTCCATTGTGTATATATACCAAAGTTTCCCTATCCATTCATCTATTGATGGACATTGAGGTTGTTTCCACAATCTAGCTATTGTGAATTGTGCTGCTATGAACATTGATGTGGCTGTGTCCCTATAGTATGCTATTTTTAAGTCCTTTGGGTATAGACCGAGGAGTGGGATAGCTGGGTCAAATGGTGGTTCCATTCCAAGTTTTCCTAGGAATCTCCATACTGCTTTCTAAATTGGCTGCACCAATTTGCAGCCCCACCAGCAATGTAAGAGTATTCCCTTTTCCCCACATCCTCGCCAGCATTTATTGTTGTTTGTGTTTTTGATAGCTGCCATTCTGACTGGCATGAGATGAAATCTTAGAGTAGTTTTGATTTGCATTTCTCTAATTGCTAGAGATGTTGACCATTTTTTCATATATTTGTTGATTGATTGTATATCTTCTTCTGATAAGTGTCTGTTCAGTTCCTTAGCCCACTTATTGATTGTTTTTTCTTTTTTTTTTTTGGTGTAAAGGTTTTTGAGAGCTTTATATATCCTTGAAGTTAATGTTCTGTCTGATGTGCATGTGGTAAAGATTTGCTCCTATTCTGTAGGTTCTCTGTTCATCTCCCTGATTGTTTCTTTTGCTGAGAAGAAGCTTTTTAGTTTGAATCCATCCCATTTATTAATGTTTGGTTTTTGTTCTTGCGCTATAGGGGGTCTTATTGAGGAAGTTGGGGCCTAATCCAACATGTTGGAGATTTGGGCCTACTTTTTCCTCTATTAGGTCTCTGGTTTAATTCCTAGGTCTTTGATCCACTTTGAGTTGAGTTTTGTACATGGAGAGAGATAGAGGCTTATTTTTATTTTATTACATAAGGATTTCCAGTTTTCCCAACACCATTTGTTGAAGAGGCTTTTCTTCAATGTATGTTTTTGGCACCTTTGTCTAATATAAGATAACTGTAGATGTGTGGGTTAGTCTCTGTGTCTTCTATTCTGTACCATTGGTCTACTGGTCTATTTTGGTGTCAATACCATGCTGTTTTAGTTATTATAGCTTTGTAATATAATTTAAGGTCTGGAATAGTAATGCCACCAACTTCACTCTTCTTGCTAAGAACTGCTTTAGCTATTCTGGGTCTCTTATTTTTCCAGATGAACTTCATGATTTCTTTTTGTGTTTCTATGAAGAATGACCTTGGGATTTTGATGGGGATTTCATTGAAATTGTATAGTGCTTTTGGTAGAATAGTCATTTTGACAATATTAGTTCTACCTATCCATGAACAGGGTAACTCTTTCCATCTTCTAAGATCTTTAATTTCTTTCTTTATTGTGCTGTAGTTTTCATTGTAGAGGCCTTTCACTTCCTTTATTAGGTTGATTCCCAAGTATTTTATTTTATTTTATTTTTTATGTTATAGTAAATGGGGTGGATTTCCTAGTTTCTCTTTCTGAGGATTTGTTGCTGATGTATAGAAATGCTTTAGATTTATGAGTATTGATTTTATATCCAGCCACTTTGCTGAATTCATTTATTTTTCTTTACATTTAAATATTTAAATTCTAAAACCCATTACCCAGATTTTTCATCAACCTTTGATACTCTTCATTTCTGTTCTGAGCACCTTTAAAAAGCCAACATGCTTACTTTGTGAGGGTTGATTCTTAGTACTTGCCTCAGATAATATTAAGACTACTTTTATAAGTCTATGGTTTTCTTCAGTTATTCAAAAATGCTTCTACTTACTACATTGTTGTGATGCCTTTACCAACTCAGTGTTCACCTGGTTTTGCTTTTGTGGACTCTCTCTCTCTCTCTCTCTCTCTCTCCTCTGTCTCTCTCTGAAGAGAATTGGATCAGAGGGATTAGATTGCACAGCACATGCTACAGAACAGCTATGGCTGTTAGGCAAAGGTCCTGGAGCCCTGGTGCCTCCCACACCAAGTAATTCTATGTCTGACAAGGCCTTCAGCATGGGGGCCTCTACTGATCTGTGACCCCTAATGCTGAGCCCTGTTGAAAGAACAGCTCCTCCCCCAACCCTATCCTATCCAAGATACATTGCATCCTATGTTGCGACCTGATTTTTCTTCTGGATGAAGGTTGGGACCAGGAGAGAACAGGAGCAGGAAGAGCAAGGTTGCCCTTCCATCCCTGAACATCTCATCTCCTGTCCACTGGCTCCAGATGGGTTATATTGAGTTCTCTGTAACATCAACACCAATGAATTCATCCTTGGGGGCCCCCTCAGGCTACCCTTCCTGAGTCTGTGCCCATGGGATCTGTCATGGCTCTTCTTTTTCCTCCAGTTCCTGCTTCCTTCTGCTCCATCCCTGAGACATTTTGCATTTGGAAGATTCAGGTGTGGGGGTGGAGACATGACTGTTAGCCACCGGAAAGGGATTGCAGCCTGGAACGGCAGCGCCGCGGGAAGGAGTCCGGAGACAGGATGGAGACGAAAAAATTCTTTAATCTTTCTGTCTCTGTCTCTTGTAATTTCTAACACTACATACACACTCTCACAAGAAACCAAGCCACGTACTCTTACAAGAAACTACAATGTATCTATACAATAGCGATAACCCTGTCCTTTCTCTCTCTGGTCTCATCCCATGCGCCCGAGCAGGAATGGTGCTTGCTCGATCTGCTGAGTCACTCCTCAAATCTCTCGAGATCCTGGGCCAAGTCCCGTGAGACTACGGAAGGCGACAATGCCCAAAAATGTCAATCTGCTGAGTCATTGCTCAAATCTCTCGAGATCCTGGGCCAAGTCCCGTGAGACTACGGAAGGCGACAATGCCCAAAAATGTCTATGGCCCATAGTCAACCGCAATCTTAGCTATCTCCCCAAACAGGGCTCCTGCACATGACCATTGAAGGGCAAAGCATCACACCGGGGACAGCCATGCAGCCAAAAGATTTATTTAACAGCCTTCGTAGCTGGTAGCGAAAACCGGAGAAGAGGTGCTCTGGTCGAAGTTCGAAGAGGTGGGAGAGGGGAGTCAGGAAGAAGGGAGTGTGCTAGCTCTGGTGGGAGAAGGGAGTCAGGGAGAGGGGAGTGTGCAAGCTCTGGACAGAAGGTGGGTGCTTGGTTGCACCGGCTGGGATCACTGGAGCTGTCGGCTGAAGCAGCTGCTGTCTGGCTGGAGGCTGGAGCTGTCAGCTGGGAGCGGCCGTCGAGCTGAAGGTGGTCGGTCTGGAGCTGTCAGCTGGAGCAGCTGCCGTCGGCTGGAGGCGATGGGTCTGGAGCTGTTGGCTGGGGCAGCTGCCATCGGCTGGAGGCGATGGGTCTGGAGCTGCCGGCTGGGGCAGCTGCCATCGAGCTGGAGGCGATGGGTCTGGAGCTGCCGGCTGGGGCAGCTGCCGTCGAGCTGGAGGCGATGGGTCTGAAGCTGTTGCAGTGGCTTCCTCCTCTCTGCAGCGATGAGCCGATGTATCTGTCTTCCTCCTCTCAGCAGCGATGATCCGATGTTGGTGTCTGTGTGTCTCTCTCTGTCTGGCTGTCTGATCTGAGTCTCTCAGACAGGGCCTTATATAGGGATTTCTGGTGGGGGGGTGCACTAGAGCAACCCCAACACCATTGGCTAGAACAGGATGCCCTTTAAGCCTATTGGCTTTTGCCTGGGGAAAAGAAGCATTCTGCCTGGGGAAGGAACATCCTGTCTGGAACATCTTGAAACAAGGTTGCTTCTCTTAGGGTGTGGAAAACTGAGGGCGGGGGAGGGTAACATATCTATCATTCCCCCCTTTTTGTTTTCTTAGGAAGTGGGACGTCGTATGTCAGTCTGGCTACTTCCTGCTGAAACGGGGCGACGTGGGGTGTTATGGGGGGGATATGATAAGACAGGTAGGTTAGGCTTGAGGGTGAAAAGGATTCCTAGGAGGTTGGCACCAAAAAAATGAATTCGCCCTGAGGTGATGAGAAGTGACAGATGATCCCTAAGGAGAAACTGGTTAAAGGTTGAGAACAAGAAAAGACAAAAAATTATTCTGAGTCCATATCGGGAACACGAGAAAAGCGAATTTTTAGGGGATTGGTAGGAAGGGAAGAACAAGTGTAATGTGGTAGGTGTCTGTTGTTCTTTTGTGGATCCTCAGCTAATTGGGTAGCTGGTTTTAGTCTGGAGATATGAATCCAAGATGTCAAGTTCCCTGAGGTTTCACGAAGCTTAGCAGCTGTGGGTGTGCATAGCACAACCTGGAAGGGGCCTGTCCACTTTGGGGCAAGGGAGACTGATCCTGTGTCCTGGGGAGGGGAGAAATATACCCAAGAACCAGGTGTTAATGGGAATGAAGTGGAGAGTCTACCTGGGTCCGGCAGGATGTGATCTTGGCACATCCATAGCTCATGTCTGATGAAGGACAAGAGGGAAAGAGAGAGATCCTTGGGCAAGGGTCCTTGAATTGGGGAAATTCCAGGTGGAAGAGCTGGTCACCCAAACATAACCTCAAAAGGGGATAGTGAGGAAGGTTTCTTTGGGAGGACTCGGAGCCTAAAGAGGGCAAGGGGAAGTAGCTTGACCCAGTCCAAGTGAAGCTCCAAGGAGAGTTTAGTCAGAATGTCCTTAAGGGTTCTATTAGTTCTCTCTACCTTTCCTGAAGACTTGGGGTGATATGGGATATGGAAATGCCAAGGAATGTTAAGGGAAGTAGATATATTTTGGGTGACATGAGAGACAAATTCAGGCCCATTGTCAGACTGGATGGATGTGGGCAACCCAAAGCGGGGAAGGATTTCTGAGACTAAAATAGAAGCTACTGTGGAAGCCCTTTTGTTGGAAGTGGGAAAGGCCTCCACCCATCCAGAGAAGGTATCTACTAAGACCAGGAGATATTTATGTTTCCGGACAGTTGGCATGTTGGTGAAATCTATTTGCCAATCAGCTCCTGGAAACTGACCTCGAGCTTGGTGAGAGGGAAATGTTCCTGGTTTAAGGGGAGTGTATGGATTGGTGCGCTGACATGCAGTGCATGTGGAGGTGAGTTGATGGAGAAACTGTGTGTCCTCTGGAGTCAGAGTGAGGAAGGAGGTTGTGAACATTCTGAGGGCCTGAGGGTTAGGGTGGAAAAGAGAATGGAGATAGGAGAGGATTGATTGTACAGAAGGGGATGTGGGGGTCTGGGTAGTGGATTGGATCGAAGCCAGGAGAGGAGAAGATAGTGCTGCCTCCCTTGCCGCCCTATCAGCCCTTGTGCTTCCCTGAACTATGGGAGACTCACCATTTTGGTGTGAAGGGCAATGAGAAATCCCTATTAGTTTGGGCAGAAGAGAGGCCTGCAGGAGCTTTGATATTAATTTGGAATTAGTAACTGCAGAGCCCTTTGTGGTCAGGAGCCCTCGCTCTTTCCATATTGCCGAATGGGAAAGTAAAATATGATAGACGTATTTTGAGTCTGTGTAGAGGGTGAGGTTTCGGTCAGCTGCTAACTTGAAGGCACGAATAACAGCTGTTAGTTCGGCCTGTTGGTTTGTGGTACTGGGGGGAAGGGGTGCTGCCTCAATAACCTCTGATAGGGAGACGACAGCATAGCCGGCAAAGCGTTGCCCATCCTTAAGGAAAGAGCTGCCATCCGTGAACCAGATTAGAGAAGAGTCAGGAAGTGGTCCCTCTTGAATGTGGGACGGGTGGGGGATTAAAGCCTCGAGCATCTCTACACAATCATGCTCCGGGTGCTCAGAGGAGACTGGGAGGAGGGTAGCTGGGTGTAAAGAGGAGCAGGGTTGGAATGAGATTGAGGAGTCATGCAGAAAAGAAACGAGGAGAGAGAGAACGCGACACGGCGGGAGAGTTTGAAGGCTCTTATAGGTTAGTAGGTCTTTTAGATGATGAGGAGAGGCAACAGTGACATGGGCACCAAAGGTCAACTTTTTTGATTCCTGTAGAAGTAGGTAAGCAGCAGCCAGAGCCCTAAGACAAGGGGCCCATCCGCGAACGGTGGGATCAAGTTGTTTAGAAAGATAGGCTATGGGAGCAAAAATGGAGGCCTTATATTGGCCTAAAACACCTAGAGCCAGACCAGTCATTTCATGGACATAGAGGGTGAATGGCTGAAGAAGGTCTGGGAGGTGAAGAGCTGGGGCCTGTAACAGTGCCTGCTGCAGATGCTTAAACTCAGCCTGAATGCCTTCGGGAAGGGGCTTTTCCTTAACCCCCTTAACTGCCTCATATAGAGGTTTTGCGTAAAGAGAAAAATTGGGAATCCATGCACGGAAGTATCCTGCTAGCCCCAAGAAGGAAAGAATCTCTTCCTTTGTCTTGGGACATGGGAGGGCCTTGATGAGGGCCTTTCGGTCTACAGTAATGGCCTTCGATTGATGGGAAATCTGAACTCCTAAATAAACTACCTGGGTCTGGGAGAGCTGCACCTTAGATGGGGAAACACGATACCCACGAGAAGCAAGAAAATTTAAAAGGGTGTAAGAGTCTATACGAGCTGTGGAGAAGGAAGGGCTGCAAAGGAGAAGATCATCTACATATTGCAAAAGAGTGGAGTCAGAGAATTCAAGGTCTTTGAGATCGGCAGCTAGTGTCTGTCCAAAGATATGAGGGCTGTCTCGAAAACCCTGAGGGAGGACTGTCCAGGTCAATTGTTGGGACCATTGAGTATCAGGATCAGCCCAGGTAAAGGCAAAGATGTCTTGTGATTCCTGAGCTAAAGGGACAGTGAAGAAGGCATCCTTAAGGTCAATGACCGAGAAATGAGTAGATAAGGAAGGAATTAGGGAGAGAATGGTATAAGGATTTGGGACCAGAGGGTGTATGGGTCTAACAGTCTCATTGATGAGACGAAGATCTTGGACTAACCGGTATGACCCATTGGACTTCTTGACTGCCAATATGGGAGTATTATATGGGGAATGGGTGGGTCGGAGAAAGCGTTTCCGCAGAAGGTCTGAGATAATAGGTTGGAGACCTCTGAGGCTAGTGGCTGGGAGTGGGTACTGGGCTCTATTAGGGAAATACTGGGGATCTTTAAGGTGTATTCGTATAGGGTCACAGTGAGCAAGGGATGGAGTCTGGGTATCCCAAACTTTGGGGTCTACCAGATGGGAGGGGGCAGGGTAACAGGAGGTTTCCGCATCAGGCTCTAAAATGCTAAGAAGGAAGACGGAAGAGGAGACGGAGTGAGACGAGTCGGGGAGAAGAACTGAGCGAGGCGGGTCAGAGAACACAACTGAGGCCTGAAATTTGACCAGTATATCTCGGCCCAATAAAGGCACAGGACATTGAGAGATTACTAGAAACTGGTGGGGAAATGAATGGAGGTGGAGGCGGCAAGACAGCATGGGAGTCTTGTGGGGGTGAATGGTGTGTCCCTCTATCCCGACAACAGGGGACGATAAGGTGGTGGGCCCCCAAAACTCCCTCAAGACCGAGAAAGTGGCTCCTGTGTCTAGTAGGAAATTTATGGGGTGGCCATCAACAAGAAGGGTGACCCTAGGCTCCTGTAAGTCGATGTCAACTGTCGGGAGAGGAAACCCAGGGCCCCGTCAATCTTCTGCGGCTAGTCCAAGTAGGTTGGGTTTCATGACTGATCCAGTCCCCCTGCGGGAACTGGGGCAGTCAACACCCCAGTGGCCCATCTTGGAGCATTTAGGACATGGGCGCGTAGGGGGCCTGGGGTTGGGGCAAGCTCTAGCCCAGTGTCCTTCGTTCCCGCACTTGAAACACGGCCCTGGAGGTCCCCTCTGCGCGGGGTAATGGCCCCTTGTTTGTGAGGCCCGAGAGTCGGTGCCCTGTAAAGCCTGGGCCAGCATTTGAAATCTTGCTCGTTCGGCCTTTTCATGGTTCTGAAACCTACGGCGTTCAGTATTCTCATCTCTATTATGATAGGCCTTAAAGGCCATGGCCAAGATCTCGGTCTGAGGTGTTGCAGGTCCTTGCTCTAATTTTCTCAATTTAGCCCGTATATCAGGGTAACTTTGGGACAAAAAGTAAGTCATAAGGACATGACGTCCCCCTGGAGATTCAGGATCTAAATTGGTGTACTGTTGGAGAGCTTTTGTTAGTCGATCTAGAAATTCAGAGGGGGTGTCTTCCCTTTTTTGTATGATTTCCTGCAGCTTGTCAAAATTAACTACTTTTTGTGCTGCACGCTTAAGACCAGTTAGTATACAAGTGGAAAACTGATCTCGCAAGGCCACGTCCCCTGGGGAATTATAGTCCCAGTTAGGGTCCCTTTCGGGGACAGCCTGAGGTCCAATGAGATGGTTAGGATTGGTTCTATGGTTCTCATCGGCATAGGCCCGTGCCTGCTCCCAGACTCGCCTACGCTCCTCAGGGAGGAGGGTATTTGCCAAAATCATATAGATGTCATGGAAGGTAAGGCTATAAGCTTGGAGGACCCATTGAAATTCCCTGAGGTATGTAGTGGGGTCAGTGCTATAAGAGCCCAATCGTTTCTCGATTTGCACTACCTCGGTCATTGGGAAGGGAACATGGACACGGACAATTCCTTCTGGACCCGCAACTTCCCGGAGTGGGGTAAGGACTTGGGCGGGAGTAAGTGACAGAGGGTGAGCAGACATTGTGCGAGATCGTGTGAGGGGTGGGCTGGAGGAGGAGGTGGCAGGAGTGTGTAGAAGTGGGGCTGGAGGGGCCGAGGGAGGCGGAGAGGTTTCAGATTGGTATGGGGGCAGCTCATCCGCGGGATCGAAATCAAGAAAGGAGGGGGATGGTAGGGGAGCAGCCGGTTGGCAGGCTAGGAGGCTATTGTTGGAGCTGCTGTGGGTACAGAGTGAGGGATTCGAATGGAGGAGGGAGAAAGCCTGAACATATGGAATCTCTGCCCATTTTTTTGATCGCTCACAGAAGTTGAAAAGATCTCTCAGTATAGAGGGATCCAGGGACCCAGAAGCAGGCCATTTGTTTTGGTTATCTAAGGGGTATGTGGGCCAATCTTGGGTGCAAAATTTGGTAAGTCTTGTTGGTTGTATATCGGGAGTTAGGCCAAGAGTGGCTAGGTTGTTTAAGAGGCACTGTAGAGGACGTTGGCTGGGAGGGGTCGGAGTGGGTACAAGAGTGACAAATAGTGAGTGATAGCAAAACCAAAGAAGAGAGTGAGGACGAGAGCAAAGAAGAGAGTGATTGGAGAGTAGTCAGCCAGGAGGGATAGGAGTGAGTCAGCCAGGAGGGGTGAAGAAGCAGCAGCAGAAGAAGAAGCCCCCATTTTCCCGTTCTGAACGGGAGAGATATATTGTCCTGAGGAGCGTCCTCCTCAAGATATATATATCAGAGAGATCCAAGTCTGTGAGACCCAGTCGTCACTGGAGTCAAACAGAGATGGGGTCCAAAGGGACCGAAGAACAATGGGTCACCTTGCGCAAGGATTTTCCGTGTCCCGTCCTGGACGGGAAGGAGAGACCCAAGTCCGGAGGCCAGAGGCCGAAAAAGGGCTTTCTTCAACTACTCCCAGGAAAGGGAGAGAGAGAGAGGGAGATAAGAGAAAGAGAGAGAGAGAGAGAGAGAGAGAGCCAACGGTCAGTTCCCACTGTACAAGGCCTGACGGGTTTAGGCTCACTGGGGATGAGGAGACCTACCCAGGAAAAGGAGAGAGAGAGAGAAAGAGAAAGAGCTCCACGAGGTCCACTGTGACCGTGAAGGTCTAGGTGGGGTGCGATCCTCCCCGTACAGGCCACCAGCGGGGCTGCCGGACGATCAACGGTCAGTTCCCACTGTACAAGGCCTGACGGGTTTAGGAGCTCTGGGGCGGGGGGCTTACCAATCCGATGACCGGTGGTGGATGCGTCGGAGCGGCGATCAAAAACCGGGCGAAGGCTGAGGCAGTTCCGGGTGATTATGCCCTCCGGCTCAGATAGGATCCGAGTCACGGCACCAATGAAGGGCAAAGCATCACACCGGGGGACAGCCATGCAGCCAAAAGATTTATTTAACAGCCTTCGTAGCTGGTAGCGAAAACCGGAGAAGAGGTGCTCTGGTCGAAGGTCGAAGAGGTGGGAGAGGGGAGTCAGGAAGAAGGGAGTGTGCTAGCTCTGGTGGGAGAAGGGAGTCAGGGAGAGGGGAGTGTGCAAGCTCTGGACAGAAGGTGGGTGCTTGGTTGCACCGGCTGGGATCACTGGAGCTGTCGGCTGAAGCAGCTGCTGTCTGGCTGGAGGCTGGAGCTGTCAGCTGGGAGCGGCCGTCAAGCTGAAGGTGGTCGGTCTGGAGCTGTCAGCTGGAGCAGCTGCCGTCGGCTGGAGGCGATGGGTCTGGAGCTGTTGGCTGGGGCAGCTGCCATCGGCTGGAGGCGATGGGTCTGGAGCTGCCGGCTGGGGCAGCTGCCATCGAGCTGGAGGCGATGGGTCTGGAGCTGCCGGCTGGGGCAGCTGCCGTCGAGCTGGAGGCGATGGGTCTGAAGCTGTTGCAGTGGCTTCCTCCTCTCTGCAGCGATGAGCCGATGTATCTGTCTTCCTCCTCTCAGCAGCGATGATCCGATGTTGGTGTCTGTGTGTCTCTCTCTGTCTGGCTGTCTGATCTGAGTCTCTCAGACAGGGCCTTATATAGGGATTTCTGGTGGGGGGGTGCACTAGAGCAACCCCAACACCATTGGCTAGAACAGGATGCCCTTTAAGCCTATTGGCTCTTGCCTGGGGAAAAGAAGCATTCTGCCTGGGGAAGGAACATCCTGTCTGGAACATCTTGAAACAAGGTTGCTTCTCTTAGGGTGTGGAAAACTGAGGGCGGGGGAGGGTAACATATCTATCAACCATAAGCATACCAATATTATCTGTGGGGCAGCCTCAGGCCTGGCCCCAAGGACCCTCTCTCCTTGGGACCTGCTCTTTCCAGGCATTGGGACCTGGCACAAAAGAACCAGATTTGGGGAAGTCTCCCTAGTCACAGGGTTCAGCTCCATCTCCAAATATGACTGAACCCTCAAGTCCCACCCTGGGATTTCCGTGGTGATTGCAAATACCCTCAGATCCTGGGAATATCTCCCCTGTGATGCCCCATCTAATGACCTGGACCCATAAAGAATGGGGACAAAATCCTTGGCGGTGGTTTGCACATGGAGCTGGGGCTGGATGGGGACTGAGTGGTGAGCTTCCAAGTAAGGAAGGGCTTCCACCAGGGATCAGAATAGTGACTGGATGCCCTGGGGGTGGGACTTGCTAGCTGATAATGATCCTTTGCCCACATGAGCATCCATACTAGTACCTGTTTTAGTCAACTTTTGCCTCACTGTGACCAAAGATGAGGACACAGCAATTAAAGGAGAAACAGTTAATTTTGGTTTTGTTTCAAAGGCTTAGTCCATGGTTAGCACACTCCATAGCTCTGAGCCTGAGGTAGGCAGAGTATAATGCTGGAAAGGCATAGTGAAGAAAGCATCACAGGACATGGAAACAGGAAGAAGAGAAAGTTCATCTCACCAGGGACAAAATATAAACCCCAAAGACACATACACAGTGACCTACCTCTTCCAGCCTGCCTGCAGTTACCACCCAGTTAATCCATCAGTGAATTAGTCCATTGATTAGGTAAAAACTCATAATCTAATTATTTCATCTATGAAACTTCTTGCATTGCTTCACACATGAGATTTTGGAGGACACCTCATATCCAAACTATAACATACCCAAGATAAATTTTTAAATAACAAGTCAAAAACCAATAGCACAGGGTACTTTTTGTGGCCACTGCTTTGCAAGCAAGTTGGACAGGAATGTGGATGCCTAATATAGGACAGCATGATTCCCTGAGTAGGAGGAACTGGCTTGTGGACCAGGAGTTCATCAATAGATGGTCTCAGTCCTCATGGGTTGGTGACTGGGATAGCAACTTGTCATCTCAAGGTTCACTCGCTCCTGCTTTTCCATAAGAGATCAGCAATTTGCTGGGAGTAACCACACTCCCATCTAAGATCATGGCTCTGGTGTGGTCACATGACTGAGCTTGAGGGATTTCTAGGGAGGAGATAGAAGGGAGACCACGGTCCTCTACTGCTGTCTCTACTTCCTGGTGCAAGTGGGGTGCACATATATGACAGTTGGAGCCCTAGTCAGTATGGGCCTTGAGGCACTCCAGAAGGGAAGCTGGAGAGGTTAGCAAAGCAGAGATGCTAAGGGGACCCTATGTGGGTTCACCTTGTCCAGAATCAGCCTGCTGTGGCTCTGTCTCTATCCTATTTGATCTCTCCTATTCCTCAGGTATGTGGGTTGTGTCACAAACCTCCCAAAACCTCTAATTAAAATGTCTTTTTTCTATCAAAGTACATTCCTGAAAACTATTGTGAATTCAGGAGAAAAATGAGAGCCTGGCCTCCAGCCCTCCTTTTCCTGTCTCAACTCACTCTTGTAACCTGCAGCTTTCACCCATGTCTATCAGCCAGCTGCTGGCACACAAGGAGGTGCACATCACACCTGCAGGAAGCAGCTATTGCCTGTCTTTTTAGAGTGTGTGTCCTTCCACTGGCTTCTCCAGGACACTTGCGCTGTCCAGACTGGGGCCCCACAGAACCACCACTGAATCCTGAAGCTGGCCACAGCATGGCAACTACAGGCACAGGAAGGTAGTGCCCTGAGGCCTGAAATTAAGGTTCAGAATAATAACAAGCAAGGAGGGTGGAAGGAGGACAACAGTCACTGCCCAGGATGCTGCTTCCAGACATCTCTGAGGCACCCCTCCACTCTGTTTACCTTCCAAACAGTGACTACTTCAGGACTGTGGGCCCAGGAACCTAACTGGACCCAGGCCTGTGTCCAGGACTGTCAGTCAGAGTGGATGATCCCCACCCAGCCCTGGGTCCAGGATTCCGTGATAGTGGACAGACTCCTCTTAATTCTGTATCCAGGACTTAGTCACAGTGGACACTGTGCTCCAAGCCCTATGTGTACAGTATTCTGAGTGGTCCATTGCTCAGGTTTCTCAGTCACAGTGCACTGTATGCACCAGCCCTGTGTCCAGGACTCTCAGTCACAGTGGACCATGGGCACCCAGCTTTGTGTTCAGGAATCTCAGTCATGTTGGACATGTGCACCCAGCCTGTATGTCCAGGACTTTCAGTCATAATGGACTGTGTGTACCTGGTCAGGTATTCAGGACTGCCAGACACAGTAGTCAGTATACACTATGCCCTGTGTGTCCAGGTTTCTCAGACATAGTGGACAGTGTGCACCCTGCCCTTTGTGCCCAGGATTCTCGGTCACAGTGGACAGCATGCACCCAGTTTTGTGTGTCCAGGACTATCAATCACAGGATTGTGTGCACTGAGACCCATGAGTCCAGGACTCTCAGTCAAAGTGGACAGTGTCCACTTGACTCTCCACCCAGCCCTGTACCCAGGACTTGGCTGCAGTGGACAACATTATCCCAGTCCTGTGTCCAGGATTCTTAGTTACAGTAGATACTGTGTACCCAGCCAAATATGTCCAGGATTATCAAAGTGGACAGACTCTACCTTGTTCTGTCTACAACAATCAGTGTGCTTCCAGTCCTGTGTAGCAAGGACTGTCAGTTGCTGTAGATACACCAAACTTTGTGTGTTCAGGGTTATGTCACATTTGAAAATGTGCACATAGTCCTATGTGTCTATGACTCAGTCACAGTGGACAGTGGACACCTAGACCTGTGTCTATGACTCTCAATCGCAGTGGATAGTGTGCACTCAACCCTGTGTGTCCAGGAATCTCAATCACAGGAGACAGTGTTCACCTGGTCCTATATCTAGGACTTTCACAGCAGACTGTGTGTAACTAGTTTTGTGAGAGTCATGGGACTCTCAGCCACAGTGGAAAGTGTGTACCCAACCCCTTGTATCCAGTACTCTCAGTCACAGTGGACAATGTGCACCTGGTCCTGTGTATCCAGTACTCTAAGTCATGGTGCACAGTGTTCTTTTGGCCCTGCAGTTCTAGGTGTGTTCTCTTGGCACTATTTCTCCCTCATCATACCCACAGGTTGTTCCCATTGGGGTGGAGAGCAAAGTACATCTCCTCTGGGAGAACTGTTGAGTGGTCTAATATGGGGACAGATGTGGCTGCCTAGAATCTAGGGCTGGAAATGATGACATTGCCTACATTCTGCTTTGTGGCACCTCAACTGCCTGGAATTGGGGAGTTGGGAGGGTGGCAGGCAGATACAGGCAGGGCATTAGGGAAGCCAGGAGAGAAGAGATTCACATTAGGTTAGGGTTGAGTTTGGAGGGAGACTTGGTTTTGAATAAAGTTAGTGTTTAGAGCTTACCCAGCAAGAATCAGGGCTCCACTTTCCCCTCTTTGACAAAACTGCTGCATCCAGCCTGAAACCACACCTCCTTTTCTGCACCAGGTCCCTGCTGCTTCCAGGAGGGAAGCAAAGTGGGTCCTGAGTCAGCTGAGTGTAGATAGAAGGAAACCATGTCCTCAGCCAGCAGAATGTAGAATACGAGGAAGTTATGTTCTGAGTCAGCTGAGTGTGGACATAAGAAAACCTAGTCCAGCAAGAATAGAGAGTAGGAAAGCAAATCCTTTCAGGTGAGTGTAGAGAGGAGGAACATGTGCTCCAAGTCAGCTGAGTGTGTGGTGGAAGTGGACACTCTGTCCTGATCCTAACCCTAAGCTGTCCACTATGGATGTCCTGAGTCAGATGAATATAGACAAGAGGAAGCCATGTCCTGGGCCAGCTCAGTGTAGACAGTAGGAAACTGTGTCCTGATTGTGGTGAGTGCAGATGGTAGGAAACTGTTTTGAGTCAGCCAAGTGTAGACAGGAGGGAACCATGTTTTGAGCCTCCTGAGGGTAGGAAGAAGGAAACTGCATGCTTAGCTGAGTATAGATAGAAGGAGAAATGCCTGTCTTGCAGTAGCTGAGTATAGACACTAGGACACTATGTCCTATTGCTTAGTGTAAACAGGAGGGGGGCACCATGTCCTGAGTCTACTGAGTGTAGACAGGAGCAAGTCATGTGCTGATTCAGCTGACTGTAGTTAGAAAAAAACTGTGTCCTGAATCTTCTGAGTGTAGACAGGCAGGGGACACTGTCCTGGGTACATTCAGGATTCTGGCTCTGCCAGGATTCTTTAGGCTTTGGGCCTCTGAGCTCCATCAAACCTCCTATGAGGAGTGTTGGGCTGGGTACTTCTACAGGGAGGCTTCCTATGAGATCATAGAGGTCCTCTTCTTGCACTACATAGCTAAACATAGAAGTGAAAAACAGAACTTTCTTGTGGTAGTTTTCATGCTACATCTGAGCTGGACTGACCCCAATGAGGCACTCTTAAGGACTGTGCTCAACATCATGAGTGTAAAATACTGGGTCTCCTCATTCATAAAGGATCTGCAAATACCCTTGGCCCTTTACAGAGGCAGCCAGAGAGTTTCTATGGGAAAGCACTTTGAAATTTGCTGAAGTGTTTAAAGGACTAGCAGGTAACTCAGGAAAAAAAAATATTTAAAAAGTCCCTGATCCTCACAGCTACCTGAGTAAAGAAGCAAGTCAGTCAAGTCCTGCAGTTGTCCCTACCAGCTCTCCTCCACACTTACCTCCAGGGAAGGAGACCAGAGTCTTGACCCCTTGGCCTGAATGCAGGTGACCAGTGTCTGGTGCAGCTTGGGTCTGGGAGGGTCTCTACTTGCTCCTCATCCTAACGAGGTGGACTTCTAGGTGTTGCTCTCCTGGGCCCACCAAGCCTCTGGATCCTGGGGATTCTGGTCACCACTGGGCTCCTCAAGAACTTCACCATCACTGGGTGAGGTGGCGCCCAACATAGACACTGGCAGCCAGTGCACCTGGTCTGTCTGCATGCCAGCTCCTGAGGACTCTGGCCTGCTCTACCCTGCATCAGGCCCCCACACTCTGGGTCCTCTCTTGTCACTCCCTGTGCTCCCCAGTTCCCCACCCATTCCAGGGTCTTCCTGCCATCCCTCCTCTCTTCCGGGCTTTCCCAACCATCCCCTACTTCATTCCATCCCCTGTTCCTGGACCTCCCCAGTTCTACCACCCACAGCCTCACCAGGTCACATTCCGCAGTCCTACTCTGCTCCACAGCCTGTGCATTGCTCCAGCCCTACCTCTCACCTGTAGCCCTCCCAATGGCCAGGGCCTCTGGGTGACTGCCCTGCCCTCTGTCCTTCCTTTGGTCCCTGATTCCATCAACCTTCCTGACCAACATCAGCTCCTTCCTCCTCTTTTGTCTATCTTTGACTCTCTCCTTAGACACTGCTCAGGTCAATTAGCTCTCCATGCACTAGTCTTCTAGGTTCAGTTACTCTGGCTCTTCCCATCTATCCTCAGCCCTCTCCCAACATACTCAGGCCTTCTGAGACTGCCTAGTTCCTTCCTGTCCTTTTTTGGGCCCTATCCCTGATTTTTGCTCTTTCTGTCCATCCTCTGTGCACCTGGTTCACATTTCAGACCCTGACATCCAATGCTTATCACTGATCATTTTATTCCAGGCCTTGGCTGAAATCTGACCTTCTGGAGGAGTCTCCACTGACACTCTCGAGGGGAAGTCTAATCCCCCCATATCTGACCAGACTCTTCACCCCACTTGAAGTCAAATCACCCCAATCTCTGATCAGAATCCTCACCCTCCCAGATGATGTGCAATCATGATATCTGAGCAGAATTTTTACCATCCCCCGTGATATCCAATCAATCATCCCAATATCTGACTAGACTCCTCACACTTCCCAGGGGAAGTTTAATCACCCTGATATATTATCAGACTCCTCACTCTCCCATGGGGATATCCAATTACTTCAATATCTGACTAGACTCCTCACCCTCCACAGGTGAAGTCCATTCACCCTGATATCTAACCAGACTCCTCACCCTCCCAAGGGGAAGTCCAACTACCATGACTAGACTCCTCACCCTAGGTGATGTCCAATCACCCCAATATCTAATCAGAGACCTCACCCTTCTCAGATGAGGTCTAATCATTTTGGTATCTGAGCAGACACCTCCCCCTTCCCCAGGAAGTTAAATTGCCTGATATCTGACCAGACTCCCCACTCTCTCTGGTGATGTCTGGTCACCCCCAAATCTGATCATTTTGGTAGTGGCAGCCCTGTGTCCACACTGGCTGTGGTGAGAGTAAACAGCCTAATTGTCCAGGGTGCTGACTGATTGCAAGTTTGACTGCAATTGCTGAGCCAATGCAATGAGGTGCCTCATTCAAAATCAGTGTGGACCTGTGTCTCCCATTGGCCCCAGTGAAGACCTCCCCTCCCTGCAGCTGCAGCTGTGCTTGGAGGGGCTGAGTGCAGAGTACGGAGCTTAGGGAGGTGGTCTCCTTTACTGTTTTCTCCTCTCCATGTGTCCACTTGCAGTGATGTCACAGATAAATACAACAAGACCTCAGGTAAAGCACTGGGAACAGATTTTATTAGGTAACTACTCATAGTAGAGGAAAGACCTGACCTCCATTATAATCTGTGCAGGGTAATTTGGGATTATAAAGGGAAAAGGAGGGATAGGAAAAAGTATGAGCTTGGGAGTCAGTGAAGTAACAAATAGATTCATCCATTGTAAATGCAATTAGGCCAGCTGTGTTTGTGACAGTTGTGTAAGAATTCTGTCTTCCCACAGAGACTGGGAGAGAGGCCTTACCCTGATAGATGATTATATTTCAAGAGAATGGCTCTCAGGTTCTGAGAGAGGCCCTTCTGAGTTGGAAGAGATGCATATTGTCAATTGTAAGCCCTTTCTAGTAAATGATTGGAGAAAGAGAGGTCAGGGGCCTGTCATCAGGTGTTGGTTAGGACTTGATAAGTTTTCCTGGAATCTTTGAGCTTTCCTCAGGCAGTTGTTTTAATACAAGTGGTGGAGGTGGGGGTTTTCATAAGGCAAAAACTATGCTGAGTCCCTGAGCTCAGGGGATTTGTTTCCAGCAGGGTGTGTGGACTTGGGGGAACAACCATCTGCCTACCTGCCTCAGGAGGACTGGGCTCATGCTTCCCCCACAAGGAAGTCTCCCCAGACTCAAGAGGGCAGAGGCAGTGACTGCTGTGCCTTGAGCTGCTATGGGGAGTGCATAGGCACTCCTTCTCAGAAGGCCCAGTCCCAGTCAAGGATCAGCTTCAAGGACTTTAGTCCATTTAGTCTCCAAAATGGGCATGATGCAGCTTGCTGAGTCAGGATTCTGACTTTCAGAACTAGCACACTGCCTTTTCAGCATAAGTAGAAGCAAAATGCCCTCCCACAGTCCATGCCCACAACTGTGCCTCCCTTACAGGCACCTCCTTGCTGGGACTCCAGGCCCTGCTGGCTGCAGAAAAGGCCACAGGTGAAGACAGGAATGTCTAGGGACTTTGCATTTTTTCCTGGGAGGACTGAGAGCTGGCACTCACCATAACAGCCCAAGGCACAGGGGTCATTGCCTCTGCCTTCTTGAGTCTGGGGATGTGCCCCTGTAGTAAACCCCTGTGGGGAGAGATATCCACACTTAGCATCCTGACAACCAGCCCCTCCATTCCCCTCTCTCCTTTCTGTCTTTGTCTAGGCTTCCTGAGAAGAGGGTTTGGCCCTCAGCCTGTTCTACCCTCACTCCCTTAAAGGGCCAACCTGGGCCCAGTGAGCACAGCTGAGATGCCTTGACCAGTGGATCATCCTCTTCTATGCCTTCCTGAGGGACCCTCCCTACTGAAATTAACAGAGACATCTTGGCTGTTCTAAACTATGGATGTCTGAGAGAGGGGATGGAAGAGATATGGGGGTGGTTTTTCCATTCCTGGGCTTTCTGGACTCCAGGACTTTGGGAACATGAAAAGTGGAAGTCAAACATTCAAACCATAGCATCATCCTTCAGATCATTGCATGGGATGGTGGGCTCTGTTTCCATTTAAATGGGCTAATTTATGTTGTAAAATAACCAGAAGAGTTAATTTCAGAGGTTATGAATCAGGACTAGGCTGTGGCATAGCTCTCTCTGCAACACCAAACAAACTAACAGAATCCAAACTCAGGATGCAGTTGCTGTCTGTGGAGAGAGACAAACGTTGTGTTGGAGGAATCACGGAGCAGTACAATGTCCTCCAAGCTGATCAGACATGGGTTTTAGTAGCTGCCTCCAGGTTCTCCCTGGCATATGTGGTCTTGTTGGGCTCCTGAAGTTGCGTCTAGTCTAGCTGTCCTTCCCAAGGAGGTTCCTATGGGCAACAATTTAGACCTGGGTCTTTTCCCCTGCATTCTCCTGAGTTTATTATATGCATCTACAGGTGCTTCCATACAAAAACTACTTTGCCCTACTGAGGGGCACAGTGATAGTGGGAAGCTAGGTGGCCCAGGTGTGGACTAGAGCAGAGGCCTGGGGGAGCTCAGAGATCCCAGGGCCTCCATGGCATGAATGTTCTGCAAATCTGTTATGCACTCAGGCCATCGCTTCAGGCAGCAACACCTAATGGAGCACATTCTGATTCCTTAATTACGTGGCCATTGTGAGCAGAACTGCTATGTATACTGGCATGCTGCATTTACACATACATCTTCAGACCTATGTTTTTGAGGCAGTTGTGTCAACTGTTAGGATCATGAATGGTGAGTCCTACGGTGAGACCATGTTTAACTCTGGAAAACTGCCAAGCTTTTTCTTAGAGTGGTGAACTACTATGCCCTCCAATAGCAGCACATGTGAATTCCTATTTTTAACACAATCAGTATTGCATCATAAAGATTTTATCCATTGATAGGCACTTGGAGTCATATCAGTTTCTTAGTTACATTGTCCTCATGACAAACGGTGCTTGCATCATTTCCTATGCTACTTGGCCATCTGCATATCTTCTCTGGTGTGATGTCCCTCCAGATCTTCACCCAATTTTTAAAAGTAGTTTTCTAGTTGTTGATAGACCTTTATTTTATTTATTTATATGCTGTGCTGAGAATCAAACCCAGTTCCTTACACATGCCAGGCAAGTGTGCTACCACTGAGCCACAGCCACAGCCTCATCTTCACCCATTTTAAATTGGTGTGTTTTTTTCTTAATTATTAAGTTTCTTACTCTATTTCAGATATAAGTCTTTTTTTAGGTATGTACTTTCCAAATATTTCTCCCAGTCTGTGGCTTGTCTTTTTCTTTCCCAAATATAACTTTTTCACAGAATAAACATTTTTATAAGGTTCACATTATCAATTTGATTTCTGGATTTATTTGGAACTGTATTTAAGAACTCATCATGAAACATGTGGTCTGTCATGTTTTCTTCTGCAATTTTTACATTTTCACACCTTTAATTTGAGTCTATGGACTGTTTGAATGAAGTTTGATGTAACTTGTAGCTCACCCTTTCTCCATTTCCTTATATTGTTTCCAGTGGTCTCATCACCATCTGTGGAGCAGAAATTTCTTTCTCCATCAAAGGCCTTTGTCCCTTTAACAAAATACAACAAATATATTTACACCTGATTTTTGAATTTTGAGGCATCATCTTTTCAACATTTTTCAAGGAGTTTAACACTGTGGAAAGTGAGTCTATTGGACTCTATGTACATGGCTGTGTTTGTGTTCTCCATTAAGTTCCATTCATTCTCCACCTATTCCTTCACAGCAAAACATTTTCTTCAGTGCTTCAGCTCTCTGACTGGCTTTGGAATCCAGATATTGAGTTATTCAGGCTTGTCCTCTTGCAGTCAGTGTCATCTATTCTAGGGTTAGAGAGTCTTCTAGGAATTGGGCATTGCACTAAATGTGAAGATCATGCTTGAGAGAATTTCATCCTAACTACATTGAATCTAACAATCCTGATCAAAGAGTATGTGTGCACTTATTTATGTTTAATTTTATTTATTTCTATTGTCTTTCAAGTTTTTCTGAAAGTACAATTGTACTTTAAGACATATTTAAGGACTTCTGTTTGGGGTGATGCTATTATAAATGGAAATGCTTTAAATTTATTCTAATTTTCAAATTCCAGTTTTTCTTATGTATTATTGCTGATACATAGGAAATCAAAAAACCTTTGTCTATTGGCATTGTACTTTGCTTCTTGCTATCTCCATCCATTCTGACCAAGGCATTGGATTGTGGGCTGTATTTCTGCTTGATTTCTAAAATCATGACCTAGAATAATCAGACCAATGACTTCCAGGGCTTCACGGGGACAGCCACAAGGGGCCTCAGGGTCACTACTGAACTGTGAGTGGTGAGTATCCTGCACTGCCCACAGTGGTGAGCAGGAAGTAGAGCCATTTTTCCTAACCCCCTGAGGCTCCCTATTGCCAGAATTGTGGATAATGTAGTCCCATGGTTTGTCTGCTCATTGTAGGGGACCCAGGAGCTTCCACCCGCTTAGGATTGTCAGTAATGCAGTCCCACAGTTTGCCCACATGTTTTTGCCTGCAGTTACATGGAAGCTGCTTGTCCTGGTACCCTGAGGATTCTGAGCAGTGATAGGGAGCGATTTAGTGCAAAGACTAGGGTTAAGGTTAGCAATTTGCCTGCTGTCTGCTGGGAATCCTAGAGTTTACTGCCACTTAGAATTGTGGGTAATGTAGTGCCGTGTTTTTGCCTGCTCAGCAAGGGGGAGGGGGCTTGGGGACGTCTGCTTCTTGGCATTTTGGGTAACAGTTCTGAGTTTTTCCTGCTCACCTTTTCTGAGAGTCCCATGGAAGCTGAAAGTCATATGCTTACCCTGGTACCTGAGGATTCTGAGCAGTGTTAGGGTTAATATTAAGACAAAGGCTAGGGTAGGGTTAACATTTTGCCAGCTGTCTGTTGGGGATTCTGGCAGCTTCTGCTAATTAGGGTTTTGGGTAATGTAGTTCTAAGTTTTGCCCACTTATCTCTGCCCGGGATCCCATGGAAGCTGAGGGCCACATGCTTACCCTGATATCCTGAGCATTCTGAGTAGTGTTAGAGTCAGGGCAAGGTTATGGTAGGTTTAGCATTTGGCAGTTGTCTGCTGGGATTCTGGCTTATTCTGCCACCTAGGATTGTGGCTAATGTAGTCCTGTGATTAACCAATTCACTGTGGGTGATCATAGGAGATTTTTTCCCCTAGGGAATATGGACAATGTTGTTCTGCATTTTATCTGCTCACTGCTCAGGGAGGGAAAGCCCTGGTGATTTCCATCACTTGGCATCATAGGTAATGTAGTTCTGAGTTTTTTCCCTCTCACCTCTGTCAGGAGTACCATGGAAGTTGAAAACCATGTATCCTGGTGCCCTGAGGATTCTGAGTACAGTAGGATCAGTATTAGGGCTATGATATGTTTAGTGTTTGTTTGTTTTAATACTAGGGATTGAAACCAGGTAAGAACTGAGCCACATCCCTAATATATATATATATATATATATATTTTTATTTTGAGACAGGGTATTGTTAAGTTGCTTGGGCCTTGCTAAACTACCAAGGCCAGCTTTGAACTTGAGACCCCCCCCATCATCAGCCTCCCAATCCACTGGGATTAAAGGCTTGCACCAAGGTTTATAATTTTGATTATCTGCCAGGCATCCTGGTGGTTTCTGCTATTTAGTATTGTGGGTAATGTAATCCTATGATTAGCCCACTCACTGTGGGTAATCCTAGGAGATTCTTTCCCTTGGGAATGTGTGTAATGTAGTCCTGCATTTTGCTCAGTCACTGCAAGGGGAGGGCCCTGGTAACTCTGCTCATTGGCATCATGGTTAACATAGTCCTGAGTTTTGCCCACATATCTCTGCTAGTAGTTACATGAAGTGGAAGGTCTCATGTTTGCCCTGGTACCCTGAGGATTCTGAGATGTTAGGTTTAGGGCTAGGATTAGTGCAAGGGATAGGGTTTGGGTTAATATTTTACCTTTTCTGACTTCTACATGGGATCCTGGCAGCCTCTGTCACTTCACATTGTGGTTATTGTGGGTATCATTGGAGCATTGAGTGCTCCCTGAAGGGCAAAAATCACACCAGTGACAAGTGTTCAGCCAACAGATTTATTCACCAGCCTTTATGGCCAATCAGAGGTCAAAGAGGTGCTCTGGTTGGAGGTCAAAGAGGTGCTGGGAGAGGGGAGTGTGCAAGCTCTAGTGGGAGAGAGGAGTCAGGAAGAGGGAAGTGTGCAAGCTCTGGTGGGAGACTGTGCGAGCTCTGAATGGAAGGTGGGTGCCTGGTCGTGCTGTCTGTGATCTCTGGAGCTGTTGGCTAAGGCATCTGCTGTCCGGCTAGAGGCTGGAGCTGTCGGCTAGGGCAGCTGCTGATGGGCTGGAGACAGTGGGTCTAAGGCTGGTGCAGTGGCTGCCTCCTCTCAGCAGGGACGAGCTGTTGTGTCTGTGAGTCTCTCCTCAGCTCTGAATGTACAGGAGCTTTTATGGGGATTTCTGGTGGGGGGTGTATTAGAGCAACTTTTAATGCTATTGGCTCTTTGCCCATGAGGTGAGGGAGACCTTTAAGCCTATTGGTTCCTGCTCATGGTGTGAGGGCAGGCTTCAAGCCT
The DNA here is from genome assembly GCA_025594165.1 of Tamias sibiricus. Taxonomy (NCBI): domain Eukaryota; kingdom Metazoa; phylum Chordata; class Mammalia; order Rodentia; family Sciuridae; genus Tamias; species Tamias sibiricus. The sequence goes on along the minus strand of CM046664.1, from coordinate 129,128,557 downwards.
ATTGGCTCCTGCCCGGGGAAGATGAAACATATTGCCCAGAGAACAGAGCAACCTCTTGGCCCTCTGCCTGTGGAACAGGGCAAACTTTTGACCCTTTGGAACAGAGCAAACTTTTGGTGACCTTTAAGCCTATTGGTTCCTGCCCATCTATCACTCCCCAGCATTGGGGTGCAAGGAGAGTAAAGGGTGAAGAGAGTGAAGGAAGCTGGGGGCAGGTGCCCACTGTGCTTCTAGGAGAGATTAAGGGTGACATTGAGGTACAAGGAGTGAAGTGCTGATATTCAGGGTCAGTGTGGACCACAGGAAGTGTTGCTTTGGGGCAACTCAGTCCAAGTGGTCAAGAGAGGACAGAGGAGCTGAGCCAGTGTGACAGAAGGGAAGTCACTGACCTGAGGAGAAGCAGGGTCCTAGAGGCTCTTACTATGTAGTGAGTAGGGGCAATGGGGCCAGCTGCACCTCAGCCAATCTCTGCACAGGAACAACTGGCACAAGGACTCTCTTTCTCACTGAAGGAGATTTGGGTGAATGAGATGAAGCCTCATTTCTGCAGGATCAGAACAAAACAAGGATGTCTGATGTTACCCTCCAGTTTGATCATTGTCCCAAAACCCACCCATTGCTGAGCCATTAGAGCCAACAAAACCTGTCCCACTCAACCACAACCACTAGTGCCAGATAACCCCAAATCAAACTCTACAGAGCTACAGTCCCCAGGCCTATAGCATTTTCAACACAGATTTCCTAGAAAAAAACACTATTTCAAGACCACTGGCTACCAGGTGCTGTCATCCCCTCAGGCAGTGGCCATCTCCTGCTCAGTTCCCCTCCTTGTTTAGTTAGAGACCAGGGCATAGGGTGGAGGTTGGGGCACAGGGGTGATGAACTTGGCTCATGTGGCCTGGGTGGCTGGGCTGGATGCTGTGTCTGCCTCCCTACTTGAGGCCATGTTGTGCTGCATGTGCTCCCTCCTCCCTCCAGTGGGTTTTGGAATTTATTTGCATACAGGATTTACCCACCCGTGCAGCAGCAATCACCAGAGTGTGTCTGGGGAAGGATCCAGGCCCAAGTGGTGAGATGGCAGAGTTGGGCAGCTTCCTGGTGACAGAGTTCCTACCATAGGCTCCTGATTCATGGTCTCCAGAGGTAGACCCCAAGAGCCATAAGCCTAGATAAGCATTTCTGCAGGACATTGGATATTGCCTGATTTATAGATTTGACATCCTGAAATATGCAGGTCTTCCTCGGGGATTTCTGAAAACTCTAATAGTCTCTCCAGCCAACATCTTTCTAAAACAGCAGTTTTGCCCTCAAGTGAAAGAACACTCCCAAAGAACAGAGCAGATGTGGGCACCCCATCTTTCAGATGGTATGCAGGGCTTGCTCTCTCCTGAGATCACCCTGGCCCCAGCAGCCTCTTCCTGGCATTTAATTTCTCAGATGAAGTCTGCTGTATTTATGAGCAGCATCAAGATCCTGATTTTACATTCCAAATTGTAGTTCTGAACAGGCTGGGGAGGGTCTTAAGCTGCCTAGGTGAGAATCTGCTGTTGATGACATCAAAGATACGGGGAGAATGAGCATAGATGACCAAGACCTCCGAGAAACTGCAGAGATGGGGTGAACAATGTGATGGGGTCATCTGGGGTCCTCTTTCAGAGATAGGTTTAAGACTTCAAAGATGAGGGAACAGCTAGGAGACCACAGAGACAGGGTGGACACTGTGGTGAAGTGGTCTGGGGTCCTCTGTGGAGAGATTATGACCAAGGCCTCCAGGCTGAGAAAACAGGCTGGGGGCTGCAGAGACAGGGGGTGGGGTAGATGAATGTGATGGGGTGATCTGGGGTTCTCCAGTGTAGAGGGGATCACCACCACCACACTTGTCCTATCTCCATTAGGTGCCACCAGGACTAGGTCCCTGGGAAGACAGGTCTCCCCTAATCCTGGAGCTGAAGATCTGGGGACACAAGGCAGGTGCTCAGTGAGGGCAGAATTAGGGAAACATGTGAGGAAAGGGTAGCAGCACCCACATCACATACTCTGCTTGCTGAAACAGTCCAATTAGTAGAACACAGATGAACTTGCTCTTGCCAGGGTGGGACATAAGTCTCAGAGCCACCTGTGTTCCTGTGGGTGAATTACAGTTGTTTACCTGTCTTTCTGTGGATGACATTTTCATGTTGGTGCTTATGTTGTGGGGCAGGTCGCTCAGAAACACCAAGTCCCAGTTTTGTCCAAATTGAAGAGTCTTTATTCTGATCGGCCAGGACTGCTTCCTACAGGGCCAAGTTTTTTCTGCAGAAAACAGCCTTGAGCTTCACATTTGAGGTATTTAAAGGCAAAAACTGCAAAAAAACCACATCCAGGTTGGTGTAGCTGCAAGCAATTCGGGGTACAGAAGTTGAATAGATTCCAAGTTTTCCTAGGAATCTCCATACTACTTTCCATATTGGCTTCACACTTTGCAGTTCCACCAGCAATGTAAGAGTGTGGCCTTTTTCCCTCACATCCTTGCCAGCATTTATTGTTTGGGTTTTTTTGTTTGTTTGTTTGTTTGTTTGTTTGGGGTTTTTTTGATAGCTGCCATTCTGACTGGAGCAAGATGAAATCTTAGAGTTGTTTTTGATTTGCATTCCTCTGATTGCTAGAGATGTTGAACATTTTTTTTCATATATTTGTTGATTTTTTATATATCATCTTCTGAGAAGTGTGTGTTTAGTTCCTTGGCCCATTTATTGATTGGGTTATTTGGGGATTTTTTTGGTGTTAAGGCTTTTGAGAGCTCTATAAATCCTTGAGGTTAGTGTTCTATCTGATGTGCTTGTGGTAAAGATTTGCTCCCATTCTGTAGGTTCTCTATTCACCTTACTGATTGTTTCTTTTGCTGAGATTTTTAGTTTGAATCCATCCCATTTATTAATGTTTGGTTTTAGTTCTTGAGCTATAAGGGTCTTATTGAGGAAGTTGGGGCCTAATCCAACATGATGGCAATTTGGGCCTACTTTTTCTTCTATTAGGTGCAAGGTCTCCAGTTTAATTCCTAGGTCCTTGATCCACTTTTAGTTAAGTTTTTGTGCATGGTGAGAGAAAGAGATTTAATTTCATTTTATTACATGAGGATTTTCATTTTTTCCAACACCATTTGTTGAAGAGGCTGTCTTTTCTCCAGTGAATGTTTTTGGCACCTTTGTCTAATATAAGATAACTCTAGGTGTGTGAGTTCATCTCTGTGTCTTCTATTCTGTACCATTGGTCAACTGGTCTATTTTGGTGCCAATACCATGCTGTTTTAGTTACTACAGCTTTGTAATACAATTTAAGGTCTGGAATAGTAATGCCACCAGCTTTACTCTTCTTGCTAAGAATCACTTTGGCTATTCTGGGTCTCTTATTTTCCAGATGAATTTCATGATTGCTTTTTCTATTTCTTTTCTTTTCTTTCTTTCTTTCTTTCTTTCTTTCTTTTTTTTTTTTTTTTTTGTGGTACCAGGGATTGAACTCAGGGGCACTTGACCACTGGGTCACATCCCCAGCCCTTTTTTGTAATTTTATTTAGAGACAGGGTCTCACTGAGTTGCTAAGTGCCTTGCCATTGCTGAGGCTGGCTTTGAACTCGCGATCCTCCTGCCTCAGCCTCCCAAAGTGCTGGATTACAGGCGTGCGCCCACCCGCGCCCGGGCTTGCTTTTTCTATTTCTATGAGGAATAATAATTTGGGATTTTGATTGGTATTGCATTGAATCTGTATAGTGCTTTTGGGAGAATGGTCATTTTGACAATATTAATTCTGCCAATCCATGAACATGGTAGATCTTTCCATCTTCTAAGATCTTTATTAATTCCTTTCTTTAGTGTGCTGTAATTTTTATTGTAGAGGTCTTTCACTTGTTTTGTTAAGTTGATTCCCAAATTTTTTTGAGGCTATGGTAAATGGGGTGGATTTTCTAGTTTCTATTTCTGAGGATTTTGTTGCTGATGTACAGAAATGCCTTTGATTTATGGGTATTGATTTTATATCCAGCTACTTTGCTGAATTCATTTATTAGACCTAGAATATTTCTGGTGGAATTTTTATCCCTTTAATTTCTTTTGTCTGTCTAATTGCTCTGGCTAGGGTTTCAAGAACTATGTAAAATAGGAGTGGTGAAAGAGGGCATCCCTGTCTTGTTCCAGTTTTTAGAGGGAATGCTTTCAAGTTTTCTCCATTTAGGATGATGTTGGCCTGGGGTTTTTAGCATAAATGGCCTTTAAGATGTTGAGGTATGTTCCTGTTATCCCTATTTTTTTCTAGCATTTTGAACATGAAGGGATGTTGTATTTGCCAAATGCTTTCTCTGTGTCTATTGAGATGATCATAAGTATGATTTTTATCTTTGAGACTGTTGATGTGTATGATTATATTTATTGATTTCCAAAGGACTTAAAAACAGCTTACTACAGGGACACAGCCACATCATTGTTTATAGCAGCACAATTCACAATAGCTAGATTGTGGAACCAACCCCAATGCCCATCAGCAGATGAATGGATAGGGACAACTTTGGTATATATACACAATGGAACACTACTCAGCACTAAAAGAGAATAAAATCTTGGCATTTGTAGGTAAATGGATGGAGTTGAGAAAATAATGCTAAGTTTAAGTTAGCCAATCCCCAAAAACCAAAAGGTCGAATGATCTCTTTGATATGAAGAGACTAACTTATAAAGGCAAGGGAGGGGGATGAAAGGAATGAAATAACTTTAAATAAACAATGAGGGGGGAGGAAAAGGGGAAAGGGCAAGGGAATAGGAATAATGGTAGAATGAGTTATCCCATCATTACTCTAAATACATGTATGAAGACACAATTGTTGTAAAAAATTCTTTATATAAAATCAGCAACTTGAAAAATTGTGCTCTTTATATGTAATATGAAATGAAATGTACTCTGAAAACATGTATGACAAATTAAAATAATAAAAAAATTTAAAAAAGAAAGAAAGTAGAAGATTTATTAAACAATAGTAAAACAGACTTCTCTTGGGTAGAAGAAGAGGACCCAAAAGCGGAATCCATGGGTGAGAAGTCCTGTCCCCTTTATACTTCTAAAGTTTCCCTTGTTCTCTTGCATTCTCCTCCCTTATCTTGTTCATTCCCCTCTTCCTGCATAGTGACTGGGAGAGGTGAGTGGAATAGCCAGTGGTGGTGAGCAGGGTGGGCTGGAAGGGCCTACGCGGAGAGCTAGGCAGGAAGGGAAGCAGCAGCCCAGGGGGTGTTGATTAGCAGCTCCCTGTCTGCTCAGGAGTTGCTTAATTAACAATCTTTTTCAAGGAGTAGTATCAAAGGGCTCTGGAGACATGAACATTCCAAACTCCCAGGGGCAGTTTTCAACTTCCTGGACTCAAATTGTACTCCATTTTCTTCATCAGACCTGATTTACCTATTCTACACTAACTGCCTCTTTTAATTCTGGTTTCATTGTCATGGGAACATCTGCCAAGGAAAGCTTGAGGAACTGAGTAGAGACAAGCCAAGAGAGAGGCTACATGGGCTGAAAACAACATATGGGTGGAGCTAGCTGCACAGCTTTTGGAGAGAACATCACAATGCCATGTGCCGCAGATATGCTGGATGTGGAACTACAGTACAGAGGTGACCCTGGCCATGTCCAGGCTGATAGGACTTGAAGAGGGATTGAGGGATCCTGGCTATATCCATGAACCACAATACCTGCAGAGGGGATGAGGTGACACCATTATGAAGATATCACCTATGGCTGTTCTGGTCAGAGCTAAAACTGTAGAGCTCCTTGACAAAAGATATGAGACACTGAGTGGAGTTTCAAGGTGTTTTTTCATCCATAGGGGGGTAGTTTTTC